>JAUESF010000001.1:1860161-1870438 GCA_032274765.1 Malacoctenus tetranemus | reverse complement strand
GTGTGTGTGTGTGTGTGTGTGTGTGTGTGTGTGTGTGTGTGTGTGTGTGTGTGTGTGTGTGTGTGTTTCTTCCTCCTTCTTCTCCATTATTTTATTTTATTTTATTTATTTTCTAGCTCTTGTTCCCTTCTGTCTCTCATTTATAATGGGGAGAGGGAGGCTGGAGATAAAAGAGGCGAGCAAGGGAGACAGAGTGAGCGGTCACACCGTGTGATGCTATCTGCTACCCACAACGCATTGCAAGTGGACGCCTGACATGTTCTATACATCTTTCCACTCTGGCGCTCATTAAACAAATGCCCGTTGATATATAGCTCTCAAGAAATGAATTTTTACCTCTGCAGGCTGGGGACCTGCTCTCTCTTTCTGTCCCTGCTTCCTCAGTGATCTCCTGGGCACGTGGAAACACGCACACACAAACACACACATACATAAAATCCAAAAACAGGGATAACAAATGTTGCCATGAACACACTCACCATGTACACACTTGTTTGTTTTTTTTTCCCCCACAGGGCAGCGAGGGGACACGTTCTCTCATATCACCTGAGTCTGACCAGTTACTTATATGAGAGCTGCATTAACTATGAAACAATGAAGCAGATATGGCTGCTCCGATATACCACATATATATTTAATGACAAACTCCCATAACCTATATGCTGCGGCCAGAGCCCCCCCCACCCCCACCCCATTGGGCGACAGAATGCTCTGCTCTCCTACATTGTTGATAAGGAACAGATAGATCTCAGATTCATTTATTATCCCCCGTTATCTTCTGTACTTTTTATTCCTGTTCGAGATACGTTGGAGGTGAGAAACCTGGGGAAACTCAGTTTCCCACCTTTTTTTTTTTCTTTATATTCAGGGATGGAGTTTACGGAACCTTTTTAGGTTGTCATAAATCATCCTGACCTGGATCTGTGGCGCACATCACCGGAAACGGTGCAAGTTTTGTGGAGATAAGCTCCTCCAACAAGAAAACTTAACGTTTTTTTGGTGGAAAATAATATTTAGTGGTGTAATGCGATTTTATTTCTTGAAATAAAACAATAATGTAATTTCTTTTTCCGGAAATCTCACTTCAAGGAGGAACCAACAACTGTGTACAAAGAATCGTACTCATCATCATCATTTATGTATATTAATAGCTCAGAACCAATGCCCTGAAATAAAAAAAACAAACACTATTTTACCACAAGTACCACAATTACCACAAGAAATCGTGTCTGTGAAAGTATTAGCTATTCACAGAAGGAGAGTTCAGACTGAACCACATTTTGTGATCGGCATGTCAAAATGCTAACAAGCTAAGTATGGCCCACAATGTGATTGTAGGACAGTGCTAAAAGTAAAACAAGCATGCGGTGCCACTTTGTACACTGGTGATCTTACCATTCAAGTAAATACAAAGGGGTTCTACCGTAGTATGGTAGGACCCCAAAGCAGAAAAAGCTGAATTGACACGAGTCTGGAGTCATATGACCTGGAGTCATATGACCTAAAGTAGCTTCAAGTAGCTTTATCTAGCTTTCTTTGTTTATGCCTCAGAGTGATCTGCACCTCGCTTCTTGACATGCCTCCATCAGCATGTTCGGATGAGATGAAGGCGGGGAGAGAACTTCTGCTAAGAGATCTGGCATCAACAGGTCCCTGTGCAGAGAAAAAGGTCAAACCAACAGGAGGTTGAGGCCAATGACTGATGCTGATGTCACCTGGTTGGAGGAGCATGCCGAAGGGGCTGCGTCACACAATTGGCCTTGGTGGAGCTGGGATCCCCCCCCCCTTCGCCGCCCCGTCTATGATCCTCTGCTGAGACTGCTACCTGGAAAATGAAAGTACGAGTGAATGGTCTCTGGTGCTTTGTTCCCATCAACACTCAAATGTTAATTTATCACCAATCTGTTGTTAGAATTGAATCATTTCCTTTTGGTTCCTCCAACATCCAGCTGAAATTTAGTTCAAATCGTGACTTCACTCGTTTATTTTTGTAAATCCAGCACTCAGAAGTTAGCCCCCTCTAAAAGAAAGAGAAAGGTCCTCCATACAAAAAGCCCCCCCCCCTTTTTTTTTTCTTCCAGCTTTATCCTGGGCAGCTGTGTGTTAGTGGGCATGCCTTCCCCCCGGATGCCCTTGCATGCATTTGCTCATTGACTGGTCGCTCTCATTAAAGCCTGCTAATGCACTTGTAAAACAGTCAGCAGAAACCATAGATCACCGCATGTGGCAGAGACAAGGTGTGTGCATGGGGTGGAGGGATGGGAGGAGGGGGTATGTTGAAGGTGGGAGGGAGAAAAAAAGAAGGGAAGGGAGGAGGGCTTTTCTCTGGGAGGGAGAGGCAAAAATATGAGGGGGGGTGGGGGGTAGAAAGAGGGATGGGGGGAGAGAGAGAGACAGGCCGAGGAAAGAAAGAGGGCATGTGAAAGAGAGGGAGGAAGAGAGCGAGGTGGTATCGGGTGGAGGTGGATGCTGGTCAGTGGAGATGTCGGTGGCCCATTAATCTTGGCCTCTTCCTGCCTAGTTATTGTGTATTTCTTTTGGCCAGAGATTGATTGTAGCAGGGGGAAGATGAATTTGCCCGTGGACCTTCTTTTCTCTCTTACACTCTTTTGTTTTTTTCTAACTTGTGATGCCCGGCCAAGGTGATAATGCTCTCTGTCTCCATCCCCTTCTGGTTCCCCTCCTCTTCTCCTCTTCCTGTGGCAACACCCCCACCCCCACCTTTGCCTCTCCCGTGTTTGTGTGTTGTTGTTGTTTTTTTTTCTCTCCTTTCATTTATTTTAGATTACAATCATCATCATCTCTTGCGGTGTGTATAAAATGTGTTTGGGGCTGCAGTCACTGTGTGTGTGCGTGTGTGTGCGGGGGGGAGCCACAGTGACCCAGCTGGGCCAAATGTGAAGGTGAGGGAACCTCCAAAGCTGTTTGCTGTTTGGTAGGACTTTCTCTGCCGCCATTTATTTATTTATTTATTTATTTTTTGAATAATAATAACTGTGACCATCACCTGCCCTCACTGGCTGCTGGCCATCTTGCTGGAGGCTATCGTCAAGAGAAGAGGTGCACAGTGAGGGCTGTGCCAGAGGGACAAGAGAAAGACGGAAGGGATGAAGGAAGTGGTGTTAGCAAGGGTGGTAGTGGTGGCGAAGGTGTGTGTGTGTCGGGGGGGGAGTAGTCAAAGAGGTAAATGATGAGCAGGTCCCAACCGTGCTCTGAGTCAGATGGCCTGCATGCAGTGTGTGACTGATCAGCCCAGTATCTAGAGCTCGGAGAGGGTGAGCAAGTAGAAACAGGAGTGAAGAACATGATGACGCTAGAGCAGACACAGGATATATACTGAGTCATATTGTCTGTGGCCACTTAGCAGGCATCTGACAATTCTATTATTCTGCCATTACCAGGCGACAGTAACTGACATAGGTGGTATGGCTCTTTGTTCATGCGATGGGGGGAAACCACAAGAACCACAGCCCAGGGCCAGACCCAAACCACTGGTGACAGGTCAACCAGAAAACCACAAAACCAGAGAGGTGCAGCCCAAGAAACTTGCCCCAAACAACCATCCCATCCTGTCCTCCCAGATGGGTGTGTATGTGGTGCTTTAAAATTGGGAGTAGGGTGGACTCACTAGATGGGTGCCCTCTCCCGGGGAGCCCGCCTGCCCCCAGATGTGCAATGTAGAATGCACTAAGACAGAATGCTGGAGCAAGTGGGTTGAGGGCTTGTGTCCACTGAAATGAAACGTACCCACCGTGAGAATCGGTGCACATTGTGATATGTGGTAATAAAAAAGTGCCGTGAGTCCAAGAGGTCAGCAGGTGCGGGCCCGGCTCAAAGAATTGGCAGGACGTATGATTCACACTGTCAGCGATCCCCAGGCGCAGCCGGTCCCAGGCACAGCCAGCGCTGACCTCGTGGCCAATGGAAGGGCCCCCAAACCCAAGCCCAGAACCCACCCCCCAAAGGACAGGAACACCAAACCACCGCTTCTCCACCTGGAGCACACCACAGCCACCACCAAGGACAAGAAAACTCAGGTCCAGCAGACGCCGCGGAAGCACGAAAGATGAGTCCAGAGCACCAGGCACAGCGCCCCCAGTCCCGCTCCGCAAAGAGATTACAGGGGCAATGAGGCTATCGCCCCACCCGACCGACCGAGCGGCGCAGCACCCGTGGGGGTGCCCGGCAAGCTCAGGAGTGGGCCCACAGCCGGCCCGCACAGCAGAGGGGCAGTACCTGAAACTCCTGCCCTAAGATCTGCTGCAATTTATAGGATAAATACACACTTTTCGTTTTTCCAGAGCACATTCATGGGGCATAGGGCAATATTTTTGTTTATTTTGTAGAGAATATTGTATGCAAGTGTTAATTCTGAGGTTCCCAATTTAGGTTTTGATCCTTATTTTTATTTTTTACCATCTTTGTCAAGAGGGAAGTCATGACACAGTGACGAGGCCCAAAACTGAAGCTGATGGCAACAATGTTGAACAAATAATTAGATAATTATTATGACAATTTCACCACTGACATTTTGTGGGATCACTCTTTTAGTTTGTTCATGTGTGAAAATGTAACATTTGGGTCATTTTAAACCAGTTAAACTCGTCGTTCCAACAGATCATGTGGGTTACACTCAACAACAGTGGAACGAACCCGATTATAAAGTGAACAGCTCCAACGTCCATGTTCAGCAAAAGTCCTGATTCTTCTCTCTGTCTGTGTCAGTAAAAGTCAACGTTCTCATCGAGGAGCAGTGAGGTTGTACAGCTTCAGTCAGGCACACTGACCACATTTCAACCAGAACCACGCATTCTGCCACCAGACACTGGTGAACCACAGGCAGAAAAGAGCATCACTTGAATTTAGAGCGAAGAGACAATATGTTGATGATCATGTCACCTAATAATGGATGTACCCGATTGTTCAGTAAATAATGATACATTTGGCATGTCTGGATCACACACATGGCTCTTCATGCATCGTCATCGCAATATTACTTTTATTGAATCGAGTGTTGTGACGATCATAGGTGTTCTGATGGTTGTCACATCACTGTTTTAATCATGTTCTGGACCGGCTGATGTCGGCTGATGACATTTAGCCTCTTAACTTTCCTCTCGCTCAGGTGAGAGGAGGAGGAGAAGGAGGTGGAGGAGGAGGAGGAGGAGGAGGGGCCAGTTTCTCAGTTGCTCCTTGCCAACAGCAGTGCTGAAGAGACACAGTAATCTTTTTTTTATTTTTTTGTAAAGCAATCATAAACTGAGTAGCCAAACTGCCTGACTGTTGCAATTAAAATCACTCTGGTACTGCATCAAGCTACAGTCGATGCTTGCTATTTCCAGTGTGGTGCCATAAGAGGAAAAAGATCATGCATTTGAGTCTAAGCGTTGCCATAATGTGGCCATTTATGGCCCGAACAGCCTCCGCCGCCGCTGTGCACTCGTGCATGTTAACACATGCACGAGTGCACAGCGGAGGCTGTTCGGGCTGTCTCGGTGCCAGATCTGCAGCAGCAAATTCCCAGGCCTGAATCCTACTTAACCCCGTGACTTCAGTGCGGCCGGACATATGCTCTGGATCCCCGGGACCCCACCCCCCACCTTCACAGCCCCGCGCCCTCGCACATACGGATCGGAATCGGCGTTCCCTCCACGATTTCCCATCCCTCCACTTGGTATTATTATATAATGATAAATGGAGAGTTGTCGAAAGTGAACAAAAAGGTCTGTATGTATCTTTCATATTTCATGGAGTGGAGTATTTGTGATCATCACAAGTCATGAGCGTTTGAGGAGGCTGAGTTGATCAGACCAGTAAAAGTAAATGTTCTCTCTGACTCAGCCACAACGCCTGAAAGTCTGACCTGTGATTCAAAGAGGTTGTACATGCTCACAAAAAAAAGTTTTTTATTGGTGTATTTGGAGCCTCTACATTTCTGATTCTCGAATGGTAAAAGAAAAAGAAGAGCACACGAGCCTCAGTGTCAGCAAACACCTTCTGTATGATCGCTTGTTTGAGGCAGAACTCCCATGGTCAGCTGTCGTCCAGGCCCTGATCTAACTCTCCTGTATTTCTTGCTTTCTTGGTAAAAAGGGGCGGGCACTGGGATCTTTCCCCATGGCGGCTTATTCAGCAGTCATGCTGAGTCACGAGCGTGTGATGCTTGATGATACCCACAAATGAGAGGCCAGGACACATCGGCAACTGCAGGAACATCAGGGGGATGGGTGAACAGTGGGACCAATTTTGGCCAAGAGAGTCAATGAAAACCAAATCACATAAGGAATTTAGGGCAAAAGAAAGGAAGCAGGTTTCACTGGATGTGACTTTGTTCACACTACGTCATTTTTAATACAATCCAGCTCTTCCTCTGTTCATGTTTCACCATGCCAGGTACTGCCACACAGCCTCAAAACACCCACAATGCTTTGCTTCACAAAAAAACCTCAACACTTGCGTTTTACCACCAGCTGCCCATGGCATTTGTTTCTGAAACAAAATTGCGTGGAGGTTTTCGACGGGGTCATTTCTCTCTGGTGACTCTATTAGTTTGGCAGTCACACAGCCGACTGTGCTGAGTCGCAAGCCTGTGGAGCAGATGTGCAGATCTCCTATCAAAAGATTATCTGAGACAGCGAAGACGCGAGGCGTCGGTGGCCGCGTCGTCTTGCTCCTCGCTCCTATTTGTCCACATCAATGAGCTGCACTTTCATATTGTCAGTCTTCTGGCTGCAACGTACTACATTTGTTGGTCTGGAGTTTGACAATTAATCAAGCTAAGGCACTGCCCCCCCCCCCACACACACACATACACACACAAACACACACACACTGGGCATCTTTGAAACCTGCCTCACCAGTCCTCATGACAACACTCGGCAGTCAAGCCAAAGTTGGTCGCTATGCTCATTTTCTTTCTGAGATTTCTGCAATTCCACCAGAGTGAAATCTCACTGGCCGCTCATGAAGCTTCCCAAAAACTATTTCTTTTCATCTCATTACAGTCTGTGCACGTGTGTGTTCCTGTGTCAGTGTGGTGACCCGATTGGGCAAGTTGAAACAGCTGAAATACATCTCTCGGCACCTCCAGCAGGGCTATGTGCTCCTCACAACCAGCCGGCTGGTCATTCATTGGAGCTGCTTTGTATCAGTCGTGTGTTTTCACGCTTCTTCTTTACACAAGTGTACGAAGAGGCATCGGCATGAGCAAACTACTACTGAGGTCCCCTTTTTGATACCGAATCCAGCCCCAGTTCAGCTTTTCTTTGAGCCCCCCTGTTGAGAACTTACTTGCACCGGGGGCTCCTCAGCTCTGCTCCTGCACGTGGACTCACACTCATCAGATGCAGAGTGGAACATTTCTTTTATTTGGAAAAGAATCCATATAATGTTGTTTTTTCTGAAATGTTTTTTACATTCATACTCTGGATTAGAGCACATTGTTATTTTCATGCCACAGTTTTTTCTCTTTATTTTATTGTTCGGCTGCTTGTTATTATTTTCCCTTTAAATCCCCAAACATCTGTACATCAATTCCTCAACAATTGTCATCACGGAAGGATTTTTTTTTCTTTTCATGGAGAATTTTAATATACATGAGGTCGGCCCATTAATGAGGACTCAGGCTTCTCATTAGTTTAATTGTGTGTTACAGTATGAAGGTCTGCATGCAAATGGGACTTTGTGTCCGTGCCCGTTTGTACACTAAACACATTCATACTTAAACACACACCAACAAAAGTTTGAAAGTCACATAAGCAGGGAGAGGAAGGCACACGCAGGCCTCCCCTATTTTTCCTCTCCTGACATTTTTTTGGTGTGTGCGTCTGTGCCTGTGTATGTGTGTGTGCAGGCGGCGTTGACCTTTCTGCAACGTTGCCCCGTATTCACTGGTTGTCAGCACAGTCTCTGTCCCAGGCCATCCGTCTCTGCCACCAGTCAGTCCTTCATCCAATCCTCCACCGTCCCATTAACACCAACATGCCGGCACGCATAGGCATGTGCTTTCTTATATGCTCGGATGCGCGCGCAACGCACACACACGTGCAAATGCATGTGTGTCACAAACACACACACACACACGCACACACACACACACACACACACACACACACACACACACACACACACGCACGCACGCACGCACGCACACATACACAAACAAAAAGAAAATAAACTTGAACCTGCGTCTCAGTTTTTCTCAAGCTCTCTGCTACATTTAAAATGCAAATATAAGACTAAACTGATTAATAATTAAACAATTATGGTCATGAATCAATAACTTCTGCACATATTTTTCATTAGTAAATTGCACAGAGTAAACAAAGAAGCAGTATTACCAATTCAAATGCGGATGAAGGGGTTGGGGAAGTGGGTGTGGGTGGTGGTGGTGGGGGGGGGGGAGTGGTGGCGCTTTCTAATCGTCCTAACTTTGATGAAAAATAAACATTGGAGACAGTCACTCAAACACTGAGGCCTCCGCTACAGTTTTTCCAAAGTAGATCATGTTGTTACTTTAGATACAGTTAGTTGGTTGATTATTCAAGTAAACACGGTTGGAACGCGTTTAATGAAGTGGTCCAAAGTGAGGAAATTCATGATAAATCTGGTGTGTCTCATCAATGTACAGAACATTTGGACAGATTTGATGCCCATCTGAGCCTCTTTAAAGTTGAACTGATTTCCGTGGCAATCTGTCCCCAGTTTGAGCAACTCTGGTGGCGCAGTACAAAGGAGGGGACTTCCACAGCGAGCCCAGCCGCCGCCACCGACGTGTTCCCCCGACCGGCGCCACGTGCCCGACCGCTCGGTCCACTTTTTTTTTTCTTTTTTTGGGGTCACGTCCTTCCTCGGGCTGCCTGAGCTGTCAGATGTACAGTTTTTTGGGGTTTTTTTTTTTGGTTGTTGTCTTTCTCTTCTTCCTCTTCTTCTCTTTGGAGAAGCCTCCGCTGGGTCTCGTCCATTAAAGTCAAAGTGACACATTCATGGATCCTTTTTTTTTTTTTTGTTCCTGGCTCATCGCCGCAACTTACCGTCGCGCTCGCTCTTCTCCAAAACGCCAGCGCGGTAATAGCCGAGGCCATAGCAGTAAGTGTAAAGCCTGAGAAACAAGGATAAGAGCATAAACAAATCTGCGATAAGAAATATGACATGGCTATCAGCATGCAGAATAAGCCCGGGCACAGCGAGCGCAGGCACCCAGATTAATGATAAATTACGAGGACCTCGGCTTGTTTATAGCACTCATTTTCCCCGCTGCACCTGCTCATATTCTCTTGGCCTAGAGCAGCCTCCTCTCTCTTTTTTCTATTTTCTCTCTCCATCTCTCATACTCCTTCATCTTTCTTTTTCTTCCTCTCCCCCCCTCCCCTCCCCTCCCTCCCCAACTCCCTCCCCCCTTTCTGAGTAGGTGCTTATTTAAAATGATCCCGCATTTCTAAAGCACTCCGCCAAAACCGGTGGGACACCCCCGTGAAAAACATAATCTGTGGGTGTATAATTGATGTCTTAAAGAAGAGGGGAAGGGCAAGGAAAGGAAATATTAGTGGGATAAGAAGGAGAAGAAGAAGAAAAGGTGGAGCGGGAGAAGGGTGGGGGGGGGTTACTGTAAAAATAGGTGGGAGAGAAGTGGGGAGGCAAAAGAGTTGGAAAAAAAAGGGGGAGCGGAGAAACATTTTCATGCACAACACGAGAGATAAGGGGTGGATGTGTGTGTGTGTGGGGGGGGGGGTTTGAAAAAAATCTAAATGAGATGAAAGCGGCGGGCAAGCACAGTGGCCTTTTGGTAGCAGCCTTTGTAATAATACACCAGCCCGCATCAACGCAATGCTTAATTTTAATATTAATTACAAATATCTCTCCACACAACAAGGAAATAATTTGACAATCACTTTGGCTCCGAGTACTGTATTAAATGCAAAGCGGGGCTAGGGGCGAGAGCAGTCAATATGGAGAACTAAAGTCTGCACCCCCCCCCTCCACCACCACCACCCCACCCTCGCTCTCCCCTCATCTCATTACATGAAGTGTGAATGTTAATTCTAGTGGGTTTATTAGTTAGAATCAAGGAGGGAAGAAAAAAAAAAGCGGGAAGAGGTTAGCTTCTTTATTGTTCATTACAAGAGGCTCTCTGGTGGTACCTGGGAATTTCTCTCTTTTTGAGTTGGGGGGGGGGTGCAGGTAGCTGTGAGGTCACGGCAATGTGTGTGTGTGTGTGCGAGGGGACAAGGTGATAAAGGGGCAACGGGGTAGGTGGCTGCGGCAGGGGGGTGGGGTGG
>JAUESF010000001.1:1838455-1849575 GCA_032274765.1 Malacoctenus tetranemus | reverse complement strand
AGAGGCCACAGCACAAGCAGACAAGCTGCATTCCAAAGTCCTATGATCATTTGTGTATCATTACAATTTTTCACTGTCCAACCGTCGGCCGCTGTGCTTCCTCGCACTTCGGAGTCACTGGCTGCTGATCCCAGCTCTCTGTTACATCTCTGCAGGGCATAACTGGGACATGTCACCCGTCCATACGCAGAGGGACGCAATCACATACACTCACACATTTGCAATAAACATCCACGTAGACGCGGAGGATTAAAGTTCAAAAGGAAGTTGTGTGAAGTTCAAAGGAGTATGTGGGACATATAAGCAGTGACATCTGTAAACAACAACAAAAAAAGCCTTTCAGGTAAGACTCTAAACTTGATCTGGTGTTTCAGAAATTGAATAACTTGCTGTTGTCTTCTGACGTTTCCCCGAGATATTTTCATCAACAACAACCAGCTGCTGCAGCAGCAGCAACAGAGCCAATCTGGATCCGGCTCACCCTCCCCAAGCGGCAGCTCAGACACACACACAAACACCTCCCACACATGCTACATTAGGCCATTTGACCCCTGCCCCCCCTCCCTCCCTTCGCTGACAGGGTTGGTCCACAGACGGACAGAAGCACTGGCTGCTGTGTTCATTAGGTGCGGCGGCCACACTGGAGCCTGCTGGATGCTAATCGCACAGCTTACTGATGTTGCTTTGGTTTTCAATGGCAGCTGTCCTGATAACACACACACACACACACACACACACACGCACACACGCGTGCGCGTACACGCACGCACGCACGCACACACGCCAGCCTTCTGTGCCGTAATTAGAGCTATTTGAACAAACAAACTAAGAAAAAATACATTTTAATTGCAATGTTCAAACTATGCCTTTACCAGAAGCTTTATTTTGTTTCATTTATATGAGGAAATTGAACTTATGTGTCAGATGCCTGTGAAAAAAAACACAGTAAGGCAGCGAGTGAAGCTGACCAAACACAAACAAGGGGAGAAAAAAAAGAATTACTAAGTTTTTACAGCTTCACAGTTTTATGCGACAGGTCAGAGTGACAGTGGTTTGCGTACACACGCTTCTACTAACACGCACGCACAAATACACAACCGCTTGGCATGGACAGAGGTACACTTGCGTGCACAAAGAGCAAGTGTGGCAGCTGCATACCAAAAAGCCAATTAAAGGTGTGATCGCATGCATTCCACATACCAAATAATTAGACGTCACAATAAATGCAAAGGCTGAAGATGGTGTTTGTATGTGGGGGAGCGTGTGTCTGTGTGTAGTTTGTATTGTCTGTATATCCAACAACTGCAAAAGTAAATGTGAAAAAGTTTAATGTGAAACTTTGAATATGGACGCTCTGACTACGATGGGTCACAGCGCGTTTCACGGTGAAACCCACTCACTAACCTTCTAAAATACAGCCACCACTGAAGGTTGAACCAAGTGGAAGTTGCAGTGGACAGCTCCTCCACAGCCCGGTGAACAGAAGAGCGGCTATGGCAAAAAGCGCCAACTGCTCCACCTGGAAAAGAACAACATTTGAGTGAAAGGCCCACAAGAAAAGTTCCACTGACCAGAATATTTAATTGCCATGGCAACAATCCTTAACAAGTTGGCTCAACGTGATCTAAAAGTGTCTAAATTCAATTTAATTCACATAGAAACTATTGAAATGTGTGCTTAGGGTCAAATACTTAATAACTACGAATGTTTTCATCCAGGGCTCAGGTGGTGCAGTGGATCATCTTCCAGTCCAAAGGTCGGTGGTTCAATCCCTCTTCTCACCCTGTCCATGTGTCGAGGTGTCCTTGACAAGACACTGAAACCCCCGAGCTGCTTCCAAAGATGCACGAGCCCCCCTGCATGGCAGCTGCCACCACTGGTGAGTGAAGAAGTGAACGTGGCTGATGATAGAAAGCACGACCACGTGAACCAGTGGCGGTGAGCTCGTTTCACTTCAGCACCCACATTGCAGCCAAATTGGATTTTAGCTCCCGACCACAAGTTTTCATTTCATTTCAAAGTGACGAGATAGAGTTTCATTCTGGAACCATCTATATTTGACAGTATTCCAGAGACATCACTCCAAGTAAGTTTCGCTAGCTTTCATTAAGCTTTTCTTGGATGGGATTGCCGCCATCTACTGTCCAGTTTTGAGCTACAGTGAACGTGACATGAGTAAAACGATAAGATCCCAAAGTTACAAATTAGCAACAGAAGCTTATCGTAATTTCCCCGCTCTCTGAAAATCATGTCCTACGTGTTTGACACACCTGGTGAGTAATTATGCACCATCTAAAAAAGCCCATGTACCGACACGTTCCCCCCAACTCCCCCATCCTCATCACTACTACGGTGACCAGCTGGGGGCCTCAGTAGATGCAGACGTGCTCCTTTTTCCTTGTGAGATTTGCGTTTTGTCTTTTCCTCGGTGTGCAACAGACGGCGCAGGCCAGCCGAGTGTTGAGAACCCCCCCCCCAACCCCCCCTACAGAATCGAGGCTGACATTTTATATTTTTCCATTGAATTACACCTCATCTGGAATTCACTTTGAAACAGTTTGAAATCTTAACTTCCTCTCTGGCACCCGCATCACATCACGGCAAAAAAAATAAATAAATAAAGGGAGGAGTATGGGGCGTAGCAATCATTCCACCCCATCTCACCGTCTTGATCTGTCAATCACCGGGCGGTGATCTGAAGCCTCGGCAGGCGCACTGAGTGAGGAAAATCAAAATGAAGTAAATAGGTTAAAATGCACATCAGTTATTCATCACAAACTGCATCAACCAAAGTCACATTTTTCTCCCCCCCTCACGCTGCTAAGTGCAAATACTGACACATGTACTTCAAGGCTCCCACACTGCAGTTTTCAAAGAGGGGGGGGGGGATGGAGTGCTATTAAAAATGCATGAGGTCATATTAATTAGAGACAGAATATTTTCTTGCATGAAAGTGATGAAGAAATCAAAAAAAGGGGGGAAAAAAAAGTGAGAGAGGAAGAAGGAAACCGGGAGGCCCGAGGATAATTTTTGATTCAACCGACCTCAGAATGAATGAAGGAACGTGGAAGGCACAAGGCTAAAACGCGCGCTTTTGTTCTGAGGCCAGTCTCTTTGTTCATCAAGCCCACCAGTAATTTGTTCACCGGCCCCCACTTGCACACACACACGCGCGCATACACACACGCACGCACAGAAACACTCATCAGCCACATTTCCCCTTTATTGTGTATTCTTCTTTAGTTGAGTGCTGCTGATTTGAAATGCTAATTAAACATATTTTTTAATGTATTCACCAGGCTCATCAAGGCACGCTCGTATATCAAAGTGTCCAAAGTTGTATTGATGTCAGATATCAAAGCGGTGATTACTTAGTAACATGCTGAAATTTTTAAGCCCCTCAAATTGTCTCCATCCTGTCGTCCAGCGATCGTTTCCGTAGCGACAGAGCAAGCACGCCCCACGCGTGGGCCAGCCCGCAATACCTGCGTGTGCTGGTGATCCATTTGTCTCTCCTTCCCCCTGCTGTTGTTTCTATTCAAATGTTATTGCGTCACCGTACTCCCGTGTTTAAACGCGGGAGCGACTCGCGAGCTCTCGTTAGCCCCACGCGTCCTCCACTCGTCGTGGCGGCTTGTCTGGGTGCAGCAGGTATGGAGGCCGCGCACGTGCGTGCGTGCGAGCGTGTGTCCACATCAGATCTGCAAAACAACAAAAGATTGCACTCGAAAATACATGAAAGGAAATAATTCATTAGCGGCCTACTTTACATTTTTCCCCCCCATTTCCCCACTAATTAGAGTAAAAAGCAATAAGAATAGCTGCACTTCTATTTCAGACGGCGTTGATAATAATAATAATAATAATGCTGATGGTAAAATACTCAGCGCGCAGCTCTTGATATCAAAAGGCAGCGTGATGAGGAAACAAGAACAATGAGCCATCAGAGGATCCCTTCTTTTATTTCCCACTTTAATTTTTATGCATCCTTCCTTTGCAACAGTGGCAATGATTCCTGCTGTCCCCCTTTTCGCCCCCTCTTTTCAGTGTGTGTGTGTGCGTGTGTGTGTGTGCGTGTGTGTGTGTGCTGTAGCTAATGCCATTAACTCTCCCTGCCACTTTCCAGGTCACTAATTCTTCAGCTGGAAGTTCATTGTGCCCAGACCGCAGTGCTGTCTCCATAACGAGGTTATTTCTGGGTTATTACCCTCCTCTATGATATGGCACCTGATGGGAGGCATGAAATTGATATAAATCAAAAACAGTTTGTGATGAACAAATTGAATTATTTGCTAATTTTTTCCCCCCTCTCTCAGCCACCACCCTCCCCACTAGTACCCCCCAAAAAATATGCATATTTGGATCCGAAACAAACAACTCGATTCCTACCTGATGGCAAGCCGAAACACTGGCTCGTTGAAGGCATCCTGATCCCTGGAAGTGTCTCTGGCTCCGGCTCCGCATGTGATGGTCAGAATCTTTTCATCATCCCAAGTTCTGTCGGCGCCATTAGCCCAGGGATTTGTCATTAACTGCGCAGCGTCTCAGGTCGCAGCTCATGATGATCAGTCCTAACGGGGTTAGGCCAGGGTCAATTTGATGCAGCTATTCGTACCCAATTATGAAGTGCAAAGCCGCGTGCTGACATTGACCAATATCCAAACCTGTTTGTCTCTAATGAGGCTTCTTCTCTCGTAACCGACTCGGCCCAACTCCACTTGATTCCAGGAGGTTTAGTGTCTGGTACCGTATTTAGGCGCTTGTTTGTTTTTTATTTCTGTGACGGAAAACATGACGCCAGGCACACCTTCGTATTTGTTTAAGTTGCCAACACGGTCGTTGAAGAAGCATCCATTGTCCTTCATTGTCGCAGAGTGTGTCTTGCACAGAACGCCACGCGGAGTGGTGAGATGCTGTCCTGAGTAAAAGTGAGCAAGTACTTATGGAAAAGTACCACAGTGACTTTGAAAGAACCTTGCAAGAAGTACCTTTGAGTCAAAAATTGTATGATTATTTGCAGCGGAAGGATCCACAGCAAACGTTTTATTCTTTGTCTTTATCTGCGCTGACGTTCAAAATCATTATAAGTTGATCAGAAATTAAATCCAAAATTTAAACTGAGACATGAATGATAAAAAATCGAGGAAGTATATCGCCATTGTTTGAAATACTGCTCTATATTTATCTCAAGAGGTGGCTTGTAGACTGTGTAGCTCCTCCTGTTGCTGCTGGCAGAAATCAGTGAGCATAAACATCCCAATAACTCCACAACTGTTTATGGCATCAGAATTAAACAAAAGCAACCAGAAAGCAGAAAAAAGAGCTGTGAACTCCTCTACTAATAATTACAATGGTCCAGCTTTATCCAAGTTGGCACTAAAGACAACAAAACAGACTTTCAGGCTGGTGGAACCTTTTCTGTAGTTCTGAGAGCCCTGGGGGAGGAAGTCGACTCGTTCACTGGTACTTTACTGGGACCAGGTGAAGCTTTTTCGGGCCCAGAACATTGTTCGAAGGGAGGATTCCTGCAAGGGACAAAAATGAACGTTCTCAACTCAGCTCTACATCTTGCAAACTTCTAAAATAGGATTTGGACGACAAAAGAGAAGACAAGTACAAGTGAGCCAGAGAACAGAAGTGGCTTCCTGTCACTCAGGACTGTCGGGCCTGAAAAAAGCTTTTGTCACCTCTTCCATGGTCGCAAATATTCCAACCAGCAGAAGTTGCAACAAACATAAATAAAGATGTTTACCAATGGACTAGCCATCATTTTTTGAGGTATGGAGTCTTGGTGAGTGACTGGGGAGAGCTTTCCAAAGGTCTGTGTGGCATTTCTCTCGCTCCCTCTTTGTGTCACCTTTTTTTTTTCTTTTTTTTTGTATTTGCCCTTGCAGTCCTATTTTCAATTATCCCATTGGGGGAAAAGGCAGAGTTGGATTTCCCAGACAATCCCATTTCCAAGAGGCAGGCGAGGCGTGAATGTGAGCGCACGGGAGCAGAAGAGTGACTGGCGAAGAGAAAGAGGCTGGCATTTGACTCTGCTGAATAAGCCCAAGGTGTGCAGTTTGCCAGGTTAGAGGGGTTACAACTGGAGAGGGAGTGGGGGAGACGGAGAGGGGGGTAAAAGGGGAAGAAAGGGGCTATGTATGGTGTGGGTGTTAATGAGGGAAGTGAAGTGTACAGAGAAAATGCAAGGGGGTGGGGGAGTGGAAATGGTTGTGGTGGTGGTGATCTGGGTTTCAGCCTTGCTCATTACGGTCTGTCTCATTGAGAGGTGAAATGAGGCTTGCTGATGGCTCAGTGTGGAAGGTATCGTCCTTGTCGGAGTGACTCATGACAGCAAAGGAAAAGGGGGGAGAAAAAAACCCCTTCATCAACTCCATTAACAATACTCGAGCACTCTTTGGTGTTGCTTTGAGTGGCATCCAAATGTCACGGAAAAGGATAATGTGACATTGAATGAAAATGTCTTTTGTAACACTCCAAGTGGCACTGAGCAGAGCCCAGTGAGAGAGAGGGGGGGTGCAATAACAACAAAGTGGGTTGTTAACGTTATTAGTAAAAAGTAAGAGACGACGGAAAGGGAAAATTAAGCACTTCTGTGTGACACAAAAAAGGCTTGCGTGGGATTCTGAATAAGGTGGGACGTGCAGTTTAAAACACACTTTTATGCTGTTTACGAGGGTTTCGAAGTAATGTCGGTGACATCTTTGGTCCTAACCCGGTGACAGGTAAAGATGAGTGGGAACTCCATGTTGACATCATGCATTAACACCACTGCCAGCTGATCAACTAACAGGGTGCACTGAGGACTGCATCTGCAAGATTTGTTGGGTGAATGACACAAGTTCTTCTCCTCGAAAGTGCCTTTTTGCACCACATATGGACTGAACATTGAACTGGATATTCAAGAACCAGACATATATTCTCAGGTAAAATAACAGCCTTAACTCGTAATCCCCTCTTACAAGTAGGAAAAACAGGAACAAGCTCACATGTGTGTGCAGTGACGGAGACATTTTACCAGCTGATACAAGGAGTTTAATTAATTCCTCATCATTCAAACATCAGCAGGGTGTGTAGCTGTTGCTTGATCTGAATGTCACCTCTCGCATCAAGTGGAACTGAGCTGCTCTGCACCAAAGTCGTAACTTCTTTTCCCCGACAGTTCAAAACCGGAGGCCCCCTGTCATTCTCCCTGATCGAGTGAGCTTGAAGAGCGATGTTTAAAGTAAAATGTCATGCAAAAGTGTGCGTTGTCTTTGTGTGCTAACCAAACAGAGAACCCCTCCAATGTGTTTACATGCATATCATAAAAATACGCATTCATATAGTGTGTGTTTGTGTTTGTCAGTGTGTGAGTTATGTGCGCATGCCAGCTGGTCTGGCACAAGTTTTGGAGTGAGTGATGCTTCCGACTGCGAGAAAAAAATGTGCGTAAACAGCGTGGGAAATCTGTTTTCTGTCGCGGGAAACGATTATGTCGAGAACATGAGACGCAAACCCGACACTGTAGCAAATTTTGGGGTAACAGATGGACGAGTGGAGTACGTTTGTGCGCCACTTTGTGTTGTTTACTTGGTGGGCGCGCGGATCCTCTCCTCACGCTTGTGCGAGTGTAAACATGAAACCTCGTGCTCAGTGTGCGTTCGTGCACCTGCGGGTGTCCGTGCTGCTGGAGCCTGTCAACCACCTTGCAACGCCGCGCTGTGCTCGTCGCTCTTCAACCTTGTGAGTTGTCTTATGCACAAGTGTGTGTGTCTGCGTGCGTGTGCATGTGTTTGCCACTTAGTGTGAGTGAGAGCAGAGTGGCGCTGAGATGGCAGCTGGCGAGGCTAATCCCCGTACGTGAGGGACGCGGCCCAGCCCCCGGTGTCACCCAGACCTGCCAGGCCTGACGGAGGTGCATTCAGCCCGGCCGCTTAGTGTCACGCGTCCCCTGTCACTCAGGCCCATAATCACCCGCATGACTGACAGACAGGCCTTTCCCTTTGATGGTGCAGGGGGATTTTAGGGGGAGAGCCAAAGAGCTGCAGTGATGATCCACCACTGTGTGAGCGTGTGTGTGTACATGTATGTTTGTGTGTGCGAATGTGTGTGTGGGTGGGTGGATGGATGCCACAAGGAGGGCTGCCAGGTTTTTTTTTTTCTCCATAAGATTCTGATCCAGCTTAATGATGAAGATGATGGCACTGAAGATGACGACGAAGATTACCTTGGTGGCAAAGTGTGCCAGAGACGTGTCACGTGGAGGAATCAGTGGGGCAGCCGCTCTGTGAAGGCAAAGCCAGAGGGACCAAAGGCGACAGCCACACAAAGCCACGGATTTACTCTGCCTCCGTGTGTGTGTGTGTGTGTGTGTGTGTGTGTGTGTGTGTGTGTGTGTGTGTGTGTGTGTGTGTGGGAGAAAGAAAACAGTGTGGGAGAGTTTAGCGGTGTCGCACACTCACACACGCTTCACATTTGAAGCGGGCAAATCTGAACTACACATGTAATCGCACGATTATGATAATACACATCAAGTGTCATCTTAGTTGATATTCTGCCCGTGACAGTGAGTCGTGTTAGAGTACGGCGCTATCAACGGCGAGGTTTGTTCGCCGAAAAACCCTGTCAGGCCTCTGACAGTTTGGATGCTTATTGACTCCTTGGCGAGGGGGGAATGTTTGTTGCGTGTGTACGTGTCGTGAGGAGTCGAGGGATGGGCCGGGATGCAGGACGAGCAAGAGCAACGCTCGACTTTGAGCAGGCCTCGCCCCAACTATCGTTTTAAAGGCAGCTGCATTGCAACACTGCTCTGGAGTCATCTATGCTCGGATGAGGTCCAGACACCTAGTATCGGTGTTTATCGCTCAACTGCAATGTTTTTTAAGTGACGTTTAGGAGTCACAGTCTTTACTTGTGTTCATTTCTGGGGCTTAAAAAGGGTCAGGGGCTACAAACTCGAACAGTTCATTAATTATTATATGTATTACTGGAGATCTGGGAGGTTTCTTGTTTTCTGCCCACATTCAAATCATGGAGGTCAACGTCCATAAAAGTCCACAAAGACTTGTCGATATTCCTCCATACTGCTCGTCTAATGTAATCCAAGTGTCCTGAGTAGGTACCGTCTATAATTGACTCGCAACGACATCATTTACAATGTTTTCAGAGCCTGTTTACAGTATAAAGGATTTCCTGAATGCACACGCTTGACCAAACCAGATGAGAGTGCGCATTCAGTGTCTGCTGTGCCGATAATGCCAGTGTAGAAGAAGAACTTCTGCTTTTCACCTGTTTAAATTCTGCTGTGAGCCAGACTAGCACGAGGTTAGCGTCTCTCAGAGTTGGAGAAAGCTGCTGATTTGTCATGGCACAGTTTACATTTCTTCTTCTGCATCAGCTGCATTTGAGATGTCAGAAAAGTGCTTCAGAGTGTTGTTCAGCATGGGGGTGAGTAGGAAATGAAGGCACATCATTGTTTGGGTGTACCTTTAAGCACAACAAGCGTTTGCAAGTATGTAAACATGACAGAAACAAACACACGAGCTCGGAGACCCAACAAATTTTACACCCAGGAGAACACCGACCACGGTTCCTCCACGTGGGCCTGACACCCAACTCAGTTCGGACCATTAAGCTAAGACCTGGTTTGAGGAGGAAGCAGACTGATTTTGGTTGAGTGTTGTTGGAGTCCAGGTGGTGTTGGGTGGAGTCGAGCAGCGCCTTCCGATACACCCGTGCACGGCTGCTGTGCAGGCGAGGGCTGGTTGTAGCTCCCTTCAGTTCGGTTGGCTCGGTTGCATTGCAGGGCCCTAGTTAGTGATGGTGTCCAGAACGATCATGATGATCACATCTCTGAAATATGTGCTTTCAACGGTCGCTTTACTTTTTTGCCATGCTTTCAGCAGAGGCGTGCAGTAACTACGCCTGTAAATTGAAAGTGTGAAAGGCCCGGGTGCGGGGGGGGGGTAGGAGCGTTAAAGAGTGTGTTTGCAGCAGTGTCTCTTTGTCTGCGTGTCTTTACGTTGTCCTGAAGCGGCAATTGCTTAAAAGTGAGATGTAATAAGTGGCCTCTCAAAAACCCTACTCACACACACACACAGACACGCACACACAAACACACACACACTGCACCTCTTGCTCCGTCGGTGAGGCCAATAAAACGCTCAAAAAAAACCAAACAAACTCCGACCTGTTTTGCTTTCGCTAATTCTCTCGTTGCCATCTCCCCCTTCTCCCTCTCACCTCGTCTATTTCCAATCTTGAACTCGTGAGTTTTTCTCTGATAGTGATCCTGTTAAATTAAGTGCCTGGGCTTTATCCAGAGCCCTCTCACCGTCACTCCTTTAATTTAGTCATTATAATTAACCATTAACTGGTGTCAGTTTCTGGGCCACTAACAGGCCCACTCAGTTCTGCTTGTCTGCATTATCACAGTTTGGGGGAGAAAGTAAATTATAATGAAGGGCTATATAGTCCAATTACTGATAAAAGCAGCCAAGTGCGCTCCTTGTAATTAGGTGCCAGTATCCCTCCCTCTTTTCTTCCCCTCTCTCTCTCTCTCTCTCTCTCTCTCTCTCTCTCTCTCTCTCTCTCGCTCTCTCTCCCCCTTCTTGGAGTGACACGTTGGAAGGGAATGTATGCTTAATAGCTATTTTTATTACTGTTAACCTCTTAGTCATGTTCTGAACCCAGCCATTTTCAATCACCCAGACATGGAGAGACCTCATCTCACAAACAATTATTTTATGTACTCCAGCATGCACAAAGTTAACCGGCAGACGGGAGAGAGGGTGAGGAAGGGGGGAACGGCGTCGGGGAAGAAAGTGAAAAAAGAAAATGGAGTAAATGGAGGCTTGGGTGGAGTGAAGGATTGTAGGACAGCGAGAGGAAACAGGCAGCAGCGTATCCTTCTGTTCCCCCTCTAATGGGATGGAGCAGAGCTGTCTCTTGTAAGCTGGGTCATGTAGTTCCCCACTAGAGCACTTACAAGTCAGGGCTGGTAATTAAACTGTACGATCAGCTAGGCACCAACCCACCACCACCACCACCACCACCACCACCCCACCCAGCCCTTCTGAATCCCCTTTCCTTTTCCTGCACTTTTCCTCCCTTCTTGTCCCTCGCTTTTCTTT
>JAUESF010000001.1:1672126-1689115 GCA_032274765.1 Malacoctenus tetranemus | reverse complement strand
GAGACAGAGAGAGAGAGAGAGAGTGTGTGTGTGTGTGTGTGTGTGTGTGTGTGTGTGTGTGTGTGTGTGTGTGTGTGATCTTAAGGTTTATGAGTCAGCCCGGAAAAAAAAAACAACCTAGTTTGATATGGTCTGTGCTTACAAGGGTGTGGTAGGAAATGCTTGTGTAATCCGGCGTATTTACTTCTGCGTGTGCTTGTGTGTATTTTGTGCTTTCAAAGAGGGGTTAAGAGCGAGGAGGCAGGTGAGGGAGAGACGGGGAGGAAGGTGGGGGCCCCCGCGCTGCAACGAGAGCGAGGAGGAGAGAGGGAGAGATGAGAGGGAGTCTGGGAGAGGGGCTGTTTTATTTTATACTGCGAGGGGCCTGTTGCTAATTAATGTTTCTTGGTCGGTTTCTGTCGGAGCTGAGTAATGTTTTTGATCTTTATGCCTGATAACTGCATACCTAATGAGATTTCAAAGCTGGTGGAGATGGGAGTTGCTGCTCCCTGCAATTATTGACAGATGCCTTTTCTCCGCCACTGGCTGCCGCGCCATAAATCCTTCCTCAGTAATGAGCTTGAGAAGTGCCACCCTGCCAGTGAGCTAATGAAACCGAGCAGGGGGGGGGGGGCAAACCACCCGCTCGCCCGCCCGCCTGCACTGCCGCGCGCGCATGTGTGTGTGTGTGCACGTGCAGAAGAGTGCATCGCACTCCTCTGACACATTTTTTTTCTCCCCCCCCTCTTTAAATGCACTCTGCAGATGTCAGCCACCTCGCCTGCTCGCGACAAAGAGAGAGAGAGAGAAACGAGGCAGGAGAAGGAGAGATAGTTGGTGAGGAGGGAGGAGGAAGAAAGTGGAAGCCTCTCTCTGTTTCTCCACTTTATGAGAAGTTAGAGGGTGGTGTTATAGGAGGGACGGGGTGGGGGCTGGGGGCGGGGGGGGGTTGGTGGGGTTGCTCAGGTTACAGCCCCATGTTAAGGCTATTTGTCTGACTTTGGCTGTTTTATTTGAAATACTAGTATCTCTGTTGCCAAACGGGGCCGTGATTGATATCGCCTCCCTCCTCCTCCTCCTCCTCCTCCTCTTTCCCCGCCCGTTCTCGCCGCTCGCTCGCCCGCCACATCCAGCCAGTTGTGAGCCTCTTTAAAATTTCCTCCTTCCTTCATTGAACTTCTGCTTCTTTTAAGATGGTTTTAGAGCAGAAGACATTTGGAGAAAGCTCAGAGGACAGCGACAAACCAGGGCGACCCCGCTCTGTTGCCGTATACCCCCGTCCCTCCGATAACTGCCGTGTCTGTGCGCCGGCGAGATTAGCACCGATGTGGCGTGTCTGCATGTGTGTGTGTGTGTGTGTGTGTGTGTGTGTGTGTGTGTGTTTGTTGCATGTGTTTGCAGAAACCAGTAATGGGTAAGGGGAGGTGGGGAGGAGGAGGCGGAGGTGAGGTCGGGAGTGGGGGGTGGGGTGTGTGTGTGTGTGTGTGTGTGGGGGGGGATTGGGGGGGGGGGGGGTTGTTGGGAGAGCAGCGCGTAGAGGAGCGCCGTCTCACTGCCAAACAGTCGATTTCCCCCTCTCATCGTCCCGCGCCATACATCACAGACCCACCCTTCTCTCCTGACACAATGACGTGTGTCATTTATCAAACAGGGCCTTGCCAGGGCCTCACGTTTGTGTGTTTGTGCGTGTGTGTGTGAGTGTGTGTGTGCGTGTGTGTGTGTGTGTGTGTGCGTGCATGTGTGCATTTGTGCGTGTGTGCATGCATGTGCGAGCACATTTTTTTGGGGCTGTGCGGGGAGGGGGGGACAGTCTTCCCTCCAGCCTCTGAGGTCCTGAAGGAAGGAGGAGAAGAAAGGGTGATTATTGGTTGAAAGAGTGAGCGAGTGCGTGGAGAAGCCGGGAGACGAGCGGAAGGAATCACTCCATGCTTTTGTCCAAATTCCTCCCTCTCTCTCTCTCACTCTCTCACACACTCTCTCTCTCTCTCTCTCTCTGTCTCTCTGTTACTCTTCACCTCAAGAGGCCGATCAAAGGGAGAAAGGTTGTGCTTGTGTTGATACAACACGTTTAAGTAGTATTTTACACGCAATTACTCACACTTTACATCATAAATAAATATAGATTGTGAGCCAAACCTCCATTAATCTCCCTGGTTTCGTGTGCATACGCACCATTGGTGTGTTTGTGTGTCAATAACAATCTGTGGACGTCTCTCTCTGTCTCTCTCTCTCTGTCTCTCGCTCTCTCTCTCTCTCTCTGTCTCTCTCGTGTATCTCGGGGGTTTGTTCACAGGCGTGTATCAGTCATGATGTCTTATCTAACAGACAGACACACACACACGCACGCACGCACACACACACAAACTCGCGAGCGAGCGAGGCTCTCCCGTGGGCTTGGGGAGTTGCAGCCACTTGCTCGCCCGCTCGCTCTCTTCACGTTTCCCTTGCTGGATTCAAAGGGAGGCCTTATGGAAGATGGATGCTCCTTAAAAAAAGAGCCCGTTGATGGATACGAATCTGGCCCCGCCATTCATCACTGCTATATTATTTAGACTGGATCTCTACAGAGCTGTAACCCGAGCCGCGGCAACGAGTGTGTATGTGCGCGAGGACGCGGCAGGTGAGAGGGGATGAGGTGGACAGTCGGGGGGGTCCCCGCGAAATGGGGGAGGGGGGGGGGGTGTCACAGTGAAACGAGGTGAAGAACGGAGTGAGTTGTGCTGTAAATAAAACAGAGAATGAAGGTGCGAAGGGCTGTCAGGGCGGGTAAAGGTCAAGAGGTCACATGCTTGCTCTGCGCGACACAGTCGGACTGAGTCTCCCTACATGAAACCACAATGTCCTCACAGGAATGTCCTCTTCCTTCTGTTTTTTAACGTATCTACATGAAATCAGTCAGGCTGGCATGTTTGGAGCGTTACAATACCGGACTGGTGTTCAGTCATTAAATATGTCCTATCTCTCTATTGTGGAAGCAAGACTTTATCGAGAGCATTTTTAGAAGAGTATCGAACATTTTGGAAATTACTCAATTTTTTGGGGCCAAATTTGACTGAAAAAAACAGTGTTAAGACATTCGAAATTTTGGAAAATGAGGAAAAAGCACAAAGAAAATTCTACAAAACCAAACTAAGATTAATGCTCAATAACATGTTTTCAGTGATATATTGTTTCTTGTTCATTTTGCCTGCGATTTGAAGCCTTTTTCTTTTTCGCAGCACTTTGTTTAACTTGCATAAATCCATTTAGGCTTCCACAGTCTGAGCTGGTCCAGGAGCAGCAGCTCTGCCTTTTTTTGTGTGTTGTACACCGGCACTGATGCTCAGTTTGGACAGGGGCTAAACAGAAGTTTGATCCGAGCCGAGCTTTTATTTTCAGACTGCCGCTTTGGAGCTGCGGTGCGCTCGGTACATTGAGAGGGCGTCTGTGATGTACTGCACCTCCAGGTGGTTCCTAACGGGCCGTTCAAGCTGTGTGCTGTGTGAGTCCGAGTGACAGTGGGAAACTTGGGGACAGGAAAGTCGCACGGTGGAACCAGAGGAGTGTTAAATTTGGCAGTGAAACCAGCTGTACGACACTTCACACTCGCCGACACTCAAACTGCAAATTTCCTCAAACGTCTTCACAAATTTAAAGCAAAGCCCAGGACGGTGACTGACCTGACCGAGCTTTGAAAACAAAGTATGAGGTTTATGATGTGAAAAGAAGAAAGGTCATCCGGAGCCAAACCGTTTATGTAGCGAAAGTAAGGAAGACAAAGTTCTCGTCACAGTTGCCATCGACTGAAATCCCACGGTGAACGTTGTGGCCCACGTGTGTAAATGTGTGTGAAGGATCTGATGCTGCTGCTCAGTCATTGGTCGGAGCAGTACGGTGATTGGACCTCATCAATCCCCCCCCTGATTTGACTTGGTGTATTGTGCTGCCCCCTACACATGTGCCCCCCCCCCCACACACACACACACACACTGAGTGTACTTGTGTCGTCTCTGATGGTACCTAAACACAGCTGGAGCTGCCCAGCCCTCTTCTCTGGATTCCTACTTTTGCGACGCGCTCTCATTGAGAAAAATCCCCCATGAAAGCGGTCACGTGATGCAGCGCAGTCACTCCGCGCCACAACTAACGCAGCAAACGCGCGAGCGCTGCTCCCTTTCACTCCGGCGAGGTTCAGAGCAGGCGCATTCCCGTGTTTTTAGGTACACTCTCTCCTTCCTTCTCCTGAACCCTCCCCCCCTCCCCTTCTCCCCCCACACCCCCAGCTTCTACAGCGCCAAGGCAGACGCGGTGATTTATTGTGGCCATCCATCTCTCCTACTCATCCATCACTGGCCGGTTGCTAGGCGATCATGGCAGCAGCTGTTTGCTTTTGAGTTCGACAGAGGGGCTGTCAGTCAGTGGCGGCAGGTGAGAAGCATTACCGACGCGGCCGTTGTCACGCCGAATAATTAATCAAAGGCGGGAAAGATAATTAAAAAGATATGACCCTTGCTGGTACTTGGTCCTGGGTTTGCCCAGGAAAGAGAGGGGGGGGGGGAGGTTGCTGAGAGGACTCTTTCTTTTTTTAGAAGTATCGAGCTCAAACGACTCTTTAAAGACCCATATAATTAAAACTACTTATCCTGAGTCTAAAATCCTTGCTTTATCTTCATTCTGTGCTTAATATTCGTGGAAATTATCTTCTTTTCGGTGTTTTTCTACCTCTGTTGTCCCTCCTTTCATTTACTTACGGTGATTCACTATCAAATGTCTGATGACTCATCCCTCACTCCGGGAGCGTGACCAAATTCTCGGCTCCATCGTGCTTGCTACTGATCGGTGTCCTTCAAACAATACTCCAGAGCACTGTTTCAGGGGGAGGGGGGGGGGTCTAAGACTCTGCCTCAACTCATCCAGTCACGTGTTTGAACCCCACCACCTACAAATTGAAGATGCAGCGTCACATCATCTCACATTGTGACACAGTGCGAAGGAGAGGTCCACCATTTTTTGTAGAGCTGGGCTCCACTTTGCCTCTTATATAAGTTGAACTGAGGTCACTGGAGTCCAAGGTTTTGATCACACCACAGGAATTTGCAACCAAATCGTTTAAGAAAGGCTGCGATGTCATTGTGTTGCCAATGGGCGTCTCCAATTAATATAATAAAACAAGTTTCACACGAAAGCATTATTATTATTATTATTATTATTATTATTATTATTATTATTATTATTACTATTATTATTATTATTATTATTATTATTATTATTATTGTTGTTGTTGTTGTTGTTGTTGTTGTTGGCAGGAGAAAAAACTCTTGAACTTTTATTTTGAAAAGGATTCCTGACTACTTTAACAGATTTCCATCAGTTTTTCTATCAAATGTTTCTTTGGATACAGAAGGAAGTGGATGAAACGAGTGTTAGAATTCACATTTGTGTCATCATACTCGACAATTTTTATCAGCTTTTTTTTTGCATTTGTGAATAGTTAAAAACAAAGTTTTTCGTGGGAACAAAAAAGGAGGAAAGGAAGGGGAACAAAGGTGAGAAGAAGAGCACCTGTTTTTCTCCAAAGACTCGGTCGTCTTTTAAGATTCCGTCTCGCCTCCAACCGTCCCGCGTTTGACCCCCAGCACCGTGGAAGAGCGCGAGCACCGATAAAGTCAGTGGTAACGGTTCTAATTAATTAGGAGGAGATGGGCGAGGAAGGATAAAAGAAAAGACGTGGCGAGGGTGGAGAATTAAAGAGTTCCTTCAACTGGTGTGGACTCATCCGTCACCTCCGGTTGCCTCCGGTTTCCAATAATGCTCATTTTTTGACAGCAGAAGCTTCATTTCGCAGTTTATTATAAAGGGGGATGGGGGGGCAACAAATGGAGGAAAAAACAGAGAAGAGAGAGTCATGTGACGAGACATCTAATGTCTGTTTTAGCCGGATGCACCATTAAAGGCATCAGCATGCGCCACCAGACGCGCTTGTCAAACAGCACGGAAACGCATTGCCTCTCGGATGATGTGACTAAGTGAGCAGGAGGTGACAAATTGGCCGGGGGTTCCAACTTGATGGTTTTTAATTCCGTACCCCAGCTCACCCCTCGGTCCCGCTGCCACCACGTGAGTGAGCGCGACGCCGTGAGTGCCTTTGAGCGCCGAGTGTCCCGGAGTGTCCACTTGTCATCCTTGTTTTGTTTTTTTTTTTCTAGTTTTTCAGATTAATGGCGTCTGAGGCCTCTTTCACGCAGTGACATCAGAATACTTTGGAACATCTGCAAGCACTTTTTGTTCTCTGAAGGCGACCTGTCAAACGGGGTTGTTCTCAATGCAGATCCTCTGGCGTTGTGCCCGGACAGGCTCCAGCCGCCGCAACGCAAACTCGGATGAATCGTATTTAAAACATTAGATCTGTTTACACGCACCCAAAAAATTCCGATAACTACGAGCAATTGGAAAGTTTTCACCGATTGGATTTGATGCGTTCAGGCACTTGGGCCTGGTTCAGACCGGTATTTGATTTGTCGTACAAAGTGCAACATGCTGCGGCTGTCCTTCAATAGGCTCTTTAATTGACTTTCTGATGATTGTCATCATGTTCAGTGTTGTCTTTCTTCTTCTGGTCATGTCTTGATTTTTATTCTCAACATGTGTGTAAAAAAACAAATAAATCAGAAGTAAACAACAGGAAACAGGCACATGTGCAGTAAGACAGACGAATAGACTAAAGTCTGTCTGTGGCAACAGGCGACAATCTGCATGTGGGATACTGCGACACGTCTTGATGGGTTCTTTGAAGAGCCCTCACAATATCAACTGGTTACTTTGCCATTAATGTTTCGGTGGCAGCGGAGGTCAAAATCAAAGTCCTTTCAGTTCAGGGGCCACACGCGGCACCAGTCAATTTTCAGAACCACTAACATCACACAGTGTTTGAAGTGTACTGTCCTGAGATCAGCTTTACATTTGGGCTGGCCGGACCCACTGTCCTGCACGAGTTGTCCCTGGCCGAAACCTCTTCAGTGGTCCCGCACCTGAAGACAGTCTTCCATCTATGCATTCCATTTGACGTCGAAGCCTCTCGCGTGCTTTCTGTTGCATGTGCTGCACGTGCACGCACTGACACGTCACCCCCCCCACCCACCATGCACCCGTTCATTTACATCAGCGGTGAGGATTCCGACAGAATCTCCAGCCTCCCCCCCCTCCCCCCCCGTCACAGCTTTGATCTCCCCCGGCCGGCTTCCACTGTGTTTTGACGTCCCTCATTTTCGCACCACCATTTATTATCTGGAGTTTATACAGAGCGAGCACACCGGTGGAACCAAACGTTCCATACACCCAGGCAGAGCGAGGCTCCAAGACATAACAACGGCCTGGGAGAGAGACACACAGAAGGGGGGGGGGGCAGACGGATGGATGGACGCACGGACGGAAGGACAGATGGATGGGAAGACACTACTTTGACACTTACTTTGTGTAATTGGGCTCAAACTAGGACATCAGAAATTGTCGAACCGCCATTGCAGAGAACACACGAACAGGAAGTGCGGACTGTACACATTGAGAAGGTCTCATTGTGAAGTCAGACTGCCCGTTTTTGAATAGTCTTCGTAGACGGTGTTTCTGTTCACTGAAGAAGAAGCTGGAGGCCTCAGAAATACACATGAAACTTGCACATGTCATTTGAGATAGAGAATATCTGTCAATGTTTGGCCTCACAGCTCTCTTTTTCTCACCAGGAACTCAAAACAAAGAGTGATCGATTACAAAGCCATAGCTGGAATCAGCGCACAAATATGTTTATTATTAAATGTAAGGTTTTTTGTCATTTGTTTGTTGTTTTTTTTCAGCGAGTCTCAGTTGTTTTAGTTATTTTTAGGATTTACTTCTTCCAACTCCCTTTTGTCTTGGTCATTTTCTGTTGCTGTTTCTTTTCAAACAACAAACAACAAGCCGCCAGGCCTCTTTTTTTTTTTTTACAAGCGGATTTGAGAAACTAGTTGTTGGGTTTTATTTCTTTAGGACTCCAAAGATTTGTTGTCCCAACAGCAGGTGTTGCTTCGGCACAGAGAATGATTGCGTGATACGTGTCGTAATAGGAAAGGGTCCTCGCAGACAGCGAGCCACAGCAGTCACTGCTCGGCAGCATTACCTCCTCCCCGGTCCCCGGGTCGCGCTGCAGCTGAGCGCCGGCCCGGACGCCACAGGCTGCTGCTGCTCCCACTCTGCGCCCGCTGTCGGGATCAGCGTGGAGGGGAAAGCGGTCGATTAAGGTTCACAATAACACACTCATACCAATACAGAAAGTCTTTCCCAGATAGTTATCATCAATGTCATAGAACCCCTCCCCCCACACGCCAATATTATAATGGAGAAAAAAACCAAAACCCAAACAATCATGGAGGAAGATGAAAAAGATTAGGGTGAAATCTGCCATGCGAAATGCTTCATGTGTAATACAGCATCGACAGAGACTGGTCCACAGAGCAGGCGGCAACGCAGGGAGAGGAGAGTAAGGTGAAATAGTGGAGCGGTGCATGGGGAACGGGGGGGGGGGGCAGCGGAGCACATCCAGCACACGAAGCATCAGTCGGCATTTAACAGTTTGCTTTCTACCTTTTCTGTCAGTCTATCCAGGAAGGATTCAGCCTCCAGCTTTGCCCCGGGTGATACTCAGGCTCACTGAACAACCTCCGCCTCAACAAACACACACACACACACACACACACACACACACACACACACACACACACACACACACACACGTGCACAACCACTGACTGGCAATCAAGTCCTCGGGGCCAAAACGCTTCATGCCCGTTCTAACCTTGATTTAAAGTAGAACTTACACAATCTACAATATATATATATATAGATAGATATAATTTGAGTCATTTTTTAGCTGGAGGATCTTGATTTGTTCCTGGTAAAGAGAAACGTGCCCGTGCTGTAGGTTTTTAAGCGTCTCCCTGTCAACTGTAGTCTGCAGTTTCACACGCCACAGTCAAACGATGCGTCGCAGAGGAGCCGCTTTTCACCCGTCACTGGTTTCTGACTTTATGTTTGGTCACGCTGAATACGTCCCTTTATGCTGCATTTCTTGCAGTTTTCAATGAACGTGGGATCGGACATGCTCTGAGACGTCTGTCCTGAAAATCAGACCCCGGCTTTTTTTTTGGGGGGGGAGCACAAGCAAAGTCTTGGTCCAACAATAGCCAAGATGCGCACCAGACACCAATGCACATACAACCAAAAGCAATGGAAATAACCAGGCAGAAGACTCGCCAACATGTTCATTAGCTGATGGCGGTGAGTGTGTATGCATGTGCGCTTTTCATTAGCACTTATAAGCCAGTCAATAGATACCTGATTGGTTACCGTGTAGCTATTGATTCATTGAGCGGGTGTTAAACAGTCTCTGCATACAGTGGCGTGGCTGCTAACGTGCTGCTAACTCTGCCATGGCGCGTTTGAAGCGACGTGTCCAAGCCATCTCCTTGTTTCCCTCGACATTTATCGGCTTTGAGTTTTTTCAAGGAAAAGAGTCGACGTTGGATGTTTTATCAGCTCTCTCATGTCATTTGGACCTCGTTTTTTCTTGGCAGGCGCAGGGAAATCGTCACCACGCAGCCTAAGCCAAAGCAACTATTACGTATCTCAGTCAAGAATTTCAGCAATTAGAAGCAATGGACGGATTCACTCGGTCCAAATTCCTCCGTGGGAAACTGGAGCTGTGTGTCCTCCGCCAGAGAGCAAATAAGATAAACTATCTGTTATTGGTGAAAAGAAAGAAAAAGAGATAAAACAACAGGGTTGCTTGGCCTGAGAGTTAAACTCATTGTGAGATGTTATTCATGGTGTGACATTTTAAAGGCTTGGTAATGCCTAAGGAGATGTAAATGTTTGCACATGAAGCTATTGAGCATTGTTGTATTTGGTCATTGTATTTGGTGAGCATCAAATTACAAAAACATTGCTATCGCTCTTTAAATGATCGAAGCCACGTCAACCGGATTTCTCCTTCAACCCTAAATTAGGCTCCTTCTTTTTTTTCTTTTACTGAATTGTCTGATTGATCAGTGTCTAAAACGTCAGGCGCCTCCAAGCTCTGGGGATGTAGTCATGAAATTTCTTCATAAACCCCCCAATTTGACTCGGTAGTTTTTTGTTAACATTCCTTGATGTAAAAAAAACAAAAGAAAAGTCAAAAGCTCCCTCATGCAAACTTTTAACTATTTATGTGATTCTATGTATTTGTGTGCCAGATGGTGGTAACAACTCACTGTTCCTCAGACTTTGGGCAGTTTAAAGTTTGTTCGTTGCTTCAGAATCTCCTGTTATCACAATTTCATAGGTTTCCTTCATTTGCCGCTTTTTCTTTTGAACACAGGAACAGTGGAGCAACGTCTTGTGGTACAAAGTGGGATTGTGGAACTTACCAGGTCACAGCGAGCTCGTTAACTTGGCTAAATTTGTAAAGATTGCTTTGAATTCTCATAGTGTGTCACATATTATTTATCGAAGCAACATGGTTTTGTTTTGCATGGGACTGTCCCAGCAGGTAAACACATGCAGGTTTTCAACACCAGGAAACTTTTATTCTTTTCTTTTTTAAAGAAATGGATACGAATGAACACTGATAAACAAGCTTTGAGGTGATACGTCACAATAACTGTATCTGTGTCTGTATACCTTTGCGATCGCTTGTGTGTGTGTGTTTGTGTGCGTTTGTGTGTGTGTGTGTGTGTGTGTGTGTGTGTGTGTGTGTGTGTGTGTGTGTGTGTGTGTGTGTGAGAGAGAAGGAGAGAGAGAGACAGACAGAGAGAGAGAGAGAGGGAGAGAGAGAGAGAGAGAGAAGACTGTGTCTTGCTGTCAGAAAGGAAACAACTTTCGACATAATCCTGACAAGACACAGTGTTTATGGATTCCTCGGGCCTGATACAAATGCAGACCAGCACGCACATACATCCACACATACCCATGATCACACACATGCAAACACACATCCTCCTGACAGAAAGTGTCTGCATATGTGTGCATATGTGTTTCTGTGTGTGTGTGTGAGAGTGTGTGGGAGTTATGTTGTAAATCACACTAATCAATTGTGGCCTGTGTCAAGGCATGCCAGACATGGTGAACGGTCTGTTTTACATTGTGTGTGCTGCATATGTGTGTCTTTGGCTGTTGGCGGATGGTGTGTTGTGCGTGTGCGCACAGCTGTCACATGATGTCCTGCACACAGCTGTCACAAATCACAGTTATGTGTCTCCAGCACGGCAGATACTGTAGGGCTCTTGCTGGTGCGCGTGTGTGTGTGCATGTGCGTGTGGGTGTGGGTGTGTGTGTGTGGAGAATCTCCCTTGACACGATGTACGGGTGTTGAAACGCTCTGATTTTGAGGGGGCTTACATGGGCAACGGGGTCTGCGAAGGCTTGTGAGAGAGAGACAGAACATGGCCGAAGCGGTTCCTGCTCGAGTCCGCTTTCCACAGGCAGACTCAGAGGTTCGTCCTCTGAGGGATCGTGGACCTTCTTCACCTTTGTTCATTTTCTGTTGTTCTCAACAGTTAATTGTCACGTTTTTGGCCGTCAATGGATAAAAAAAGTTTTGAAAAAACAGCTTTTAATTCCACAAAAACCCTTTGAACCGCCTGACTCAATAACGTCTCAATGACTTGAATAGTCGATACGAACTTGTCTTATTAGTTTCCTGATCTTTGATTTTATTTAGGACATTTAAAAAGGTTCTGTTAAAAGAGGCTGATCAAAGTCAGTTCACCTTCACCTCCCTGCACACGTGTTTCGATCCTAAAACACAATGAAACTTCTCTCAGCCTAAATCATTCAAGATCACACATATATTATTTAGTCTTCTTTATTCCGTTTTACTTTATTTATGTTTCATTTAACCGCAGTAATTTACCCATCACCGCCCTGAAACACCCAGTAAAGGTATTGATCCTCCGATCCAAACAGATTCATTTGCAACTGAAAGATGAAAGTGAAACGCTTTTAGGTTTGTTTGTTTTTTTAATCTTTTGGTTAAATTTCCTAAAGATCTGATGAATTAAACTATAGAAACGAGATGAAGTAGAACAGGCACGATAAAGAGGAAGTTAAATTGTTGATATTCTTGTATTGTGACTTGAATCCAAACTCCCAGGCTTACTGGTGCTGTGTCGCGCACCACAAGTGCACACGGTGTCACTGACATCGATGGGAGATGATTTTTGCTCGTCCCAGACTGACTCCTTCACACAACGGGAGAGTGGGGAGTAAAACAAAGCAGGGTGACGCTGCTGCTGTTGAATCAGCCACTCGATTTCTTTACGAAACAATCTGTTGTGCTGCAGATCGACAACAACAAAAGGGAGTCATGCTGCAGCCCGCCTCATATTGGAGCGAGTCAAGTAAATAACTCTGCTACTTTATTCTAGATTTTAACAAACGGGCCTCCATAATTATTCAGTCCTCTTGAATGCACTTCAGTCCAGTTTACTGCTTGCATTTTGGTGCGATTAGAAAGCTGGACAGAACCACACACGTGCGCGCACATTGAAACCGAAAACTGTCGGCAGCCACGTTGCTGTCATGAAAGGCGCTCTCTGCAACACGTTAACAACATGGGAACTCGGAATCCAAGGCCCAGAAATGGCCTTGTGCTGAAGTGCCTCCAACTCTCCGGTTACATTTTAATTGTACGCCACCAACATGGATGATGGAGATGAGAAGCACAAGCACAGGAAGAGTGAGATCATCTCAGTCAGCCAAACATTGTTTTGTGTTATTTCAGCCATTCGAATCTGAATAAGCGCTTTGCTTCTTAAACTGAGCAACGTACGAGGTTAGCAGTGGTTACTTTGCTGACAGTGGTTATTGTGTCCCTTTAATAAGTGAACAATTAAGTCAAATAAAGGATGTGAGGATGTTGTGTTTTCAGTGCTCATGGATGCTACATAAACAAAGAGATTTTAGTGATGTCTCTCTTTAGGCTCTTGGAATGTCCAAGTCCAGTTTTGCTTTATTCCCAGTGGACAGTCTGTGGACAAAGTCTGGCACACGGTTCACGCAGTTTGCTCCAATGTTTCCAGTTCTCCAACGGTGTGCTTGTTTTATGGTGATCACAGTTTCTTTAGTTCCCTGAAGAAGCTTTGCATGCGCGCGTGTGTGTGTTTACACCTATGCAACGGAAACACTTTCGTTGTTACACAGAGGTTCAGTGCTGAGGTCCAGCTTTCAGTTTTGCCAAACAGAAAATAGAAGTTGAAGTCTCTGCCTTATGACCGAGTGGCAACAAATAATTTGAATCCATGTGAAACAGTTTGGATCACAATTATTCTTAGTGATTTAGTAAATTTCCACCTTTTAAAAAGATTGAATAACAATAACAAATAAATTGAATAAAAGGATCTTGAAGGAGCACCTCTTCGCATGCGAGCGGGACCACGTTCACGCTGCAGAGTGTGTGAATGTGCCTCCAAGCTTCGTTAATTGAGCCTCATGCATGGCGCTGTAAACATGCTAATATTTCTTAATGGCACTCTCCCACATTGATATGCATGTGAACTCTGGACCGTTAACCCCCTCCTCCACCCCGCCCTACCCCGCCGCTCATCAACGCGGAGAAACATGCGCGCACCGCACGCCTCTCGCACACTTGCATACCCAGTTGCCAAGCATTACTGGGCCGGCTGGCTCTCTGTTTTTTCCATTAATATCAAGTGATTGAGCGTAACATTAGCAGATAAAGCGGAGGGTAAGATGACATATACGCCATAGATGGAGGAATTAAAGCCTAATATAATCACTCGGCCTTGCATGGTTGGGGGGGGGGGGGGACCATCACTCGTCACCATGCCTGACATTTTGATTTCCGACGTTTCTGGCGCAGCAAAGAGAGGAACCAGGGAAAGGATGGAGACTGATTTCTCTTTTAAGTAAAGAGATGCTTAAGTGATTGTTCAGCTCCGGTTCCCCTCACACACACACTTTAACCTTGTAAACAAATGGAAAATGTACACACACACACACACACACACACACACACACACACACACACACACACACACACACACACTCTTCGGGAACAAACAGGGATTCGAGTATTGATCCGGCAGCTCTTGAGGATGGAGGTGTGTAGTAAGCACTCACGTGTGTGCGTGCGTCTTTAAGCGCTCCGTCCGGCTGGTTATTTTCAGAGCAAGTGGAGAGCACATCAGTTTTTATTAGCTTAATAAATCACCTTTGTTGTCAATCAAGCAGCAGAGAATAATTGGATATGGTTGAAGCCTTGCGTGATGGATTATAAATCATTCAAGATTAAATTAAAAGATAATGCACAAACTTAATGGTTTGTGTTTTGCAGTCTAAATTGCCTCGGAGCAGTGCTGTTTTCCAGCTTTATTGCGCGCCGTTTTTCTTGCCACCAAAACCCCTCGCATTTCACACCTTTTATTGCTTGGCGGGCGGAGCTCCGCCACCGCTGCTGCTCTTTCTACATCTGTGGTTTGTTTGTTGTGCAAATTCACTTTTGGAATCCCCCCGTTTATCGTGCAGAGAGAAGATACATCCACATTTAGATCCAGGTGATGTATTGTAACAAACCGTGATGCTGCATGCTTGTGGGGCCGGCGAAACGCATTTGGGTGGAAAAACCTTTGGGAAAAAAGTGCATTTTCCTGAAACGTTCAGTCTTGCTTGTGTACAAATTGGCATAAATAACATTTTCCTTGTCGAAAATAAGAAGTATGCACAGTCAGAGGAATGCTTCTAATGCGGTAGATATGTTCCTGTGTATCATTTTGTGTGCGACAGTTATCTCCTCATCAGTGTCGAATGATTTTGAATTTTATCGGTTTTCATGTCAAACTCTCTCAATCTCTTGTAAAAAAACATCAAAAACATCTAATGAACCTCTGCAGTTCCTGGTTCTGAATCACTCAGGCATACAAACCTAACTTGACATTTGTGTCATCTGGGGGTCTCTCTCGTTCTAGTTCAGAGGCACAGTGAGTCAAATTAGACATCAAGAGGGTCGGAACCATTTTCATTATTGCCTAACAATCTGTAAACAATGACAATTTCAAGGGCAAAATATTACAAATGCCTCCTGAAAAAACAAACATTTTGACACTTTAAAGTCGTGATTTACAACTCTTGTGAATGTGTCAGCTGCTCGAAGGACTGAGAGGCCGTCAATGGAGGAGATGGAGGAGAGCTAGCTCTGATTGGTTCAGAATAATAGAAGGCGGGCTTTGCGCTGCGTAATCAGGGTTGTGTGTGCATCAGCTGTTGTTTGTTGACTAATAAGTAGTGGTGTCCATCAATTAAAAAAGTGTAATTGAGTTAATCACAGTCACGAGCAGTGATGAATCACGATTAATCGCGATGTGTTACGTCCGGTAACTGAACGGAGGGATGCATGAAAGCAGCTGGAACAAATCTTCAGCTGAATATTTATTTAAGTCATTACAAACACACAGAATGCTCATCAACAGTTTGTGTTCTTTGTTGGGGCCAATAAAAGTCAAAGAAAAAGAACTCAGCCTCATAGAACAGAACATCTTGCATCGCATTGTACAAACATGTTGTCATGACTTCCACAGAGATTATTTCAATTGGCTCGATCACACATGCAGCAAACATCCATGCTGGCATCAGAATGGGTCATGTGATTAATCCCAATGAACGTCCTAACGTTCCATTAATCACACGAGTTAGAGTGTTGAAGTCGACAGCCTTAAAAATAAGAAAACAAAAGGCATTTCTACAGTTTACTGCCCTCAAACATTCAGTGTTGTATTCTGTGTCCACTTAACATCACTCGTGTTGATTTGCATTCACAAGTTTGAGAACTTCAATCACAACTAAAGCAGGGTTTTTTTCACTTTCCCCCCCCACGCAAGACAACATACATGCCAAGATAATCGAGGAGCATCTGACTTATTTTAAGTTGTCAGTAGTTTCAGTGAAATGTATTTTTTGGTGTTTTTTGAGCCCTGCAATCCCCCCAATTTCTTTCCGTTAACGAAAAAAGAAATGCTTTATATACCTGTATTTGTCACTTTTTGGAAACAAATGAACAATCAAAGTTTTTTTTTTAATCACCAGAGTTGCATAAAACCTGTGAGATCCTGCAAGGAGCTGTGTTTACATTTAGATTTAAAGGCCTGACTTTCAGTCGGTTGTCAGGGGGGACACACAAAGCAACCTGTGGCCACCTCGGTGAATAAATAAATAAACAAAACAAAAAGGCATTATTGCAGGCAAAATGCAGAGGGAGGAGAGCGGTGGCACGGTGTCAGGCGGGAGGGAAGACAAAAAAAAAAGAAGGAGAGCTATATCTTGTATATTATCCTCCCGGCCGGTGAAATTTAAGTGTGTCCGTTTGCGTTGGAACAGAGCGGGCGTTATCATAATCGCCTCCTGCCTACTTGACAGGACCTTAAAGTGATCCTGTCACTTTATTTACACCCAGACCACTGTGTGATTTACTCGGAAAAGTGCTCACACACACACACAGACAAGCAAACGCTCCCCCCATTTGGAACTTCCTCGGCGAGCCCGGTCGAGTGGGTCGGATGACATCTTTTGATCAGGGCTGTCTGAAGAAATCAGAGCAGACTGGCAGGTAATAGATACCCAGGCGACTAACCAGACTGCGGTGTGTGTGTGTGTGTGTGTGTGTGTGTGTGTGTTTGTGTGTGTCCGTGGGAAAACACATTTCTACACTTGGATTTTAGCAAATGTGGCTGAAAAAAGAAGTGACGTTCGTGCTCAGCTGTTGTTGCTTTTCACATGCACATATTTTTTTAGAGCCACACTCTCCTCGTAATGCTGGGTGTTTTGGTGCAGCACACGTTTCCTCCCGTCTTCACCTTTTTTTGTGAGTCTGATGTGTCCTTTTGGTGACCGGTGAAGATCAGTGACAAAGATGAAGGGAATTAAAGGGAAACAGTGACGTGTGTGTGTGTGTGTGTGTGTGTGTGTGTGTGTGTGTGTGTGTGTGTGTGTGTGTGTGTGTGTGTGTGTGTG
>JAUESF010000001.1:1654892-1670450 GCA_032274765.1 Malacoctenus tetranemus | reverse complement strand
ACGCACGCACGCACACACGCACACACACACACACACACACACACACACACACACACACACACACACACACACACACAGTTGTGCTACAACAGCATGTGTCTCTGAGTAATCACAGTATTTCCGATATTTTTGTGGCGCAGGCGGCTGTAGCCAGAGACAGACACGCTAACTGTCGCCACTCCAAATCTAATCTGCCCGCCTCTCATCCACCTTCACTCTCCTGCTAACGCCAACTGCCACCGTGTGCTGCATATGCTAATACCGTCCCGGGCTCTCCTGCGCTATCAAGCTGTTCAGAATCACTTATCAGGTTCAGCATAAAAACAGAAGAAAAAAATGGCCAAACAAATGAGACGCTGGGTGATTGCAGACAAGAATTTGTGGGAATGTAGAAATATGACTGTAATGTAACACAGTAAAAAAATTGCCAGCTTGCAGTTGCAGTTGAAATTATGTTAAAATCCCCCCTCAAAAGTAAGGCTTCATGTTGTTGCACAACTGCCTGCATGTCTGTAGAGGTTTTTCTTGTGAACGCTGTGTGGAACTCAAAGAGAGCCAGAGTTGGACACAGGTGCGAATGGCTCCTGCAGCGTTCGATGACGACGCGCTGGCTGAAACCAGGTGTTTGGGAGCAGGGAGACATATCAAAGTGTTCAGATGCCGGCCCAGCAGAATAGGAGGTTGTGCACCAATCCTCTTGGTACTTCAATGATTTCAAACCTGAACTCAAGAAAAATACACATAATCTCAATAGAGTTCAGGTTAATGACTTTACATGTGTAAACAGAATTGTCGATCTCTGCTTAGTGGCACAACATCGCTCAGTCGTCTGTTCAAAGTGGCTCAAAACCACCATGAACACAAAGGGTAGATCTGAGCAAAACCTTTTGTTTATTTGCCAAAGCTTTGTTGTCATGTTATTTATTGATATCACAACATGGGTTTGAGACTTCTGAGGTACCACCTGAGGGCGAAGCTTCGCTCGTATCTTGACAACAGCTGACAAGGTTTCTTTGGCGGAGCTCAACGAGCAATGCATCACTAACTGAAAAAAAAAAAAAAAAAACGTCAAAATTTTAATTTTTGTCATGAAGATAATTCAATAATCTAAAAGAAAAGCATCTAAATCTAAATTAATTTTATTTATTTGTAAGACGTGGTAAACATCACAACATAGCTCCTCTGGCACACAAATTACAATTTTTACTGATCAACAATTTACTCGTATTTAAATAATATGTCCACTTCTGTCTCCTACATTAAAGATATTATTTATTCTTAAATTATATAGAAAACCTCCACAATTATTTACAATAAAAAGTATTTATACAACAGGGGGAAAATCCATTCTGTAGATTTAAAAAATTGTCAGAAAATAAGCTGTATTGTAAAGGCGACTTATATAAGCATTGCTTTAGTTACTAATCATTGATGTGTTTTTGCTACATATTGGACAAAACTGTCACAACATTTTGTAGATATGGAAAACATAGGTCTCTAAAAACAAACTAACAAATCAATCAAAATCAATGTGAAAAGTAAGAATTCAGCTGGATTAAAGTCACTCAACAATATGGCTCACCAGTGGATGACTGTGCGTGTCCGCGTGCGTGCGTGCATGCGTGCGTGTGCGTGTGTGTGTGTCTATGTTTCTGTGTGTGTTTGTGTCTGCAGATAGTTCTGTGTGATATTGCAGCTGTCTTCCTGGTCTGGTAACTTGTGCAGGAGCAGCTCCATTCGTCAGGCCTCCAGTCGATCACACCCCCCCGGGATCAATGGCACGCCTCGCTGGTCCCAGGGCAACGGCTGCAAACAGCCGTGCCCCTTTAACTACTCTCCGGCCACACACACACACACACACACACACACACACACACACACACAGAAGCCATCTAACCAATTTGTCTCTGCATGTCAAATCACAATAATTAAGCATTATCGATCTCAGGATTCAATTAACTTCATTAACGTGGGTTGCACTGGTGATTGTGGGACTGATAGAAATGAGGGAGGGATGGAGGTGAGGGTGGAGATTATTGCATCTCATCAAGGCAGGGTGGTGGTGGTGGTAGTGTGTATGTGTGAGTGGGTGGAGTTGTCAGAGAAGTGAGCAAATGTGTGTATGAACACACTCATACAAGGGGGGAGGGGAGTCCTGATGGGGGTGTGTGTTCTCTGCTTTCTCTTAACCGAAATGTTGCCCCCCCGCACCACTGTGATGTGGACAGTCTATCTCTGATCGTTTCCTCCCACCCACGCACCACCCCCCCCACACACACACACACATAACCACAGGCTGAAACTGCATGATCTAAGCTGCAGTGTAAACAGACCATGCTGACGTGCCTGTGTGTCTGATAGGGCTGTTAAATGGTTATATAAGCATGATAAACTGTTTCCTAACATCATAACATCTGCAGAGTGCACCAAGCATTTCCTCACACAGGGGCTGTCATTCAGTCCCGCTGTCCCTCAGAGCAGTTCGCAGACGTCCAAAGCCCCCTCCCCTCGTTGCTTCTGCGAGAGTGCCTCTTATTTGCAATTGCAGCAGGGAATTGTAGTTTTTGAGTTGCGGTGTCAGGAAAGGGTTTTAAAAAGCCCTCCGCGAGAGCTCTCCCAGGAAACAAACACCAGTGTGTTTTCTCTCTTCCTCGCCTCTAAAAAAAAAAAAGGAAAAAATGGCAGCGATCTCATCCAGGCAGAGATCAAACCTCCTCCACCCTGCTGACAACTCATCTACAACTCTCTCCGTCTCTGCGCTAATTAAAAGAGCACCTGCATACCTGGTGCGTCTGGCCCAGGCTCCTTCTCCTCCAGCAGCTTTGTGTGTGTGTGTGTGTGTGTGTGTGTGTGTGTGTGTGTGTGTGTGTGTGTGTGTGTGTCTGGGTATGAGTGTGTGTGTCTGTGTGGGTCCGTTCACATTTTTCTCTCAGCATCCAGGTTCATAATGTTGTGAACCTTTCGGTCTGGGCCAAAGCCAGTGGCCTTGGGGGATCTTCTGTGTGTGTGTGTGTGTGTGTGTGTGTGTGTGTGTGTGTGTGTGTGTGTGGCCTGAGTCTTGACTTCCTTCCAAGACCTGCCTCCCTCCATCCCTCCCTCCCTTCCTCCCTCCTCTCCTTCCCTCTCGTCCTTCACATCCTCCCTCACTCTACATGTACTCAGGTCTCCTATTGCCTACCTCTTACTTGGTTTACTCTATATATTCTCTCCCAGATTTATTTGACTGCGTTTACAGCAACAATAAAGGTGATATTGGAAAAAGGTGAAGAAATCTCTGCCCTTTCCAACACACACACACACACACACACACACACACACACACACACACACACACACACACGCACGCACCGCTCACATACACATGCACGTTCCTTTACAGTCATCGTTAACACAGTGAAAGCTTCTAGATCTGTGCTCATGCTCTGGCATCGGGAGCAGGAAAATAAAACCTTGAACCTAATAAAAAAAAATGCCTTGACATTGCTGGTGTCTGACAAGCATTTCGAAACAGCTGCTGTCTTATTAAACTGTCCAATGAAAAGTCGGACGCATCACATACGATTTCAGCACATACACAAGGTTTGCATTTGTTGATTCTTTTGTTTGGCGATGTACTCCGCGACAATTGGAAAGTCCTGCTGAATGTAGCAGAAGGTCAGTTTAATTTGAGACAGTGTTTCTCTCTTTAGAAAAAAATGAAAATCTTCAAAGCTTTATTGTATTGATTTATATACGTGTGTGCGTGTGTGTATGTACATATATATATATACACATATATGTGTGTGCGTGTGTGTATGTATATGTATGTATGTATGTAAATACACACACACACACACACACTTTCAAGAGTTTGTTCTCTTTAAGATAAAGTGGATGTGAACTCATAAAAGTTTTTAGTGGTTTCAAAGCTGTTTTATTCTCTGAAAATGATTTTTTAAGTTATTTCTTCACGAAATTATATTTTACAGATTCAAAAAATGGATATTTCATGAATTACTCTTTTTTAATCCTCTATTACAAGTGCATGTTTACCTGCACAATTGCTGCATTTATTTGATGGGGTTTTTCCTGTGGACTCCCATGTGCAGAGTTACTGAAATCCAGTAAAAATGCAAACAAAAAATAATAAAGACGTCAATAATGAGAAAGGAGAACGATAACAAAAAATACTAATACAATAAAATGGAAAAAAAAAATCATTTGTCCTTCCACAAAGAAAGAAAACTAGCAGTGTAAATGGATGTCTGACCCCTCAAATGTTCTGACCTTTAACCCCCTCAGACTTGCTTTTTACAGCAAAGCCAACATTGTCTGCTAAACTGTCACCATTAAAAAAGTCTCCAAAATAAAAGTAATACTCAGTTTCACATGTCTGCTCTGAACTCCAGAAAGTCTCTCATTGGTTTTTTAACAGACCTCCCCCCTACAAGCAGGGGTCCCGATCCCAGGTTGGGAAACACTGTTCAAAGTCATTAGGATTACATTGAGGACAAGCAGGTGGGGATGAATCAGCGGTGCTGGAGCTCATCTCACGGGGCCGTCGGACCGCAAAGGTTGTTAATCATTAAAAGTGGTGATGGATGGTGACACACTGCAGGAATCTGAGGTTAAAAATAAACCCTAAATAGGCCATTTTAGGACAACACAGATATGATGATGTTCTGGCGGACCAGGCACGACGTTTGATTTACAAACCGATGCCGGAAATGAAGCTTTTACTGCAGCCTGTATCAATTTATTTCGACACGGCGGTCCACGAACCAGCCATACGCTTAGCTCTGTATGTAGGTGGAGGAAGCCTGCAGAAGCTTCCTCCTGGCAAACGCAGCTCCCTTCTCCTTCCTCCATACATATCACATGCAATTTGCAGGTACACAGATGGGCACACGCACAAACAACAGGCGCCGTGTTCTTATCAGACAAAGGCAGTTAATTTGAAGTGTGTGTGTGTATGTGTGTGTGGGTGTGTGTGTGCCTGTGCGTGTGCGTGTGTGTGGCGTTTCAAAGGTGATTCCGCACCGATGTTTCGGCCTTGACGAGCGCGGCTGGGCTGCCGGGTGCGACCGTTTTCCCCTCAGCCGCAGCATTGTTCTCTTAAACAGCTGTCGTTTTGGCTGATTCAGAACAGATGGCATGTACATGTGGGTCTGCTCGGCTGCACGTATGTACAAGCGGGGAGGATGCGTCTCTGAGAGGAAAGGGGGGGGGGCTTGCTGGCTGGCTGGCTGGCTGGCTGGCTGGCTGGCGGATGGGTGGGGGTGGGGGGGCAGCAAGACGGGTATGTTCGAGGAACGAGGAGAGACGAATAAAGCGAGCGCATTTGCCGCGTTATTTCCTCAACGTAAAACTGCGCAGCTCAAATACACAATTAGAGTCGGAGGATAGAGTCGCCTCAACCCCAAAAAACACTGTTAGAAAAGCATCGTATGAGCCCCGAATTCTAAAAGCGTGTGTTGGAGGTGTTTCAGGTTGGATCCTCTCTGTCAGACTGGAACAGATTGCACGCTGAACAGAGACACTCCTGAGCTTGCCCGAAGGCAACGAGTTGTTAGACTACAACACTTACAGTACAACAGTGTGTATGTGTGTGTGAGAGAGGGAGAGAGGGGAAGAGAGAGAGATGCGTGATGGGCTCAGGGATATCTGTGTCTCCATGCATCTGTTTATCCCACGGCGGTGTCGTATCATCGCCGATGGCAAACAGTGGCCTGACAATGACAGAGACTCCTCTCTGCCTTGCTGCCAATGCAGCAGTGCGAGCACACCAACAGTGGCACGTGTGCACACGACTCGCAGAGAGTCGGCAATTGGCAACAGCTGAACCTTGTGGCACAATGGGGCCTGCAGGTTTCGCTTCGGAAAGCCTCTCCCCATTATTTTCACTGAATTCCCCTCTGCAGAGCTCCACCAATCGGCTTTCGCCCACTTTTTTTGAGGATGAACGTCTCTGACCAGTCAAGGCATGGACTCATTTGACCTTCTGGAGACGGGCGGTTGTACCTTGAACCAATACGTTAGCAACAAATTATTTAAGGTGTCAAGTGGGGACTCAATGTATCACACTTTGTCTTGCACATGCCACAGATGCTCATTTGGAGAACTGAGATCTGGCGAATTCAAGACAATATCTACACCTCAAACATGTTGTAATTCTCAAACCATTCTGGAACAGTGTTTGCTCCTTCGTCACTGAAACAGCTGTTTCACCAGGTTAGCTCATCCCTCCCCACCGGTTTGGAGTTCTTTCTCAATGCCAGCGTGTCTGTTGTTCAGCAGCGGATGCGTCGGCTTGATTGTCTCTGCAGGGTTGCAGCCTTATAACCTGATACACCGTATTCGTACACCTTTTCCACCAAAGCCTGTCTTAAACTCAGCTGTTTGAGTGACCACACAGGTCACCCATCACTTCTTCACTCCCACTGTTCTTCAGTGAGCCGTGTGTCCACGGCCCTTTTGCAGGGTCCCTGACTTTTTCAGTCCTCGGCCCACTTTGACAGGTACCGGTAATGAATACTGGGGGCACCTGGCGACAGCTGCAGTTTTAGGTACACTGCCATTTTTTCCAAACTCTACGTGTCCTCCTGCTGCCTAAGGAATCCCTCCCGTTAGCAGGTACCGGTCAGTGGTCATGACGTCCTAGTTTGTCAATATACGTCATTTTCGGCAGCACAGCGTCTCCCTCTCGATTCCATTCTTCTTAGCTGTGGTGCATCTTTCAACTGAGCAGATGATAAGTGCCTGTGCGCTTCTGTGCCACTCCCACACCGCTGACCAGCTCGCGCTGTGTTTACATACCAGGCTTCGATGAGTGATGGCCCGTGGAAGAAAGGAATGCTCGGCACAAGGCCGCTGACGTCCACCACACATGCTCACTGTCTCTGCCAGCACAGTTGCTCAAAAAACAAAGGGGGGGGGATTCATGCTTCAATCTCTTATTCAGACACTCAGCTTTAATCACAAAGTGGGAGCAGAAAGCGTCTCTCCTCTGATGTTGTCTCATCCCTTTTGATAGACTTATTAACAAAAGAAAAACATTCATGGAAGTGCAAAAAGGCAAGATTGCGATTTGTCTTGATACATCTTTTTCTTCGTACGATTTCCATTGTATTATTTTTAAACTAGACGGATTTGAATATAAATTGAAAGCCTCCAGCCCTCTCCCTGAAGCTAAACTGTAAATAATAACTCTAAACTTTTTTCTAATCTTTGGTAATTGAAGCAAATGGGTTTTTCGTGTGGAGAGATTTGTCGCAGGGAGACGTACATGCATTTTTTTTCCCTCCCTCCCCCCCGCTTTTTTTTTATTTACGAGGAGGCGAGAGGGCTGAGCGGTGTAATGAGTGAAAATGCATGCTTAATTTAAATGGCGAGTGTGTCTGTTAGGGAATGCATTAGAGTCTGCAGAAGAAGCGTAAGACATATTAATTGACAGACAGGAACCGCTGTCTCCGAGGTTGATACAAGTAATTTATTACTTCAGAAACGAATGCCACCGCCAGAATGTGCTTCATTAATTTCAAATTTAGTTTTAATTTCAAGCTGTTGCCCCTTGAGAAGAATAAGGTGGCGAGTTGTGTTTGAAGAGACATTTTTTTTCCTCTTCTCCCTCACTTCATCTTTCTCTTTCCACCCTCTCTCTCTCTCTCTCTCTCTCTCTCCCTCTCTCTCCCTCTCTCTGTCTATCTCCAAGTTTCTGCAGTACAGAACAAAGACCTGGGGGTGGAGAGGGAAAGGGAGGGTGTGGTGACTTGATTCCAATTTAAAAATAATGTCGGCATAAAAGGGAGGACGTTAGAATAGAATTACGTTTTATGATAGTAAATACTTAGTGAATGTTGATGGATGACTGCTCTGTCTCCTTCAGCTAAGCAGTGAACACCATTACTTTGTTTACATCAGGCCCAATTGAATCGCAGTACAGTTGAGGATCTCCATCATTGGATGTTGTGTCGGGAAGATTCTAACTAAACTTTTCCCCCCGTCTTGTCATTTCTGCTATGCAGCATACGTCCCTGAAGATGAGAAGGAAGCAGCCCTGATGGAGGACGACCTGGACGGAGATGACTCCGCTCAGGAAGGGGAGGAGCCTGCGAGCAAGCTGCTGTGTCCAGACGGGCCGGGATCCGCCGGCTTCCACGACTCCCCGAACGCCGCTGACTTCTCCGGCCAGGAGATGGACAGCGAGTCCCACCTGAGCGAATCCAGCGACCGCATGTCCGACTTCGAGAGCTCCTCGCTGAAAAACGAGGAGGACGTCCTTCTCTCTAAAGACTCCTCCTCCTCTGTGTTGGCAGCGGCTGCCAACGCCGCCGCCATCGTAGGCGGAGATGAGGCCTTGTTGCCTGCAACGGGGTCTGTAGCTGACAGCCTGGAGAAGATGAAGGCCATTTACACCTCCTTCCTGACAAACTCCTACTGGTCAACACTGAATCTTAACCTGAGTCAGCCCCCTGCGGAAAAGCCCCCTCGCAGCCACAGCAGCAGCAGTAGCAGCAGCAGTAGCAGCAGCTGTGGGAGTGGGGGCTATGACTGGCATCAGACGGCGATGGCAAAAACCCTCCAGCAGGCCCAGAACCACCACAACCGAGTGGGCATGGTTCAGCATCCCACCGTGGCCGTGTCCACGGCCTCGACGGAACCCAACCTCTTTAGTACTGTGCAGCTGTACCGCCAGAGTTCCAAGCTCTATGGCTCCATATTCACTGGTGCCAGCAAGTTCCGTTGTAAGGACTGCAGCGCAGCATACGACACTCTGGTGGAGCTCACGGTTCACATGAACGAGACGGGCCACTACCGCGACGACAACCATGAGACAGAGGGGAGCGGTGCCAAGCGGTGGTCCAAGCCCAGGAAGCGGTCCTTGCTGGAAATGGAGGGGAAGGAGGACGCGCAGAAAGTGCTGAAGTGCATGTATTGCGGACACTCCTTCGAATCCCTGCAGGACCTCAGCGTCCACATGATCAAGACGAAACACTACCAGAAAGTGCCTCTGAAGGAGCCCGTTACACCGGTGGCAGCTAAAATTATCTCCTCCGCTCGAAAGAGAGCCCCGATCGACCTGGAAATCCCAAGCTCCCCCGACTCGAATGGAGGCACCACGCCCAAGCCCACCTCCCTCAACGACCCCAGTGACATACTCCAGAAGGTCGCCAACCCTTACATCACCCCTAACAACCGCTACGGCCACCAAAACGGTGCTAGCTACGCCTGGCAGTTCGAATCCAGGAAATCGCAGATCCTCAAATGCATGGAGTGCGGCAGCTCCCACGACACGTTACAGGAGCTGACTGCTCACATGATGGTGACAGGACACTTCATCAAAGTCACCAACTCTGCCATCAAAAAAGGCAAGCCAATAATCGAGACGGCCACCCAAGCGCCGCCGTCGATTCCACCGCCTGAGGAGAAGGTGCAGTCCGTCCCTCTGGCTGCCACCACGTTCTCCCCACCGCCCGCCCCAGTGCCCCCTCCGGCCAGCATCTCTCCCGCCGCAATGGTGGTGGAGATAAAAAAGGAGGAGAAGGAGGAGGAATGCACTAAAGAGCCCATTGTCAACAATGGCAATGGCCTCAGCAAGGAGAAGAAAACAGGAGGCGAGGAAGAAGTGGAGGAGAAATTTGATGTTTCCTCCAAGTACTCATACCTGACTGAGGAGGACCTGGACGAAAGTCCGAAAGGGGGTCTTGACATCCTGAAGTCCTTGGAGAACACCGTCACCTCGGCTATCAACAAGGCCCAGAACGGTGCGCCAAGCTGGGGCGGCTATCCGAGTATCCACGCTGCCTACCAGCTCCCCAACATCATGAAGCTCTCCCTGGGCAACCCTGGGAAGAGCTCCCCCCTCAAATACATGTTCACCGGAGCAGAGATCCTCTCTCCAACGGGGAAGAACCAGCCGCTAATCTCACCCCCAAGTCGCCAGTCCTCCCCGCTGCCCAAAAACAACTTCCACGCCATGGAGGAGCTCGTGAAGAAAGTGACAGAGAAAGTGGCCAAGGTGGAGGAGAAAATGCGAGAGCCCAGTTCCGCTGTGAGGGGCTCCCCTCTGAGGCGCACCACACCCTCGCCTTGCAACAGCGAGGCAGGCGACTCAGCACGGGGAGAGTCGCCCAAAGAAAACAGAGCGGGCAACTGTAAAACCCCGGAGAACGTGAGTGTGCCGGAGAAAGCAGGAGGGGAAGGAAATGGAGCCAATCACAGAGATTCGAATGGGGACATCTCCACGAAAGACTCTGCGGAGAACGGAGTAGAGTCCGGTGCTGTGACGTCGCCGCTGCCCACCTCCCTGTGTGGTGGGACCGCCATCATCACCGACCATCCGCCTCCGGAGCAGCCGTTTGTCAACCCCCTGAGCGCGCTGCAGTCGGTAATGAACGTCCACCTTGGAAAAGCCGCCAAGCCTGCCCTGCCCTCCCTTGACCCCATGAGCATGCTGTTCAAAATGAGCAACAGCCTGGCCGAGAAGGCGGCCGTGGCCGCCTCAACCCCACCAGCACAGACCAAAAAGACTAATAACGACCACCTAGACCGCTACTTCTACCAGCAACATCTCAACAACGACCAACCCATAGATCTCACCAAAGGAAAACATGCAGAAAAAAGCAGCAATAGCAGCTCCGTGGGCTCGGCGGCCCTCTCTTCCACCACCTCCACCCCCTCCTCGATTTCCCCGTCCTCCGCCGTCACGATGACCAAAGCCTCGGCTGCTGTAGCTTCCTTTATGTCCTCGTCCCCGCTGAGAGAGAATGCCCTTTCGGACATCTCGGACATGCTACGGAACCTGACAGAGAGCCAGGCCGTCTCCAAGTCGTCCACGCCCACCAGCCAGTCCGAGCGCTCCGACATCGATGGTGTCACGCAGGAGGAGACGGAGGACATCTCGCCGGCGCAAAAGCGCAAAGGCCGCCAGTCCAACTGGAACCCGCAGCACCTCCTCATTCTGCAGGCCCAGTTTGCGTCCAGTCTGAGACAAACAAACGACGGCAAGTACATGATGTCGGACCTGAGCCCGCAGGAGAGGATGCACATCTCGCGGTTCACCGGCCTCTCCATGACCACGATATCCCACTGGCTGGCCAACGTCAAGTACCAGCTGAGAAGAACCGGTGGCACGAAGTTCCTAAAAAACTTGGACTCGGGCCACCCGGTGTTCTTCTGCAGCGACTGCGCCTCTCAGATCCGTTCACCTTCCACCTACGTCAGCCATCTGGAATCCCACTTGGGCTTCCGACTTCGCGACCTGGCAAAGCTCTCCGGGGAGCAGCTGCTCAGCCAGATAGCGCAGCAGCATCAGCAACCGCGCCACGCCAAAGGACTATCTGAAAAACTCTTCTCCAGCCTCCACCCGTCCAGCCACCCTTTGCCCTCCTCCCTGCCCACGTCCCTGCCCCCCTCCTTACCCATCTCCCTGTCCTCTTCCCTGACCACCTCCCTACCCGCCAACAAGTCCCCGTCCCCCTCCCTGGACGACGACGACGGCGGAGCGGTATACCAGTGCAAGCTCTGCAACCGGACTTTTGCGAGCAAGCACGCGGTCAAGCTCCACCTGAGCAAGACTCACGGCAAGTCCCCCGAGGACCACCTCATGTACGTGTGTGAGCTGGAGAAACAGTAGCAGCGACTGGGGAGGGGAGCGGGGGGAGGGACAATGCTGCGGTCCTTTCGGGGCGGCCCACTCTGACTCTCCTCAGCTTTTTTTGCTAAACTTAAAAAAACATAAAAAAAAAGGATAATAGAAATGACGGAACTGCACAAGATGCCATACGACTACTGCTCTGAGTTTTGGCACATGGTTTTACACATTGTGTTGTAGCAGTTATTCCTCTTTTTCTCTTTCGTTTGTGCGTGAGGTCGCCTCACCAAACTTGATTTTCGTGATCTCCTTTGACAGGAAAAAAAAAAGACTTCTTTCTTTTTCTCTTTCTTTGAGGCATACGGGAGCTCTGGTCATGGAGACGATACTGTGTATGAAGGTTTTGAAAAAAAAAAGAACAAAAAAAAAAAGAGTTTCTGGAAGTGGTCTGTATTTTGTGTAAATGGAATTGATTTTGTTTTATATTTTGACATCGCCGAGGTGTGATAAGCTGCATGCATAAATAAAACCGTTAAGTTAACATTTTATAACTAAATCTGGTGCACTTTCCACAGTTTTTTCTTTTTCTTTATTTTTTTTTTTAAATATCCTAATTTCTTCTTTTGTTCTGCTGTTTGTTTCGTTTGGTTTTTTGGGGGGTTTTTTCTCCATTTTTGTGCTGGAATTAGCATTTCAAATTTAACCCTCTGAGTACGTTGAAGCACTTCAACACAAGACTGGGAATTACAGAAGCCAGTGAGAGAATCGGACGGTGTGAACTCGACAGTGGACGTTGTCCATTCAATGCAAATCTGTCTTTGCATTCGTCTGGCAGATGCGCACACGCGCATTTGTAGCTCTATGGGTAAACAAATAAAAAAAATGCTGAAAAAGAAAGAAATGACAAAATATTTCCCTTTGGTTGATCAGGGACCTACATTAATTCAGGTCTGTGTAAAATATGTAAATAATGACATATGAATTAACTCCTGTCTAAATTATGCATCATTTCTATATTTTTAATTTAAAGGGATTATGAACTATCTGCCAGTGCACACTATATGAAGACGTAAATGAAAAATGTTTTGCACAATAGTTTTATAAATGTGTTATGTAATCAAAGAAGTAAAAGGAAGGGGGGGCAGCAAAGTAACAGATGACTCTTTTATTCCCAACTCGTGCTCAAAGGGTTAAAAAAAATCCTCCTTTTTTAAAAAAAAAAATCCCTACTACTACTATTATCACTACTACAGACACTACGCTACATGTGGCCCTGTATGAACACGAAAAAAGATATTAAAAAAGGTTGTAAAAAAAAAAGACTTTATAAAGATATTTCACATGTAAAACTGTTATTTATAAGCACTCTTGGTTGTTTCATAGCGTTGAATGCCTCTTTTGATTGGTCTTTTTTCTCCTCTCCTTTCTTGTTTTATTTTTTCTCCTTTTCTTTTCTGTTCTGTCTAATTACTCTGCCATGAATCCACACTGCAGCTTTATCTTTTTTGGGGGATATGAAAGGAAACCATGGTTACACTAACCTCCTGAGTGACAAGTTCTGCTACATTTTTGGCAGTTAATTTGCTGAAGTAACTGACAGCTGCCAGTGTAGAGAAATAATAATAATGAAAAAAAAAGAAAAAAAATCCCTATGTGTAAAATATCGGCATGTACACAGCACAGATACTGTTATGCGTTTCTGTGCCGTTAGTCCTTTTTTTTTCATTTCGTCCTTTTTGTTTTTCTGTTGTTGTTCTTGACAATGAACTTCCCATTATATGACTTCATATAACCTTGTTTTCTACTGCAGCATTAAAAAAAAGGAAACCGTTTTTTTCGCAACAATTTGTGTGTGTGTGTGTGTGTGTGTGTGTGTGTGTGTGTGTGTGTGTGTGTGTGTGTGTGTGTGTCATGGCTATCAATTATGTGTGTGCTGTGCAGTCCCTAATGAGCGCATTAGACTGGGAGTGTGTCAACGTCTGCCTGTGACGAGCCGCAGACTAGTTTACAGTGAGTGGCAGCAGCGGGGGCCGTGTGGGAGACAAACACACACGTGCATGTGTGTGTGTGCACGCACACACGCACAAACACATGCACACGCTCATATTCAGACATGCAAACAGACACCATCATTGCTGGGCTTCCCTGTAGCCTCCTCTTTTGTCGCAGTGCCTTCAGGAGGAGGAGGAAGGCACATCGTTAGGGTCACGCCTGCCACATTGAGGCCTCGGAGAGACAAAGACAAGACAGACATGCATTCGTAGGGACAGTCAAAGTGATTTGCTCTTGTGGCTAAATGAACACAAGAAAAGAAAGAAAAAAAAACATACTACAATTCAAACCAACAACTTTGCTGCACTCTGACGTCCCAAAGGGCCTCGCCAAAACACTGCACGTGCACCCGCACACTCCCACAAAGTTCCCCCCTCTCCCAACGTCTGCACCTTCATAATTACCTCGGACACCCATTTTTTGCGCCTTTCCCTCGCAAGGTAAGAGAGCTGGCAGGTATATTTGTTTAGGCTTCATGGGAGACGACAACAACGCTGACAAGACGAGCAGGGTTCCTTTCAAGTGTTTATTTAGTCACATTTTTCCTTTGCTATCCTCCGGCTGGGCCTGTGATTAAATAGGAGCCGCATCACTATCAATTTGACGATGATGTGTGCGGCATGACGGTATGATATGGAAAAAAATAGGAGAAGCAAGGAGATGGAATGAGGAAATTAAGGTTAGTGTGGAGCGAGAGAGACAGAAGCGTGCAAAAAGCTGCTGCTGCTGCTGCTTCTGTTGCTCTACAGATCTACATAGCAATCAGTGTGTGTTTAGCACAGTTAAGGGAGTAAAAATACATAATGACGCATAAATCTGCTCATACAAACACATGCGCATTACATAAATACACACAGAGCTCACACGAGATAATAAAGCTGGAGACAGGTATGTATTTCTGAACTACAATATGCTCTTTTTTTCCTCCTCCAATTCTGCAACTTAATATACCGTGCTGGGGGGTAAAAAAAGAAAAAACGAGCTCATCCATGCACGGGCAAGCAACGCACACACACTACATAACAGCTCTGTATTGTACAGGCCAATAATTCTCTTCTTTCTTGCCTTCACACATGCATGCATAGTGCATCTATGCACACACGCACACATACTCACACACACACACCGCTCGACAGCCAGGTAGAAGGACTTCATCGGCAGTGACAAGGTGCCACAGTGTGCGAAAATGTCAGCCTTCAACAGTGCAGCCTGAAGTCTGGCACCGTATTTAAGGCTCTCATTAGCCTCAAAGAAAATATGCGTGAAATTGAAGTGTAAAAAAGCCATTTTCTCTCTTCCCCTTCCCTCACATCCGGCGAGTACAGGCGAGGGGCTTATTAAGGTTCAGAGACGGCGTTGCAGGGGAGACAATGGGTGCCGACGCCGCGCACCCGCCTCGCGCGCACACACGGCACGTGCGCTCACAACTGTCGACTCGACTGCGTCTCGATATAATCACAATACGGACGGAATCACACCCTTTTACAAAACTAGAGCAGTAAATTGGAATACAGAATTCAGACGATGCCGAATGTAAAGCTGGGAGTGCTGGTAGTTGTTGGCGGCCACGGCACGCGTACTCCTCGAAAACACGCAAATGTGTCGCTACCACAGGCTGTTACGACATCGGGACATTGGGAATGAAACTAAAAGCAAACACGCTGCTTTATTGTGCTGATAAAGAAGCTTGAAGAAGACGGCGATGAACGAAGTCTCAAAGCAGGAAGTGAACTAACCACAGACTGGACGTGGTGAGTAGGGACGTGACCCCGTGCACACACGGCATATGTCAATCAAGGTTTGAGTGTTTAGCAGTGATGTTTGTACAGTGATCAGTGTTTACAAGCAAAAGGAATATCCACCCAAACAATGATGTGCCTTCATTTTCTACTCACCCCCATGCTGAACAACACTCTGAAGCACTTTTCTGACGT
>JAUESF010000001.1:1622895-1634524 GCA_032274765.1 Malacoctenus tetranemus | reverse complement strand
TCAGGATCGCTGCCATGCAGGTTGCTCACACACACCACTGGGGGCAGTCAGGGATTGAACCAGCAACCTTTGGATTGTAAGACATTTGCTCTGCCAACTGAGGTAGTTTGTGGTCTTTTTTAACTTTAGCAATTGTAAGACCACAATCTCTCCCACTTTTATGTACCCGTTAAACAGTATTTGGCTTCACTGTAATATGATTGCAAATGAAAGATCTGAGAGAAGCTTCACTTCTGGGAGGTGGCTCCAAAATTACAAGAACAAAAACATAAAGAAGCTTAGGAGCAACTGATAGAGGGTATGAGGGGGCCTGATGCTGCTTGTCAACCAGAATCATGTGACCTGTTGACCTTTTCAGGTGGGAAACCATCAGTTTAGTGAAGTGAAGTGACCCTTTCCCAGTGGGCCATCCAGACAATGATGGGCTGCCACCAAACAAGTGCTAAATATCGTACTTCCAACATGCTCATGGTTGCAAGCTTCATTTAGACCATTGATTCCAAAGTCAACAGTTGACATAGAAACCTGACACTGCACAGTTTACCTCAGAACAAGACAGTCCACCATAACCCAGTCTCGTCTCTTCTGATTAGCATTCGTTCGGCCGTCGTCTCGCTGCAAAAGTGACCGGTTTCTGAGGAAAGCGCAGTGGAAACAGTCGAAAAAGCTTTTAAAAAGCGACTCTTCTCCAAAGTAAAACACACAGTGGACTGATGGGATGGGATCAAACAGGAGGCAGTGTGATGCAGGCTACCATCATTTCTGTTCTGACTGTGTTTTGCACCAGTGGTGAGTGTTACTGGAACTGTTTGGGCTGCTTTTGATGCACACAAAGCTCCAACATGCTCCACGCACCAAGTTGGACAACACACAAAGTTGCCTCCCACCCCTGCAAAAACTCCCCACAACATGATGCGTCTCTCAGCTCTCAACATAACACACTGTTCATTTTGTTTTACAAGGAATGTCCTTTGATTCTGTGTGGAGCTGGTGATGGATGCAATCTGAAATGTTGTGCTGCCTGGTGGAGTTTATTGTGAAGGAGCAGTGACTGGTTGAAAACATCAGTGGTTTACAGTTTCATGTGAAGCATCTATGAACAAGGTTGCCTTTACATGACCACAGTCCGTCACAGTGTTGCTGTTTATTTCCTCTGGGAATGATGTTATTAAGTGAGAGGAAATGTCTCAAAGAGCCTTAAACCTAATGAGATGGCACCCCCTAAACAAGTTCCCCCTGTAAGCAGGAACAATCTAGAGAAATCTGTTTTGGCTGAAATTCACTTCTTTTTTTAAAGCCGGCTTATAGGAAAGTATCAAATGTTTAACTTCAAAGGGTCACTAAATTTAACATGAAACATGTCTACATTATTGAATCATGCAATTGTGGATTGTTGCGATCAAAATGTTGCCCTTCAGCTTTCCTTGAAAAGTATCTCAACATGATCATCTCTCAGCTGAGACATTGTGCTCTGAGACCTGCGAGCTCACCTCGCACCACTTAGGCACCAATCAGTGGTGCACTGTGTGTTTGGACAACTCCTTTGACCAGAACCAGCACTGCTGACACCTTTTGCACTAGATTGTCTCGACAGTGGCTCATCTGCTTTGAATGGAGCACTAAGGTCAGCCTTCATTCGGGTGTTCTCACTGGGTCCCCCCCCTCTCCCATAATATTGCAGGTCATCAGCCAGCACAGCCACAAGCATATGTGAGGTCATCTGCAGTATAATTCCTTAAAAGATCCAGGATGTGTATATTTTACTGTGCAGTAGCCTTTTGTCTGTGTTGCACAGCTGACTGACACTGTGTAGAAAGTGTAGATGTGCAGCGAGGTTGCAAGTATGTAAACTCTTCAACGGCAGTATTTTTGCTAATTTCCACACATGAGTTAGTAACAGTCACTAACGGGAGCGCCACATGTACCGCTGAATGTTTCGCGGAGGATTTCCTAAATCTGCGTGTGTGTCTGTGTGTGTGTTTGTCAGGGTGTGTGTCCGCGTGTGAGAGCCACAGTGATGGGCACTGATCTCTGGAGTGACAGGGCTAATCTCTCCAGTTACTGTCCCGCTCTCCTCATCCTGTCGTGTTCCAAGGGCCTCTGTGATCAGCTCGCATTAAAGCTAAACACTTTGACTGATTTGGAGGAAAATCAAAATCAATTTGCACCAGGGCCCTCAATTCAGAGCCGTCCGTAACCCCCCCTCAGGGCCTCCAGCCTGTCACATCCCCTTGGTGTGGAATTGACGCTTTGACACGCAAAGTTAGATTAAAAAAGCGACAGAGAGAGAGAGGGAGCGGGAGAGAGAGAGAGGAAGGGAGGGATGGTGAATGAGTGAGAGGAGGAGAATCAAGTCTTCCTCCCGCCCACTTCCACCGGTTTTTTCCCCCAAAACCGTCCACGAGATCAAGGTAGACTGAGACGCGTCACCGGCGGGCAGTTCCTGTCAACAAATGTCAGTCAGTGCCGCCTGGATTTGAGCAACCTGCTGGCTTTTGGGCCGTGTTATGTAAAGCCTCGCTGGCGAGCCACTCAGGCGATGCACGGCCAAATTTGGCAAGAACTTCCCTTGAGAGTTGTTCGGCACTTGCATGCGTTTCAAGGGATGAACATGCAAACACAAGAGCTCTTTATGGGAGTCCAGAAAGCGTTGGATAAATCTGCAGCTCGGCGAATTGGGGCCTCCGTCGTAACAGTGGGACGCGCATGTGACGCACGGAAATGTCCTCCTTGGCGTGCCTCAAAAAATGCAACACAGGTCCTCCACGCTTGCTTTTCGTACATCGCACAATGTGGCACGAATACAAATGGACCTCTGTAGGCGGATGATCCACACTGAGGCAGAAGCGCTGACATCAGAACGCCAGGCGGCAGAGGTGACGGTTGGTTTTCGCTCACACAAGTCAGGAGTGACTAAATGTGCTGATCATGTGCGTCATGCTTGTCACAAAATCCCCCTCCCGGGACCAGTCCAATGTGAAGGCGCTGATAATGTGTGTGCTAAAACGACAATGACCAGAGGATGACAGCACACAGTTTCCCAGCCCTCGATCGCTCAGGTTGGCTGTGATCACGTGACCTCTGCAGGTTCGCACCACTTGCAAGCAGGCTGTAAGTGAGGCTCAAGCACACAGTTGTTTACCAGCATGCCCACCCCCCCAGAGTGTACTACGAGCAACCCGGCAAAATGGGACTCCAGAACTGATGAACAAATTAAATTGGCGTTTGATGGACGAGGAGACCCGGAAGACGACTCAGGGGGACGGACTGACTGATGGCCTTGATTGAAAGCAGGAGGGGGGAAAGGAGTGTCGGGGGGGGGATGTGGTGGTGGGCTGACATACAGATGGAGTGTGACAAGCTAAAGCTGGTGTGTGACACCTAACACCATCAGGCATCAGGCGACAGCAGCACGACGATTGTGGCACTTGATGGACAGAAGGTTGTCACAGCGAGTGAAGGGAGTGAAGGCTGATTGGCAGGGGGAGTCTTATCTGAGAGTTTTTCTCTCTGTTTTAACGTTTGCGTGCGTGTGTGTGTGCGTGCGTGTGTGTGTGTAAAGGACAGGGAGGGAGGGGAAAGCATATTGGATTAGAAAAGTAGGAATAAGGGATGAGAGAGTAAAGGAGGAGAAAAAGAGATCAGGTCAAAGGGAGGTAAGTGGTCTGACACGCACACACGCGCGCACGCACACACGCATGCACGGAGGATAAGGTCCATTTGCAGTGACACGCACAGTGATATCTCAGCTGGCGTCTTGGAGGAGACGGGCCGCTTGTCGGCCCTGACAGTTTTGGGTGGGCTCGGTGCATCGCACGGGCTCCTCCACTGTGAACTCTACTGAGCAACTGTCAATCTCGCCGCGTCTTCTGGGGATTTCAAACTTAAACAAAACAGGGCGAGTGGAGGCAGGAGGGAGGGAGGGAGGGAGGGGAAAAAAAGAGAAGAAGAAGGAGACACAAGAAGCTGGAACTCAAATGAACTTGCGGCGCCATCGTCGCCGCCGCCGCCGTCGATGCGATCTCACCGTGCACGGGGGAACAGGAGCCCCGGCGTCTGCGCCGCGTCGCCGTGGCGCCCATAATGGATTGAGACTCCTCCGCGGCGCGTTTCTTAAAAACAAGCTGTTGTTTTTTTTTAAAAACGTGTTTGCACACAAACACATGGATCAACTTCACTTGATTTTCAGGCATCATCGCCTCCGGATAACTGCGGGGTTCCAGACCACCCCCATTTAATTAGCTTGATTACATTGTTAGTTTTTGTTTTCTTTTTTTTGTGACTAGCTAACATAACCATTGCTGCTCTTTTAATTAGAATTAATTGCTCTCTAAGTGGAGGTCTTCCAGTGAACATTAATATAAATTGTTAACTAATTAATCATCCTGTTGCTGACTCTTCCCTCCATTTGTTAGAGCTCCTCCTGACCTCGCTGAGTCTCAGGTTATTGCAGACGGGGGCAAAATTGTCATCAGCAATTTTCCAAACCGAGCAATTCCCTCAGAACCCCCCCCCCCCCACCCACCCACGTCGCTCAGTGCATTGTATCTTATTGCTATTCATTAGGGTCACTCCTTGACCCCTCCACTAATATGATATCATGGTCAGTGTGTAAGCGAGTGTATCAGGCACGTCACGGTCGCTGACATTGAAGGCAAGTCACGCTCGCTAATGGGCAGCGGCTCTGACGTCCAAGTGTCATCATGCGGTCCGACCCCGTGGTGTCACTGGGCTGACAGGCCTATTAGCCTGGGTGGGGGCTGTTGACACAGATAGCCCCTGACAGAGGGAGATGGGTGGGGTGGGGGGTGGGGGTGGGGTTTCTGTGAGAAAAGCAATATGCTGCAAGTTTGCTCTTTTTCGATTGATGATCAAGATATGATGATTTTTTTATTCCCACCTTTTTCTCTCACTTTCAATTAACACAATTGTTCCACTGATGTCCTTTGAAATGGTGCATTTACATGGCTGACATTCTTAACTGTTCATGTCTAAAGCAATACGTGTTTAGTGGAGAAAAAAACTGGGAACAGAATAGAATTTAAACAGTTGAAGGCAAGGGTGTCAATCATAGGGCCCATGGGGTCAAACCTGTCGACCCCAAGATGACCTCAAATAATGTGAGGAAAAAAAAATTGAAAATTTGCAATTTTCATTTCACCGTTTATTTTTTGGTAATCACACTGTTTTAGTCAGGTTGAAAACACAGCTCCAGAGACTGTAAACTCGCTCCTTCATCATTTAAAAGTTGGTTTGATTTTGATGATATTCTTTTAAATACACACTTAAACAAGGAGGAAATAAAAAAAAACAAAAAAAATGTCATTACTTTAAAGTTATTATGTCACCTTACTAGGCCCACACAAAATGCAGCTTGGCTGCATGTGGCCTCTGAACTGAACTGAAATCCTCCTGCTACAGTGCATCAGTTCCCAGCTGAATGATCCAGGTCACCTATATGAAGGCCTGCAGACGCTCATCTTCAATTCGTAATTTGTTAAGTATATTTACAGCGAGTCACAACACTGGTGGAAATACTCACTCTCACCTCAAGGGGACCACGGTTTTAGAGAAACAATAGTTAAAAGAAATTCCATTAATGCAAAGTATCATTTTAACATGTTGTTGGTAACCACATCTTGTAAACAAGTGAGTTGAAATGAAAATAGCAGTGAAAATAGATCAGAAACTATTGAATTGTCCTGTATTATTGTAAAAGGGAGGCAAATTATTTTACTGTCAGTTGCAACAGACACACGCAGACATAAAGAAAATGTCAACATTAGCGTCATTGAACTGTTCCAAGTCCGATGCTGCCCGTGCTCCACACTGTGACTCACCTCCTGGTACTTGCATGTTGCATTCGGGCACCATGTGATGAAGGACAAGGAGTGCGTCGAGGACAGGTTGCCAGCTTGTTAGCAAACCAAGAGAGACGCGCAGTCTCGTCCTTGTGCCACTGAGTTATGAGAGGTGCACGCAGAGACAACAAAAGCACGAGGTGAACGAATCCTCTCAGCTTTTGTTGCTGCGACTGGCAAGCAGTTGCATCATCTCTTAAAGCACGTTAAACACACACATTGCCAGCATCAGCTGTTTTTTTGCCTAAAGTTGAGTCCAATTCAACTTGTCCCAAAAGCAGCCAAGTAACATCTTGACCTGATTTGTGTAAGTGTCAGTTTACTGGGGCAGGGCCATGCCGTGATTCATTCAATGAGTGGTCACGAAGTGATGTGGATCTCCTGACTTAAGAGGACAGATGATCGAGTCGTGACAGTGTGAAGAACGTCATGCTCTTTCATGTAGGAGCCTCCAAAACATTGTTACAAAAGTTGCCAGATTTGTTGTGAGTTTTAAAAAAAATGCTTAGGAACAAGAAGTCGATGACGTTCGATGATTGTGGGAGCTTTATTCCTGGTGCAGTGTGACAAACACCCACGACGATCCACACAACAGTGCTAATTAGAGAGCCATCCCTCTCGCAGCAGCACAAACAGAGGCAGGTGAGCAATTGTGAAAAACGGTTTCCATGTGGTGAGTTTATTTTCATGACGGTATGTTAGCATCAAATTAAAGAAAAAAAACATTCAGCTTAGGGTTTCACAGTGGTTAGCACTGCCACATCACAGGAGGAAGGTCCTGGGTTCAAACCCCGCTGGGACCTTTGTTTGTGGAGATCTGTGTGTGTCTGGGTTTCCACCTGCAGTTTGAAAACATGTACAAAGACAGTTTTCTTTGTAGGTGTCTTTGGTTTTTGCCAGTGGTGGACTGTTGACCTGCCTTCACCCAGTGTCACCTAAATGGGGCTCCAGGATCCTGTGACTCCCTCAGGTGGAATCAGCAGCTTAGAAGATGAGTGGATGCTAACTAAGGAATAGCAAAGAGCTGTCTCCAACTCTAAACCCCGAGAAGCGCCAGGTTTAAATGAACTAACAGGCACTGCTGTTTTTAGGCTTGATCACACACCAAACAATGAACCCAGCAGGGCTCCGTCAGCCAGGAGGACGTCACATGATGGACGTGATGAACACGCCAAAAGGCAACGGGTGTCGGTGATGCACCATTTTTCCTACCGTCAGAGCTTCAGCACCGGCCATTTTCTGACCAGCAGCTGCTTTTGCCATCGTCACCCTCTCGTCAATCTCGTTCAATTCTTTCCGAGAGAGAGAGAGCGAGATCAGATCGGCGCAGTTCCATGAAGACCGAACAGAACGTCATCCAGAAGCCCGCCAAATATCGATGACGGATCTGTTTGCAGCAGTAATTTCTTCCTGCAGATCCAGTAAAACTGTCCAATCTTGTCCAGAATGTAATCAAATAATGAACAGGGTCACACAAGTTCCTCCAATCTGATTATAATTCTGACCACAAAGGGTCTGTGTAATCGTATACAAATGTCTACCTAATCTGATTGTGATCAGATCACAGCGACCTGCGTGAACTGACTGTATATTTTAGTGACTCGCTGTGAAAGTAGACAACCCTCTGTAAATAGGGAAGAACACTCAGGGGTGGTTGTCAAGGTGAAATAAACAGATAAAAAAATAGACAATAGATTCAGAGTTCACATTGACAAATTAAGCCCCGTTGCAAGAGTGATGCCGGCTGGTGCTCGCTCCTGACAGGCAGCGGTCGGCACTGTCCATGGTTCTGAACCAGCAGCACTGCCAACTGGAAGCTGATCACTTGGGGTTGTTCACATCCGCCGATTCAACTGATGCAAATCGATCTGGACGAGACCTTTGGTAACAAGTGTCGTGTTGTACACTGAAGGCAGAGCTGTGGACATGTTGTTGCCCAGCTGCATCATGTGTTTGGAAATAGCTGTGTGGGTTTATGTGATTACACAAAGTTGAAATCAGTCCAGCTCTGATCTTCACTGAAGCGTCAGATGCAGCAACAGAACTTGTGGCAGACAAGTCTGAAAGAAATGTAAAAAAAAACCAAACAAACTACTTCTTCTCTATTCATCCCAAAAAAACCTTCAATATAAGGGTCACTCCCCTTTGTAACTGTTGCTTTCACTTGTTAGCATAGATGGTAAAATGCGCAGAGGGCTTTAAAAATGGCAGGTTTGATTTTTGAGGTGCTTTGAGGACCTGAGGTCTGTCCATGCCCTGTTTACAGCCTGCCTTGAATGTCAGTCAAGCAGGTCCTAATAAAGTATCAGGTAGGAGACACTTCACCTACTGGAAATGCTGGAAACTGAGCAGAGTCGAGCAGAGTACAACTGAGTAGGAACTGATGCAAAATTGCCAAAATGTCAAGTCTGTTTGTTTTTCAGTCAAAGCATGAGCTTATTTTTGTTCCTGTTAACGCTCTTTTTCATCCTGAATATGTGATTTGCAGCTTGTTTTCGTGGTGCTCCGTGGATCCATTGTGAAAGAATATCCACTGGTGTCTTCTTGAAGTAATCAGAACAATTCTGTTGGGTTTCAAACCATGTTTAAAACATTCTGTCAAGGCTTTTTCCCCCCAACAGTTTCTCACAGCATTAAAGCAAACCTAAACAAATGCCAATTGCCTAAACACAAAGTTCACTTTTAAAAGATAATTAAAAGTGTCTTACTGTAGACCAATCAGAGAAAAAAGCAAGGTTGCAGGTTTCCTTTAAAAAACACTTTATACTCTTTAATTGAATTTCCTCTTGTTTTTAATTGAAAATAAGACACAAAGCACCAATTGCTAGCAGCCATTGAGCCTCCATATTATCTTTTAAAAGGAGTCACACTGAGGTTTGTGTGCATTATGGGTATTTTTAACCATTATCCTCCAGATTCAGAGTTTGACTCAGTGTCTACAATCTGCCCCCCGTCTCCCCCCCACTCTCTCGCTGTCTCTTTCTTCCTGCTGCAACCACCCATCGTCGGCTGCTCCCCTCGATGCTGGGAGCACACAGGCAGACTCCTTCCACTCACCAGGGTGTAATCTCTCTTTGTTTACACTGCCAAGGGGTTATTTGGCTGTCTGTTAGAGTGTGACACAGACAGCACTACACTGTCAAAGACAGCCTCAGCACACTGCAGACAAGCCGATTCTGCATTCAGTGTATCTAACGCGTCAGCCCGCACTGACAGTATGTGATGGCCCACAATCACACAGTGCGCTCTGAAAGACAGGATCCATCCATATGTCAGACGAGGGGGGGGGGGGTAGAATTAAAAAAACAGATTGCGCGAGGTTTATCCGAACCTGACTTTGCATTATTTGCCTTGCTCACCTGCATACCTGAAATGTGTACAGTAACTATGTGTGTGTCGGTGTTGTTGCCAGTAGAGAGGTGTCTCTCGCACTAAACGCACGGTCCTGACTGATGATGCGACCTGATCTGACCCCATCTATAGGACCGTCTATAGGTTGCATTGAGCTTACAGCACAACACTGCCGTGTGTCGAGTGATACATACAACAGGTAGTCACTGGTTCAGCTCGGGTTTTCTCCTGTGTTTGTCAATTACTACACCTTGCCGGCAGTGTTCAAGGGCACTCCAGCCATGGACGGGTCACTGGTTAATCACAGCAGAAGGCCGCAGAAGTGCAGATCGAAACAGTCCCTGGACTTTTGTACGTGTCACACTAAATAACACAACTGACTGTTCAAATTCATTCAATATTTCACCTTTCATGCCATGACAACACAAATGATGCATTTGACAAGGGCAAGTGTCATCAGGAGGGAAAAGAGATGAGACAAAGAATGATCTAACTGAGCTCTGGACTAAAATGTGATATTGTTGAGCTGCCTTTATTTCTTGCACTCGGTAGCATAGTGTGTTTTCTATACAGCATATTGTATATGTGTTCTATGTGCATGTGACCGTGCATGTATAGGCAACTGGAAATTTGCTATTCATTAGGGATTCCAGTACAAGGTGTGTTTTTTTTTTTTTCTTTCATTATTCACACAAAGGCCATCTAATCAGGGAGTGTGTGTGTGAGTGCGTACCTACATACGTGCGTGCGTGTGTGTGTGCGTGCATGTGAGTGCGCGCACAGGCGCGCGTGTTAAAAAGCTCCCAGACACATTTCATCCATTACGTCAATTATGAATTAGCACCTCTCCACCATCCCTCAGCTCTCTCTCTCTGTCGGCTGCTGTCTTAATTAGCCAAACACAGGACATCAACTCATTCTTCTTGCTGCAGGAGCTCTGCTCTCGCTCACTCACACACACACACACACACACACACACACACACACACACACACACACACACACGAACAAAGAAAGGTGTGCAAATCACACCAGTGAGCGGTGTGCACGTGCCCACTTGTACACTCGCAAGATGCAAATTTGCAGGGGGAAATATATAAAACCACACGCACACACACACACACACACGCACGCATGCACGCATGCACACACGCACGCGCGCGCGCACACACACACACACACACACACACACACACACACACTGAGGAGACAAAGCTAGAGGTTTTAAATGGAGTGTAGGGACACATAATGAGACAGTCCTTCACACAGTGTCATGGTGTGACGATCTGTTACCAGTCTCCTATCTGGCCCGTTTCAAGTGTAATATGAGTCAAGGCCCTGGCAGGCCCTTAGCACATGGATCTGTCACTTTTCAAAATGCACTCCGCTGAGAGGAACGTGCATTTAAAACACGGTCTCTTCAGTGAATGAGGCTTTTCATGTGACTAACAAACAAAGCAGTCGCTATTTAAAGCAAAGTTGGATGCATAAATAGGATTTTTTTCCCACCACATAGTTTAAAGGGACTTTTTCCAAGGGCTTCAGGGGCCTTCGTGGCCGTTTATGTATCCCTATGCCCTGAGATGATGCATGTAATGTTACAAATAACTACATCAACACTGAGACTGTCGAAACACGTTCGGCCTTCAGAAACCCTTGAGTTGTCCTAAACTGTGTGCCATGTAATAGGAAATCACATGACACAAAGTTACATTGTGTTTTTTTGAGACAACTGTACAATAAAAACACCACCACAACCGAGGAGTTGTCACATTTTCATCCAGCGAGGAATCAGTTTCCTGAGCAAGCAAAGGGATTTTTGCAAAACACGGCCTCTCAAATAAATATATTGAACTGGAAAACATTCACAACATCACAATAGTTCCACTTACAGGGGGGATGGGAGGAAAAGGCCTCTGGTATAATGAAAAACTCAAACAGTCCCCGAAACCAGAGTGGAACAGATGCACAGGAACGAAAGGGTTCCTGTTTTATTCTGACACAAACTCATACGAACACTGAAACAGCAAACAGTTTTCAGTGTAGTACAAAAAAATGTTCCCACGCTCTTTCACATGACAAAATGATCCTCCTAAAAAACAAATCATGCCTAGAGCCCCCCCCCCCAACCCCTGTGGTGCTTCACAGTAGAGGATCACACCACATGTTGGGAACTACAGTCAGATAGGAATAGAATAATTTTCAATCCAATCAATTCTTGAAATCTTTTGTACAATAATAATAGCCCAGAAAAAAAAGCTCCTGCTCGCTTGATAACAATTGAAATGCTGTGTAGATTGAGCAGGGTCATTTATCAAGAGAACTGTCATCTCACTCGTTTGTCCCCTGCGTCGCAGCTTTTGGTTCCACCTTCAATCTTGTTTCAATTCATTGAACACAGTTAAGTTTGTGGGGCG
>JAUESF010000001.1:1441384-1458322 GCA_032274765.1 Malacoctenus tetranemus | reverse complement strand
CACACACACACACACACACACACACACACACACACACACACACACACACACACACACACACACACACACGCACTCTTACCACCCCCCTCCACTCCCCCACCACAAGGGTTTTACAAGTGGACACATAAAGAAGGGACCATAATAGTGCATTTTACAGGGAAACAAGTGTGTCTATTATTTCCCATCCCACCACGCAACTGGAGCACATGAAGCACGACTCGTATTAATAACAGCGAGGGGGATTTTTACTCTCACACTAAAACTTCTGAAATACCCTTCATGCCATTCTGCATCTGACTCAAACTTATTTGGCGAAATATCAAAAAAAAAATTGTTTCCTGTGATTTTTTTAAATTGAACATACATCTCCCAAAGCTACATTGGGAACCATTCTTAGTCAGAAACAACCGAAAAAGAATTGTGTCACAGAGAAATCAACTGAATACAACGAGCTAACCAGCGAGCCATAACCCAAATAGTCTTGCAATACCACTTTGTGCCACAGGGTGGCAGTGAAACACCTCACACACCTTTCGACCTCCAATTTAGGAACAGAAGAAGCATAAATGAAGATTCCACAGATTCCGACAAAAGTGAAAGAGGGGGAATTTAGCAAGTGCTGCTGAAAGCCTTGGGAATGTGCCTCGCCACTGCCACCTACTATACATAAAGTGAACTGACTTTATCCAACATGAGGTATCTTGAAAAAAAGAGGATGGCATGGAAGTGAGACCCGTTATTTGTATGTATGCAACACAAAAATGAACACAAGGACTAGGGACACATTAAGGTGTTGTTCTACATGTTTTTTGGCCCATCATGGTAAAAAGAATAGTTGTTGTAGTATTATACTAGACAAAGAGTCCTGGTCATACATAACAGCACCATTTTGATACTTGAAGTTGTTGGTACACGTGCACTTGTTTGTTTGCTCACATATTGGGTCTCGCTAAATTTCCCTTCAGTTCCAGTTGCTTGTATTTTCTCACTGTTGTGTGAAAAAGCTTGATATTTTGGACCTCACGGAAAGCTTTTTTTTCCAATTCAAGAACTAGTTTTCGAAGCAGTTACATCTGTTTTGCACTTGTTAATAGAACCTTGGAGAGATTTGCTTGTAACACAGTGAGAATCATGTGAGAGACAAACTGCTGTACACACAGCTGCTGCTCTACAGTCGTGGAGTCTCACACCTGAACTAATGTAACACAACAATTCACATGGAAGCTCGCAACGCGCCTAAAAATAGACCCACCCTCCTCTTTTTGTTTTCTTTAATTATTCCAACTTTTAAGACCACATCCGAGGCGAAGCAGTCGAAGAAAGCCGAATACATTAGAGCTTTATCTTAATTCCTTTTTTTCCCCGTAATCTGAAAAACGTCTGGCTCGGACCAGGTCGCGTAAAGAAAAGCCTTTGTTCCACAGAGAAAGCTTTATCTATAAAGGGCAAAGCGTTCCTCGTTACACGGGAGAGCTGTCCGCATTACATAGATTGTTTTTGCAAATGATATGTGAAGAAATCCCACCAAAAAATGCTTTTTTCTGCTCGAAATCTATTCACAGCCCCAGTAAATATTGATATTGGATGGTGAGATAAGTGGCTGCAATGCTATGAAAGAGGACTCTTGTACTGCATGAATATGAGACTGCGGAAATGCACTTCAAAAGTAAACCGCGTGTATTTAATATCCGAATAAAAGTACTTCTTCAAGCTGAAGGAGTTGCCAGTGATATGGCGTCAGCGTGCTCCTGACATATGTTATCGTATGTGATCTTCTTCCGCTTTCTGCTTCGATCATATGTTACAGTTCAGAAGCCGCGCACACAAAGACCGCGAGTGAGCAGCAAGTCGGGGTCATTTCTGGAACTTTGTGTGCACACGTCCACTAGCTGCTGTCACTGTCTGACCATTTCCTCCATGACGGCACTGCATCAGGAGGGAAACAGTAATGGTAAAGCACACTCGAGGGAGGGAGGGAGGAGTGTCTTTGGAATAGCTTCGGAAGAAATTCGTCGAAAAGATTCACAACAGACTCAATTAAGCGAGTTAACATCATCATATTTAAGACAGGCGGCGTTCCAGGGACGTGCAGAGATGTGCGGCTACGTCAAAGTAGGAAAAAAGAACCTAATGGGATTAGAAATTTCTTTCGTATCCCCATAAATAGGGTTCGTCCACGGGGTTGAATCGGGTGGACGGGAAAGTGACCAAATAAACACAGCTATTGTTTTTGTCGAGCTCAACACAAACACTCGGCAGCCGGCGGCCACCTCTAAATAGCAAAAGTGAATTGTATGAGAAAAAAAATAAATAAAAAGAGGGAGGTGTGGGGGAGGTGGGAGGGGGAGATACTTCCTTCTTCAGTCTCAAGGAGCGGCTATAACCTTAGCAGAATCATGAAAGTTGACAGTTCATTTTTCACAGGGTCATAGATCGACGAGTCTTATAAAGTAATGGGCTTTCGGGAGCCCGGCTTTATGAGAGCTAAGATAGTTAAGAGACATGTGGAGGAGATGGCACAGGGAGCTGAGGTCCTGCTCTGACTCATCCAGGGTTATTCCCCCAATGCTGGGCGAGTGGGAGGGAGGCACCGCGCACCCAGTAATATAAACGTGTAATAAAGATTAATCTGTTGCTAGTCGCCAGGCTGATGGCTTCTAAACTTGCCAGAAATAAGGCCGAAATCACTTCAGAGCCCATCTCGAGACATTTAGTAAGTGTCTGGGATTCCTTTGTGGGTGTCAGGCAGGAAAAACCTATATGTGTTTGTCTTGTGTGCTTCATGTTTATGTGTGTGTACTGGTGGGGAAATTGAGTTTGGGTTAAAATTTTTGGGGGGGAGTTTACTTGTGTTGTTTACTGCTGGTGTGAAAGTGTGGGACAACACATTCGTGTCACAGTGTGTCTGTGTGTGTCTGTGTGTGTGGGTGGGTGCTTGGAAATACAGGTGGGGTGTCCGTAAAGGTTAAATGCAACTTACCGGGTGCCTCGGACCTCTTCGCGCCCCCGGGGGGGGCCCCGCCCGTTCCACCGCCCAGGCCGTTGAACGCAGGGAGGCTGTCGTTGCTGTAGGCTCGGAGAACGGACAGCATGTTCATCTGCTGGTCGAGGTGGCTCTGCTGCTGCTGCTGCTGCTGCTGCTGCTGCTGCTCGGCCTTCAGCAGGCCAGGGGGGCCGCCGGGGGAGAGGAGGCCCAGGCCCTGCTGCCATTGCTTCTCCAGAGGCAAAGTCTGGCTCTGGGCTTGGGGAACCAGAGGAAGTGCTGCCATGGCTGAGGAGGAGGAGGAAGAGCCCGCCAAGCCACTGCCGCCTCCGCCGCTCCTCAGGGGCAGGGAGGAGTCATCCAGAAGTTGTTTGGGGTGGCCCTGCGGGTCCGAGGCCGGACTACCTCCGTCCTCTCCCTCCATGTCCATCGGTCCGTTCTCGTCTTTTTCCTCCTCTTCTTCAACCGCTCCTCCCTCATCTTCATCTTCGGAGTGGTTCTGTTGCTGCTGTCTCTTGGGGGTTGTTGAGGGGGTCTCACTGTTGCTATGGACCCCAGCCTTCGCAACCTCATCATCAGAGCCAACACGGTCAACTTCATCATCTCTACAGGAACTCCTCTCCACGGTGTGTTCGTCTGCAGCTCCACCGACGAAGGCCTGGCTTGGTAGGTCCAGGCTCTGCTCTGCTTGGTCCATATACCCTTGAAGGGCCTGATTGGCCCTTGGGGATCCATCATAGAGGCCACCGAACCGCCTGTAGAAGTCGCTCTGGAATGGGTTGTACGGCTGGTCCACGTGGTTGCTCCAGCCTGCCTGGCCCTTTTCTCCATCTCTGTCTCCATCTCTGTCAGGGACCCCACCAGGGGTCTTGGTGTTGGAGGGGAGCAGGGCAGAGGTGGTGGGAGAACCATCTCGCTGGAGCTCCTTGCCTGCGTCGGACCGCTGCAGTTGGGCTTTGCCCAGGTGGTTGGCTTGCAGGTGCAGAGCCATGAGCTCCAGGGAAGAAGTGGAAAAGGAGCAGAAGAGGCAGCCGTGCCAGGCGACGTTGTCGTGGATGGTCACCGAGGAGCCGGGCAGGGACCCGGACCCAGACTCAGGCCGGACTGACACAGAAAGGTCGAGGGGTTCGTACTGGCCCCCGGGTTTTCCAGGCTCGGGAGTCGGTTTGGCTTCGGCCTTCTCCTCTCTGTCTGTGTCCACCGAGACTGCCCTCTTGGCTTTGGGTTCGCCGTTGTCGTGGTAGCGCTGGGCCTGAAGCTGAGCTGGACTCTGATTGTCCTTGATGTCTTTCTTCATCGAGTTGAGGACGAAGCTGTCCATGAAGGCCTGGAGGGAACCTTGGAAGTGGACACCATTTCCCATCATGCTTTGGTACGCCCGGCTTAGGTCGGAGAAGCTGGCGGCGCCGTCGGCCGCCGCTGAGGCCATGGAGGACGGCCCGTCGGCGGTCTTCATGCTCTCCGAAGGGGCGGAGTCGAAGCGGCGATCCCCGCGCTCGCGCTCCCGCTCATGGGAAGACATCAGGCCAGCCGACGCCCACTGGTGGGGCAGCAGGGGGCCTGCCCTGAAGTCGAGGCTGGGCGGCATGCCCTTGAACACATTGCGGAGGACGTCCGGCCGGGCGAAGACGCCGCCGCCCGACTTCCCGTGGTCATCCTTGTGGTCAGAGGAGGGAGCATGGCCGGAGGAGGGGCCCGACGCGGTGGAGCCGTTCTGGCGCTCGCGATGGTGGCGCTCCAGGTGGTACTTCAAACTGGCAGACTGGGTGCCGGCATAGTCACAATGAGGGCACCGGTAGGGTTTCTCCCCTGAGAGGCCGAGAAAGAGAGAAACAGAAGGGGAGAGACAAAGAAAACAGTGAATAATTAACCTGCTTATTACATTGACTAGATATCAAAATCTATTTATTGGAGCAGGGAATGTGGACCCTAGGGTCATGTAACCTCCCCGAACAAAGGAAATTAGGTCAAATGAACTCTCAAAAAAAGATATGCATTTCATTAACCACTATCAGGAAGAGGATATTTTCACTTTTAGGAAGCAATTTTTTTTAAATTCCTACAGGAAAAAAAAGAAGAAGAAAAAAAAAGGAAGAAAAATTAAAACAGAGGGAGGAACTGTCTAGACGCAAAACATAAAGAGGAGAATAAAACCAAACCACAACACGCGGCGATAATGAACGAGATTGTGAATTCAACCGACAATTTCATGTCTTTCCTCTGCCAGTCAGCGGCTCGGCTCCACTTGATGTGTGTGTGTGTGTGTGTGTGTGTGTGTGTGTGTGTGTGTGTGTGTGTGTGTGTGTGTGTGTGTGTGTACTGGGACGCCAGTCGGGATGTGGAGTAGGCATCTGAATGTGGGTCGATCCAGCTCCGCCAAGTGAGCCATCACTCATATCAACACCATAAAAACATTTCACCATATGGTGCTTTCAGTCCACTACAAGAGATAATATTTTCAGCTGACAACAACACAGTCTCGATGCTATCTGTGTTCTGGGTGGCGCTGCACGCTCCCCGCGCGTGCTTGTGTGTGTGTGTGTGTGTGTCGGCGCGCATGCGACGGGGGTCACCGCCACCTCTGTTCCCCGGCCTTGTTCGCTGTCACCGCCCGTGTGCGTGCGGGCGGGGAGCGCGGCTCCTCCTGGACATTCCCTATTTGCAGTTTATCTCGGGGAGCGTAAATCAGCGGCGGCGCAATATCAGCCGCCGACCGCTGCCACGCCGCAGCCAAATGTGGATGATGCACTCCGAGGCTGAAACGCGAGGGGGGGAGAAAAAAAAAGAAGGAGAAAAAAAAGGGGGGAGAGGGAGGGAGGGAAAGAAATACGCAGGCGACATATGTGAGCCACATGCTTGTTGCAGTGAAGCCCTCCGATAAAGAACAATATGATTCACTACAGGATACACAGATCAAAGTGATTTATAATATGGTAAAAGAGGGGTGAATCTGTTGTGTAACATTTGCATATGTTTATTTATGCTGCACATCCATATTCATGAATATTCTTGATAATGGTATAACACCAGCGTTATTCTGCCAGAAGTGGATCTTCCATTGGAATGATACTTATGTTGAAATAGAACACATCCTGCGAGCAATTATAATAGGCTTGGAGTGTGAGCCAGATTTGGATTCATTAAACAATGAGCAGAGAGGGGAAAAATGCTAAGCTTGATTCTTTTTTTCCCTCCTTCTTCTTCTTCTTCTTCTTCTTCTCCTTCTTCTTTTAAATATATACACATAGAAAAAGTTCCTGGAGTGGAATCCTGCTCTTTTTTTTTCTTTCCTTCAGAGGGGATAACAGCGACTGTGTGAAAAGCGAGAGGGTGTGTGTGTGTGTGTGTGTGTGTGTGTGTGTGTGTGTGTGTGTGTGGGGAGGGGTGGATTTGCTGGATGGCTGGTGTTTTGTATGCACATTCTACAATATACAATATAAGCCAGTAAAATGTTTAGATTATACACATGGAAACCATTTTATAAAGCGGAGGGGAAAAAAAAAAAAGGCATTGTTACGCAAGGCTGGTTTGAATGATTTAAGTCGGGCTGTGTAGTAAATCATGGATATAATTAGCAAATGGCATACTGCTCAAGTAATTTATCATTATTTAGAGGGCACCATTCCAGAAAAAGACTCTGCGATCTGCAGACCTACTGCGGAGTTTTTCAAATAAAGGGCCACAAACACCAACTCAATAGAATATTGATACACGCAGAGGAAAGAATAGGAGGCTGTACAAAAGAAAATTGAAGGTGGAAATGCCAGAAAGAGAAGGAGAAGAGGAAGAAGAAGAAGAAGAAGAAGAGGAGGAGGAGGAGGAGCGCTCGCAGAGAGGCAGAGACAGTGATTTGATATCTTTTCTCTTACGCCGGAGTGGCTGTGAAGTATAGAGTATATTTAAAATAAACCGTTACGAGATGAGCTTTTAACCCAATAAGTGCTTCTCCTGTGAGCTGCCGAACAGAGGCTCCGTGCTGATTTAATAAGGAAACGTCCCTGATGCAAATGATCATTCTCAATTCCTCTAACTGGACAAAATGATATTCTAGGAGCCAAATTAGACAGAAATTAGACTGATCAGATATGTTGTTTTTTTTTGCTTCTCCCCCCCTGTCGTCCTCCCTCTTTCCTTTCCTTATAAGAGGTTGTTAATGCTCGCGGAGGAGAGGAAATAAAGATTAATGTGCCATTTACGTATCTGAAATGAGAATGAAAAGCACAGACTGATGGATGTTTGACACCGTCCTTTGGTGTTTACAGGGGAAGGCGAAACTGCACCGGAAATAAAGAAATAAATGGGGGTGCCCTCGCAGAGCCATCGGTTCATGCCGCTTTTCTCCATTAAAACCCAGCATTTAAATATGTGGAGCCAGTGAGACAGACGACACATGCGTTTTTCCTGCATCTCCGTGCGTGCGCGCGCGCGTGTGTGTGTGTGCATGCACATGTGCGTCATTTGGAATGTGTGCGAACACATGTTTATGCATGCGTGTCAGCCTGAGCCTGAGTGTGTATCTGTATGTGAGTGTGTGCACGCGCACATGTGCGTGTGTGTGTGTGTGTTTGTGTCTTAGAGGGCCATTTGGACTGGCTAAGACATCTGCTCCATCATACGTCAGGGGCCTGGTGTGACATCTGGGGAATATACTGTATCCTGCCTTGCAACATTACACACAATTTACTGCTAAAGGTCATTATGTACCCGTTAATCCACTTTTAATTGATATCAGCGCAAACAGCACAACCTCCCAGCCACATGACAGATCACTGCCTGCCACAAAACCAGGAAATTACTGCATGGGAGTTAAAAATAGAAGTGGCAAACTTTTTTTTTTTTTTGTGCTCTCCTTTCTGCCCGGGTCTGCGTTCGCCGTGTTGAACATTTCGACCCTGACGGAGGTGAATGGCGGACGGAGACGCCACGGTGGGACGTGTTGATTGACACGCCGTGTGGCAGTAAATCGTCCCCCTTTTCCTCTGATCAGCTCCCCCCTTGGAGCGAGTTTGCGCTTCCATGTTTTTGCATGTGTGGATCTGATCGTACCACAGACACACGTATGAACGGACAACAACAAGAAACTAAACCTGTACCGAGGGGCAATTAAAAAAAGGCCTAATAGATATGACATGCTTGGGAATGAATTTCCCTTTGGCTGGAAGGCTGGAAATAAATAAAGAAAAAAATAGAGGGAAAGAAAAAAAAGAGAGAAGGAAAACACTGGCGAGAATGTTTGGGAGGCCTGTAGCACAGCTTGGAGTCACAATTCAATCACTTGTAAAGGAGACTCGACTCCGCAGACAGCAGCCCATCCAATAAAACAAAAGGGAAAACAGTTCCCTTTTTTCACGGCTGTCCATGAATCAAACACACGGAGCCTGATCAGCAGGGCTCAACCCGCACCGCTTTCTGACTGTGTGATTCCATCGTGGGAGGATCGCGTCCGAAAGACACCTTAAAAAAAAAAGAGCCGAACAATGAGGGCAGAAACAGATGAGAGGCCTCTCAGAGCAGCGACCTACTACTTTAGACTAACTCGTTCCACCTCTGAACCTGTGAGGTGTGTGCACACTTTTATTAGCCAGTGACTTTTCATTTTCCATTCTATGACTGCAGAATAACAGCATGCATTTCAAGCATTCTCCCTGAAAAAGGAAGTTACATAAACTCTCAACAGGTCGTATTTTGTTATCTGAACTGACGTGAACTTTCCAACATTCCCATATTTGTCCCACTCTGTGTAATTCTGAACTCACATTGGTGAAACGTATATAACTGTGCCAGTTGTCCCTTTTATTCAGACATGTTTAATCTATTTGGTAAACAATATTTGGATTTTCCTGTAAACACATATAGTTCCGCAGACTACATTGAGTCATAACAGCGCTGACAGAATCTCCTAACGATGCCCGAAGGTTGAATTTTGCAACTTTCAGGGGGCCTGAATGGAATCCCAGTAAAGGGTTAAAGGGTGTTTTATTGGCAGTAAATTACACAAAAAACAGGAAAGAAAATAAAATTAAAAAAGTAGCAATTTAACAAGAAGGTGATAAGATAATGGTACAGCTTATTAATGCTCAAAGTGAATGGTTTACTACCACTAAATATTTATTGGTCGCTGCTGTTGGAATTCGGGATAATTCAAAGTGAAACCCGTTAAAACGTCTGAGGCTGTGGTGGGGCGGGGCGTTCACGTGAGAAGAGTTCCACGGAGGTTTATTTTTAAACACTTTATCAGTGCGAAAACCCAGATTGAGGACTGTTTGACGGGGTCCACGGGGGGGGGGGGCTGAATCTATTTGTTTTGGTTGCGTGGTTAAGTATTTACAGCGCTGAGGGGAGTGAAATTGATCCACAATGCATTGCGGCGCCTGTGTCATCAGCTGATGTAGAGTCTGATCCTTTATTTGGACAATGGTTAAGCTTTATAACATGGGGGTGGGGGGGTGGGGGGTACTATTTTTGGCTTTTGACTCTTTTGCTTTATTTCCAGCAGGTAACATTGATCCGACACCGCAAACACCCACCGTTTCGTTCCAAGTTAGCAGCGAATTGATGCCACTCCTAAAGCTGTTAGGACTGACAGAGAGAACACGTGTGTGGAAGAGAAGTATCGGGGTGAGGGTGGGGCTTGGTGGTGGGGGGGGTGAAGGAGCGGGAGAAGGTGTCGAGGGAGATCACAGGTCCCCCCTTGATTCATCCTGATTACAAGGTTAGGTTAAGGTTAAGTGACACGGGCGAGTCCTGCCTCTCCTCGCTCTCATTCCCCCCCCTCCCTTTGCCCCCCCCCACCCCCCGTTTAAAGGTGAGCCGGGACCCCTTATTGGTTATGCGGCCCCGCCTGAAGTTATGTGTGGCTATTGTCAAGAGTGAGGACCTTTTTTATTTTTTACACACAGCTGCTTACTGCTAAATAGTGCCTTGTCCAGAAGGGGACAATCTGGGCCTCTAATTGCTGTCACTGAAGCCTAGATTCATTATGTGACTTTCCCATTAAAATGTGAGCATTAATTTGTATAATGAAATATCACCCTCCGCAGTGTGTTCATTAGCTCCGGCCCCACACTGTAGTGCCACAGCCGCACAATGTTAGCTACCTAGAAAACTGTGGTTAATTTTGCTAATGGATATTTTCCCACTCACTGTTCAAGAGGAAATTAATACTGTAACATTAGCTCTTTAACTTTTTGGGGAGAGATTTAAATTCACTCCATTCCTTTCAAGCCGGCGTTTTCGACGCTCATTAATCTCGGGCGTTGCGTCCGCACAATGCCCGCCTCGGCCCGGGGGCTCGGTAAGCAACTCTATTGTGCCACTCACGTTGCATTTGGATGAAGGAGCGCTCCGGCTGTCATCTGTGAATTTCTAACCCCCCCCCCTCCTCTCCTCCTGCATTGTCACCAGAGCGCAGAGAGGATCTTTAGCCACTGTAAAAGTCATCTAGTGGATGTAATCAGGATGTCACAGTGGAGCTGGTATGATTAGGTTAGAGGAATGATTTAAAGGCCACATGTTGGGGATGCATCAAGCGCCCCCCCTCCCTCCCACTTCTTCTCCCCACGTGTAGACTGCACTAAAGCTGTGCTTAGATAGGCGTCCTTCCAAAGATACATTCCTCCCCAAAAAGACAACATCCTTGCTCACCGTTTCTTAATTTTTTTGCTCCGCAGTGAGAAGCTTTAGGCTTTTATTTCCTTCAAAAAGGAACCGATATTAAAAAGCGTGATGGGGGGAAAAAGAAAAAGAAGAAAGAATCGGTTCGACCCCTCTGTCGCCACATCAGCTGACCGCGAGCCCGCATGTTCAGGCTTCCACTTCCTTTCGGGGTAAGTTACGACACTCGCGGGGATCCTGACCGTACCGCCCGGAGCAGATGTAACTCATCTCTCTCCACGAGATAACAGATGCCCCCCCCACCCCCACCCCCCCGCCGCCAGAAACCACCAGCAGCAGCAGCAGCCGCTACCGTAATGGGGCCGACGGTGGCCTGGCTGTGACCCGAGTGGGCAGTTTAACGGAGGGAACCTGATCCTGCGGCGAGCATCACGCGGCCCCGGCTACAAGTCCCTTCACGCAGTCGGCTCTCAGGTCAGAGCATCATCTTTTATTTCCCTCGCAAAAGGTTGATTAAGCCGACGGCTCAGCGTGTGGCTACGATGGGGGGGGGGGTTGGCCAAGCAGTAGTGAAAGTGACTCAGGGAGCTTAGGACTGTGTAGCGTATGAAGAGTTTCTGTAAATCGAAGGAACAAAAACTACGACCACGTGAACCTGGTTCTAGTCTGATGTTATTGGACCTTTTAAATGTGCTTTGCAAAAACACGAGTTTATGTCATAACTAACGTTGACATTCACAAAAAAATTAAGTGAAACGGCGACCTGTGTTTTTAAATGATGAAGACAATACAACTGACGGACGACCATTGGCCTGCGACTGTGTGCACACGGGTTGTGAGAAATGCCGTGGAAAACGCACAATGTCATAAGGAGTCCATCTTCTTTTAGGAAAACAATCTTAGTTCAGGGAGATTCATGAAAATCTGAAATCCCAGTTCCCTCTCCGACGCCAACTGCCTTCAAGAAGCAGCGCCAGGCGCGGGACCACCTTTTTCGAAAGTTGCGTGGCGCGCTGGAAGCCCACCGACTGTGACCGGGCGTCCTTGTTCCGGGGGGTGTCCTCTGCCGAGTCTAATTGTGACTCCAACCTGGATAGTCAGCGGGGCGTTCACACCTTGCAGAGGGTTAGAACCCTGGCCACTGTCCACCGCCCACATCATTACTCTGACTCCAGCCCTCACCTCCCAGCTACAACCAGGGAGATCACAGGGCTGAGTGTGTGTGTGCGTGCGTGCGTGTGCGTGCGTGTGTGTGTGTGTGTGATGTTTGGGCTGAGAGCTTCTAGCTCAAAGGGTTTGAGGGACGCTCGACTGGAAAAAACAAAAAAAAAACCAGCCCCACGCTCAGTGTATGAGAAGCGCCGTCTCACGCACATCCCTGCATCGTGGACAGGCCGCCTTTGTTTTGCCTGGAAAGTTATTGAGAGTTAGACAGTGTGAAATTGCCCTCCGAGTGATGTCATCGGAGGACACTGAACCCTTGTTGTGTTAATTAGAGCTCAAAGAAATGATGAGTAGGAAGAAAGGAAGAAAAAAAACGGGGGACAACGACCTCGGGCCTAAATGAGGGACACCGTCGGCGGGGGGGGGCATGTGAATGGGCCTTCCTGATTCGGCTTGTCCATCTGAGGTGTGTGTGTGTGTGTGTGTGTGTGTGGGAGAGGATCGAACAGCCGATGCCCTCCTGTCGCATGGAAAACCCTCGCAGGTTCCGGCGTTTTTCCGGGGATCAAACGCAGAGATGACTCAGGGTGAGGATTACAGCGCGTGTGTTACTGCTGAACTGGGATCAGTGGACGTTTTTTTTTTTTTTTCTTTTTATGGTCCGGCTCAATTTCGGGACATCGTGACGCTGTGATTCGGAAAGTGCGACCATCTGCGCACTTAATTTTTTGATGGAGGTGCTTCGGCCCGCGGAGGTCTCGCCTTCTTTCTTCGAGCGAAGCGCCGTAATCATTGACAAGACTAATTTGCGATCAATTCATCTGCATCCTATCCATCATATTAAAGGGGGCGGGATCGACTCCAATATCTGATTAGGCCAGCATTCATAAGCCGATATGTCAGTCCAACCCCAGAAGAAATGTTGCAACGAGGAGCAGGGGTAAATTTTGCAACGAGGCACGATGAATGTTTAATTGCGGAGGAAACGGTGGCCGGGCGGGCGTGTGTGTGTGTGAAGAGGCCGGATGGGTGTGTGTGTGTGTCACTGACCTGTGTGTATGCGCAGGTGGACTTTGAGGTGGTGGGAGGTGCGGAAGGTCTTGCCGCAGTAGGGGCAGTCCTTGGAGGAGGAGGCGAGGCCGCCGCGCTGCTCGCGGTGCTGCTGGGACAGGGGCGGTGGCACGCTCCCCGCCGCCGCCGCCTTCCCCGAGTCCTCCCCGACATCTGGAAAAGAAACAAGAGAAAAGGGGGGGTGGGTGAGGACAAATGGGAGGTCTGTGTTTGAGTGCCACTTCAAGCCAGCGCCCCCCCCCTCCAAAAACACACACATCACCGCACAGCACAGCACAACACATTCGTTTTTCTGTCCGCTGTCTGTCTCTCATTGTCCCTTTTTTTTCTTCTTCTTTCTCTTCTTCTCCTTCCTCCTTTCTCGCCCCTCCTGTTCGCTCAAAAGTGCGAACGCCGTACAAAGTCAAACACATCAAACGAGTTCACGGGCCGCACTATTTTCCTCCCTGACAGAACGCTGACAGTTCATAAGCTTTTCAGTTTCTTTAGAAACACCCTGGTTCTGAGATACAACCCCCCCACCCACACCCACCCATCACTCCTCCCTTTAACTCCAGCACACCCACCCTCAACACCCCCATTTCTCTCCCCCTTGTGTTTTTTTTTCTTTTTTTATCCTCGCTATCATCATCATTCCTATTACGAGTACGGCGGATTGCGGTGAAAATTAACAATGCGAAATAAGGACAGACGGAAAGGAGAGAGAAAAAAAGGAGAGAGAGAGAGAGAGATAGAGGCAGAGAGAGAAAGAGAGAGAGAGAGAGAGAGAGAGAGATGAATTCGGCTTTGTCAGCATCGCAGGATATCCTCGCATCTCCTCTCGCGACCCGATTTTGACAGGTAGCTGTCAGAGATATGATAGGGTGATAACGGTTTTGACCCAGCCCCCTCCGTTGCGTTCTCCGCACGCCACCGCCCCCCCTCCCCCCCAACCCCCTTCTAGAAAGGGAGGAAGAAAAAGAAGAGGGAAAAGGAATAAAAACAAAACGATGATGCGTGGTTGGGGGGGGGGGCTTTTTAGCGCAACAGCGTCCCGATATCAACGCAATCGCCTCCTCCTCCTCCTCTTCCTCCTCCTCCTCCTCCTCCTCCTCCTCCTCCTCCTCCTCCTCCCCCTCTCTGAGTCTGGGAATGAGTGACGACGACCTGCGAATGTGTTGACAGCAGCATAATCCGAGGTGAGGGTGTCGCCGTCAGATCGCGCGCGCCGGCCTTGTCGGCGGTTAGGAGCCTGTGATGCGTGGCGTTTAAAGGCCTGGAGGAACACGGTAGGTTCAAAACGTGGAGGAGGAGGGAGGAGGAGGAGGAGGAGGAGGAGGAGGAGGAGGAGGAGGAGGAGGAGTGACGGAACTTGAAAGACGCTGAAACAAAAAAAAAAGAAGACTATACGACAGACTCGTCATGTGGGGCTTTAAAATTAAAAATATCTGTACGAGCCGAGGAAGCGTTTGATGGACGTCGGCGTGCGGGAGGGTTCCGACATCAACGCGCACGGCGCCCGACTGTCACGGCAGACTGAGATGTTCTTTCTGTTTTTTTACTTGGTTCTTAACACGTTCTTTCACTGCGCAACAGTGAGCTTTAATCTGTCTGATTCTCACTGCTGGGCACAGGAAGTGGATCCCTAAAAACATTCCTCTATCCCACCACATTAGGGGTTCGCGTGGCGTTTGGCCTCGTCGCCTCACAGTGAGGAACTTCCTGGGTACGTCCAGAGTTCCTGTTTGCATGTTCTCCCTGCGCAAACATTCGACTCGTCACCAGACATTCGGGCTTCTTTCCACACCTCTGCAGCACGAAGCCACCTTGTGAGACCACCCCCACCTCCCTATTCAGTTGGCTGCAGCAAGGGTGGGCAATTAGGCTTTGCGAGCATCACCCAAACTTTTATTTAGCCATTTTCAATTTTTTTTAGATTTTTTTGTAGAGACAAATTTCAAAGGTTAAAATAAAAGTGTCTCCTTTTCATTAAACTGAAGAAAAAAGCGTATTTGATAAGTTTGAACCATTTTCTTGTATCTTTTCTTTTTCTTTTCTTTTACATATTGCAATAGAATCCAGCAAATTAGTCACACTCACTCCCCAAAAATCAGGTTGTGTGTTGTGTCTCTGTGCACAGACTGTCACTGGGGGGCCTAAAGAGCCTGTTTGGGTGAGAATGTGTGTGTGATATTGTCTCTGTGTGAACCAGGGGACAGGTATGACCTGGGGTTATGAAGGCAGGATTTCAAATTAAGAGCGTCTCTCACTTGCTCAAGGATGTGCATGCATTGACACACTGTCGTGTACTTTTGTGTGTGAAATCAGTGATGGGACGTTCCTGTCTTTTTGCTGAGCTGGGGAACGACACCCCCCCCCCGACCCCCGCCCCAACGCCCACCCACCCAACCCTGACTCCACCCCCCCACGACCCGAAGTTCCATAAAGTGGGTTGAGAAGACGAGTGGGTGTGAACCAAAGATGCACAAATGTGGTCAAAAAAAAAGAAAAAAATAAGCAAAAAAATGTGATTTATTTTCTAATCTGCCCACATGATTTGGTATGTGTGTAGGAGACAAGAGACGATGGAGTTGGGGGGGGAGGAGGGCTGAAAAGAAAGAAAAGAATCAACCCACGGTGCACAATGAAGAACGCTGTAGTTTTCTTTTTTATCTTTCTCTCTCCTCTTTAACAGTAGCCTAATCTTTTTCTTTTCTGTCACTCCCCGCCCGTCCCCACCCTCCTCTGTCAGGCGGCAGGGGTGGGGGGGTGGGGGGGGGAGTCAAATAAGGTTTTTTTTTAACAGAATGGAAAGACCCCAGTCAGCAAGTCCTCTTCGCTCACCCACCGCGCCGACACTGAACACACGGCTCCATCCACCGCGGCAAGTGCCCGCTATCGGGTGGGGGTGGGGTGGGGGGTGGGCTGGGGCCTTGTTTATCATCACAACCGGGGGAGGACTGAAAAGGGGGATCTCAATGCGAGTCGGCGCCTGCACAATGCGGCCCAAACGCGTCCCCGACGCCCGGCAGCAGCACGGCTTCAATTCGGCGGGCGCCGCGAAAGGGCGGCGAGGACAGAGCCGAGAGGGCGACTCTTAAAGGCAGACGTGGGGGTTCAAGAAGAAAAATACCCTCGTCAATAAAAAAAACAAGGGAAACTTACAGGATTTCTCATGAATTCACGTAAAAAAGAATTGAACCAAAAGCCATGAGAAAGCAGGTTGAATGATACTTCAGTCACTTGTGTTTTGCTTTCCATTTCTCTCTTTTCATCGTCATCATATTGGCTGGAAATGTTTATGAATTTACACCTTGTCGTGTCATTCTTGTACTGTCAGCCAAAATAAGCAGTTATCTTGTCCTAAACATAAGGAGGATTGCGACATAAAGGAACACGTTCGAACTTTTCGGGAGGAAGTCAACAGCTCGGCTCGTCGGCAGCGTCGACTGGGCACCGTCACTTTCCGCTCTGAGAGAGGAGCCAGTTTTTTTTTTTTTGTCCCTCCCAGGCACCCGCAGTCACGCAGACACTCAACCCGCACACCCCTGCCACGGGGACGGAGACGGAGGAACACCTGCTTCGAAAAATGGCGCGATTACTTCGGAGGAGTGCCGACGGCTCACCGACGAGTGCTGAGGCGCCTCTCACCCTGCATGTAAATCGTGATCCTAAACGTCGGCGTGGCGCTGCGCCGGCTCGCTTCCCCTCCATGCTGTTTGTGCACTGTGATAGAAAAGGTGCTTCCTGTTCCCTCCACGTTCAGCTCAGCGGAGAGAACAATGGAGGGATTTTTGCAGTTTTGCTGTTTTGTAGTGGTTCTGCTGGGGTTTCTTTTTGTGCGGGATGAAGTTTGTGACACAAACGCGGTCAAAGTGGTTAAACTCCCAATTCAAGAGGTGAATCGTTGGGGTCGTTTGACTCCTCTAAAAGTCATTATTGGTCAAAAAGATGTAAGAATGTAATAAAAATGCAAAATGATAGAACTTTAAACAGAAAGGACGTCAAAATATTTCATAAAAAAACTGCGCACTTAAATGATTTGGATGCATTCTATCTATCTATCTATCTATCTATCTATCTATCTATCTATCTATCTATCTATCTATCTATCTATCTATCTATCT
>JAUESF010000001.1:1419106-1433493 GCA_032274765.1 Malacoctenus tetranemus | reverse complement strand
ACTTTTTGGGGCTGTATTCGCAGTCCCCCCAAACGGGGCCCCCAGACTAAGGTTTTGAGCCACTGTCACAGCCCATTGGAGTATTTTATCGAAGTCGGTGCGAAATGTTGTTATTTCTTCCATCCGTTTTCACAAATTTACTGGCAACGATACAAGCGATGGTGTGAGCAATTAACTGGTGTGGAGGGAAGGAAGGAGGGAAAAAAAACAGGGTGGGATGTAAAAGAGAGGAGGCTAAAGAAAAAAACAGGACGGAGAGAGAGAATGACGGAGATGTTCAGAGGAAACCGGAGCGAGCTTCAAAATAAAGGAGACGGGCAGAGGCGAGGGTCTCTGGCGCGTCCCCTCACCACGGTCCCTGCCACCTAAAGATGACAGCCACCCTGTTGCACTGTCTCTTTAACGCCGCATAAAAGTGGAAGTCCTCCCCGAGCCGCCATTGATTTCCTATTCATTCCCGAGCATGCTAAATCAACAGCCAGCACAATGGGCCAATCATCAAAACCCGGGCTTACAGTACCACCACTTGCGTCCCACCCTCGATCCATTTGGCACTGGCCGGAGTCTATACTGTACGCGGGCATCGATGCTCTGCACACCACAGCCATTAGTGGCGTTATTCTCCATCAATGAAAATGAATCAATTAGGCCTCATTAAGGATGCATATTAAGGTGGAGTAATTATCTGGTGAGGGACGTACAGTGATCGATAGCCAGGGAGCATAAATGCGCACTTAAAGACATATATTACCAAGAGGGGATGAACACTTTTAACAAGGTCCCGCTTTGGAAGGGGGGGAGGGAGGGAGGGGGGGTTTGCAGTGGGGTAAATCTGCTTCGAGTGATGCATGCATACGCTCGTGTTTGCGTGTGAGTCAGAGGGGGCCGTAACCAGGTCGGGCAGTAAATCCAGGGACCAAGGACGCGTCCCTGGTTTCCCCTCCTCCGTGAACCCGCGTGGCGTCACAGACAGACGAAACAAAAAGAGAGAGAGATTTACACATGCGCTCGCGAAGACGCCTGTGCACGCACGGATAGCGATGGCGGTCCCGTTTGGACACGAGACGACGACCGCTTGAGACACAGAGTCACGCTTTGGGTAGAAAGAAGAGGAAGGCCTCAAGTCTTCAGACGGAGGTGGGGGTAGAAGTGAGGGGGGGGAGAATTGGGTGTAGTTTTTAAATGCTGGAGGCCTTCACCCACAGGCTACTCACGCACACACGTGCGCGCCAATGCGTAGACATTTGCATGCGGAAAGTAACATGCATACACACACGCCCGCGCGCACAATCCCATGCATAACGCCTATTAAAGAGCACGCTCTGTCCCAGTCGCATAATTTTAATTTGTTATGAAGGTCATTGACAGCAAGTAATAATCACCATTGGGGATCTAACAATTTGCCATTTCGGAACATTGAGGCACTGATGACTCAACTATTAATAGACGGAAGCCCCCCCCCTCCACGCACACACACCCCACACCCCGCCCAGCCCTCCCCCTCCACACCCCGCACCCCTCATGCCTACAGCCGTCTGAAATCCATTCTTTTAAACCAAAAAAAGGAAGAAGAAGAAGAGAAAAAAAAGGAACGATTTTTAATGATTCCCATTCATGTTTAGCCGAGACGGGATGCGGGCAGATGAAGAAACCTGCGCCGAGGTTATCTGCCGGTAAGTGGTTTCTGTTGTAATGGAGCAAAACCGACAACTTTTTTTTTTCCTTTTCCCCTCCCTGCTTTTACAGTGATGTTTAGTGCTGAGAAAAAAAACAAACAAAAACAAACAAAAAAAAAAAACACAGGGCCTGCTTGTGCTGAGCTGATGAATTGTTAAGCACCCCCCCCCTCCATTTTTTTTCTTAGGCAGAGAGAGACACAATGACAAGTTTTATTATAGACCAACTCATTTATTCCCTGCTCCAGCGTCACCCGAGCCATTCAGACATATGTGTCTGGCATTTGTCGCCAAACAAATAAGTCCAAGCTTAAGCTATTTTTATCAAGTGCGGGAGCGTTTGTTCTTTTTAAGTGATCGTCAGTGTTTGGGGCGAAGAGAATGGGAGTTGGAATCCTTTATCTTTCAGAGGCTCAACAACTCAAGACTAATTACAAATTAATCTGGATCTGGATATCTGCAATGAGAGGGCCCCAATAAGAACTTGTGGTGTGTGCTAAGAGGAACTAGTTGTTATATATTTATAGGGAAGGGTGGGGGGGGCGAGGGGGGCAGGGGAGAGGGGGGTGAAGCTCAACGCATGGCGAGGCAAAGAGGCAGGCCAGAGATGATGGAGGCGGCCAAAACCCCAAAAGACAGAGTAGCACATAATTGCCTGCTTTTCTTATATCCAAGCAGCCACATCAAGGCTGAGGATTGTGGGTATTAATAATTGATCATTAGCTTGATAGGGGTGGGGTGGAGGAGGAGGGGGGGGGCAGAGCGGGCTCAAGTTTTTAGCGGTGGAAGTTTTGGCACAGCCGTTTTAGGTCTCTCTCCTCTGGGCCCCGGGCGCCGCCGCTGTACTCACGCGGAAGGTCAAGTGGGTTTATTGTTATGGATCGAACTCCGCGGCCCCAAGCGGAAGGAGGTCAAAGCAATACAGGGGTGACGTGTGTTTTGTTGCCACCCATACGTTTGTGTTTGTGGGGGGACCTTCTCGATTATTAGAGAGCCCGCGTGATGCACGCCACCTCGAAATACCGATTTATTTTCCTTTAAGTGTGTCAATTTGGAGCAAAGGACTGCACCTGAGTATGGTCAGAAAGAGCACCGAATGGATTGTACTCAATTACAAGTAAGCACTGCTGTATAAAATACTCTTTTTTTTTAAAAAGGTAATCAGAGTAGAAGTAGTCTGTTTCAAGACGAGTTCTATTGTAGACCATAATAGAGGTATTTATCTGATTTTGAAAGCAGCCAAATTAATTCAATGTGAAAAAAACACATTCAGAAAAATATTAGAGCACAAAACACTAAACTGAGTTGAAATGTATGTTTATGTCTCAGTTTTAAATGGGTGGTTTCCAAACTTGGCTTGCAAAACTGCAAATGTGACAAATTTACTCTGAAGGGATAAAAACTTGGTGTGGATTTTTCATCGTACTTGGAAAAAAAAAGTGTCAAAAGTAAAACAAACACTACTCTGTTTCACACACCTTGTTACAGACTGAATCGCCCTCCAGTGACTTTGCCCGCACCTCCAGAAGAACTGATTTCGAACACTTGATCACGGAATTACTCCTCGAACGCTCCTCGAACGTCTGACTTGAAACTATGGCGGACGGTAGTTAACTTCCTGCTGGGGAAATGGGCTTTGATTTGCTGCCTGGTAGCCGGGGTACGTCGTTCTCAATTACTCACTCTGTCGCTATACAGCAAGTGTACTCTGTACTCCCCCCGGCCCTATGGTGGGGGGACCTCTGGGCACCTTGACTGTCGTTTAACTGCTTGTGGCATGAGGCAGCTGAGGAAATGGGTCATTAAATCCGACGAGCTGGGGCCCGACCCCCCCGGTGCCCCAGATCTGTTTTCAATCAGATAGCCTTCCTTTACAGGAGTGACGGAGAGAAGCCTTGCGCGGCAGCCCAGAGCAGACATTAGTGTCACTGCAGCTTGACACTACTAATAGCAGCAGGCTAACAAGGACCGGGGGCCTTTATTTATTTATGTGTTGTCATCCCAAAGGTGTCTTAGCGGTGAGATCCCCCCGCCCCCTGCTGTGGGTTTCATGGAAAATTTGCTCCTCAAACGGTTTCATGCACGTTCCTAAAAACCACCGACAGTGTGCATTCATAGGGAGTCGCCAGACCCTCAGAGTTTATTTGAATGAATACTGTTTGCAGTTCCAATTCAATGAAACATGTTGAATCTGAGTGTTTAAAACCAAAGGTAAGTTTTGCACTGATGCTCCCTGACACTCCCTAAATCAAGCTGCATTGCCATGACACAATAGTGGCACCACTTGCTCTATCTTGCTCGGTCTTGGTCGTTTCCAAAAACAACTGCATATCAACTCCATGCGGATGGGTGTCATCACAGAAATGTGACCCGACACTCACATGACATCGTTCATATCCGATATAAACGCAGCGCGACAACTGCTGAGTTGGTGTTTTACTCGTGTCTTGGTCGACCGCAGCGTAGGCAAAGAACAAACCAGCCCTCTGTACGTCTGTCATTCGCTCGACCACAGTGTTGGTTCCCACGTCGTCTCCAACATGTGACAACAATGCACCGCCGAGGTTGCTCTGTCTCAGTATTGTGTCTGAAGGTCATGACTCATTCCTCAAATGACCACGTCCTGGCCAATCAGGAGGATCTGGAGAAGACCTTATCAAAGGCGCATATCTTTTTTTTGTAGGCCCCTTTTGTATGCCAGTGGGAGTGTACAATGGTCCAAACTGAGTCAAACAAGAAACCCCACCTTATGAGTTGTCAAAGTAGTCCTCGACTTTTGATACTTTCTCTGAAAGAACAGTTACAGACCCTGATTAAGTTTCATTAGCCGACGAGCAACCAAATAGTTCACACAACTCCCCCAAAGTTAGGTTACACACCCTCCCTTCCTGATGCATCCCGCAACCACAGCCATCAGAGGATTCTCTTATTTTGAAGAGTCGGGAACAAAAAAAGAAAAAGAGGACAGCCCAGTCCCTCGTGCTGCCGCGCTGGGGATTTGTTACGACAATCTCTTAAAAATTTGGGCAGACTCTAATTCTCCCCCCCGGTTATACAGAAAAAAAAAAAACTTGATTACTGAAACAGCCGAGAAGCTCAGGGTCACTGCAGCCCCGTGTTGCGCACAACAGGGCGAGAAGATTGGGGCGAACTTTTCGGTTTTCACATGACCTGAATTAACCACTGAGTGACAGTTCGACTGTACAAAAGGGGGCTGATGATTTCCTGATGCTTCCTCTGATGGTGGCTGAGAGCTGCAGGACTCCAGGAATGGTTTTAATGACTGTTCTGATCATAGCCAATGGACTCTGCAAATACGGCAGAGTGCCTTCCCACCGGTGATGCTGGCTGAGGTGCTAACAAACCCTCTGGAGCAATTTGGGGTCCGATGTCTTGCTCAGTGAGTCTGACGCGTGGACCGGGTGGGATGCGGGGTCGAACCACCACCCACTAGCTACGACTGTGGACCGACGTATGTGTTCCTAAGTGTTGTGAAAGGCTCAAGAAAAGATCTCGTGAGGGAAACGTGTTGAGGTCAAAAACCTCCAAGACCCTCGGAAGACCCTCACTCACGTCACGGCTCCTCCCACGGAAAACAGTTGGAGGAGGCACCATCCTGCTGTTGGACTGCCTCTGCTCCTGGAGGCTTTAGACAAATCAAAGCAACAATGGAATCGTGAGCTTGCCAGGGATTTGACACGGCATGCACTAAACCGTGTTACAGGGCCGGGATTGAGGTCAAGCTCAAAGGTCATTTGTTCAGAAAATGAACCAAACGCTTTCATCCAGCAGCACAAACTAAAAACATGGATTGGACAAAAAAAAGAAAATCGAAGAACCACTCAGAGAGAATTGAAATGTGGCCCTGAAAGGAAGAAACTTTGCACAGCTGAAAGAAGGCTGCAGAGGCTCCAAGTTGGACTCTGGAAGGTTTCGGAGTTCCAGAAACTGAAACGCTGACAGCGTGGCCTCGGCCGGTCGACCTTTCAGTGTGAAGGTCGGAGGGGTTCGATCCCCCGTCTCGGCCCTGAATTGCTTCATGTGGTGAGTGTGTGTGAGCGCCTTGCAAAACAGCCACCTGCCTCAGGTGTATGAAGAGGTGAATGAAAGTGGTGGAAAGCGCCATGCTTTGTAAGTGTCATTGTCATTTTTCCATTGCTCGTGATATCATTTGTATTTCATTCACTTTTCAAAGTTAAAGCTAAAAAGAAAGTTAATCAATGAGCGATGATCTGATTCTTAGAAGAAATGCACTAATAAATCCAACACACCAATAATAAGGAGGCGCTTGATTGAAGAAGGATTTAAAAAAAAAACCTCACACAATAGTTTTAAGCTGAAGGTTAAAAAAAACAGAGTAAAGGAAATGTCAAATACAATTTCTTAGTCAAACAGAGAAAAGAAAAAAACTCATTACACCGACCTCGCTTTCTTCCATTTTGACACGAGGTTTTCACTCGGATGTCTAAGACTTTCCGGGACTGACTGATCTCATCTGCGGAGGGAAAGGGCAGACATTTTGCAGCAAGGTAAATACTTGAAATGTTAGCCCGGGGGGAGCGTCTTCGATTTGTCCTTTAGAGGAAGACGCTAACGGCGCGATGCACCGTGCCCTCCCCTCTCCCCCCCTTTCCCCTCCTCCCTCCCTCCCTCCCTCCCTCCCGCTCATTCATCTGCCTTCGCCAACTCTTTTTCTCTGATTCCTCTGTCGCCGCAAAACGCAGGGCCAGCAATATGACAAAAAAAAAACAAAAACTGAGAGACAGGAAGAAGAAGAAGAAGAAGAAGAGGAGGAAGACGAGGAAGGAAGGGGGAAAAAAAAAACCCTACTACACACACTTGTTGCCCGGACTTTATCTCTGCATTATTCTCGGCGCTCCTTCCGTTCATTTCAGGAGAATAAGATAAATGAACGACGTACATTTCGTGCACCTGTCCTCCCCTCCCCACCTCCCCCCACCCACCCCCCACCCCCAACGATAAGGGATTTCATTAACGTGAGAATGCTTGGGCTGAAAGAAACATAATTGCTTCAGTGTTGTTGTCCTCTCCGCCGCCGACGCCCTAATTTCCTCCTCGCCTTACTCTTGACTGTTAAGTGATCATTATATCAACACAGGGGATGGGCCAAGGGTAAAATATTGACAAACTGCGGTCATGTTCACGCAAAACATCGGGAAGGAGCTGAGCGCGTGCGGCGCGTGCACGCACGTGTGTGTGTGCGTGCATGTGTGTGTGTGTGAGAGAGAGACAGAGAGGGATTAAATATTAAAAATAATAATGATACAAAAGAATCACCCGATGGCGAGAGAAGTCAGGGGGGGCGACGGGAGACAGGATGATGGGTGGGAGGTATGGTGAGGCGCTCGGGAGGAAGAGAGGTGTTAAGAGAGTGACAGCAAGGACGTGAAGTGAGTGATATGATCAATCGGGAAAGATCACGGAGTCCGGTAATAATTTAGAGAAGCGGGGGTGGGGGGGTGGGGGTGGGCCTCGCGATCTGTCACCCGCCCGCCCGCTCCCTCGCCCCTCCTCCCCCCTCCTCCCCTTTCAGTCCCTGATGGATAACTGTATGTAAAAGATACATAATTTTTTGACTTGCCATTTACACAGCATTGCACCTGAAAGCCAGGCGGCATAATAGACAGTTTAAAATGTCAGGGAAGTAAGAGTAAGAGTAAGTAAGAGAGATGGGTCGACCGGCGGAATCTTAATTAGAGCGGCGTCGATGTAATGGCAGTGGCTCTTCCAGACTGGCGGGCGGGTGGGTGGGGGAGGGGAGGGGAGGGGGGGGGCGAGGGGGGGGTTGCAGACACACGTATACATGCTGACATAAACACACACATCGTACAGCCGTTCACACCGTGGCGGGCAGAGGAGACGTTCTGTTCGTTTGCATCCATTTGAATAAATCCCGCGGCGCAGGCACACACTCACACACACACACACACAAAAAAAAAAGCTTCACGCGCGCCCGCAACACATGACAATTTAAACATCAGTGCAATTAGCGAGCGATCCCTCCCCGTTCAGCCTTAATTTAATGCCCACAGCTGACCAGTCAGTGACCAAAAAAAAAGAAGAAGAAAATCTATCAGAGTTGTGGCGGCGCATCACAAGGAATGTGCAGTGGTTGCCTGGAAAGGCATGTATAGGATTTACCTATCTATCCCCGAGCAGACCTGGCTGTTGAGCCCGAGCCAGCGCCACATGATTGTGTTAATTAATCTGCCATTGTGAGCACGGGGAACAGCTGCACGGGCTCTCGTGGCGGCGTTGTCAAAGCAAAACAATGCAATGTTAAGCTTCCCCTACTGAATCTTCCATTACAAAGGAGCCCCGACAACGGGGCGAAAATTCATAAATCCACAGATCAATTTTTACCAGCACTAATGTCTGACCTTTAAAGCGAAAAAAAAGGGGGGGGGGGTTTTCCCCCCTCTTATTTTTTTTCCCCTTTTCTTTACATGCTTCATTTGGGCTTGAAACACAGGCAGATATGTGATACCTTAGGATTTTGGGCCAGATGCCCTCCCCCCCGCTCCCTCCCTCCTCCCCCCTCAGCACCACCTCACTCATCCAACCCGTCCAACAATGCGAGGGAACAAACACACCAAGATGCAGACGGGTGGAGAGGACAGGGCTTAGGACGGATGGATGGAGGGATAGATGGAGGTAGGAAATTAGTGGCTGGGAGACGGACAAGAGAGATAGAGGTGGGGTGGGGGGCGAGGGGGTGGGTGTAGAGAGAGGTGGGGGGGGGGAGAGCCGGAGATCAGCACAACAGAGACAAACAGATGAGTGCGAGGAGTCACCAGCTGGGCACTGGTATTTTAAAACAAAAACAGCTAACGCTATTAGCGGGGATCCATCGATCAGTGCTATGTGGTGTTAATTTAGACTGTGGAGGAGGGAGGAGGATGAAAAAAAAAAAAGAGAAGAGGGGAAAAAGGCTGCACACACCGGTTAATTCATTGAGGAACAAAGGCGTCGCTGTAGAAAAAAAGAAAAAGTCTCAAATTGAGAGTCTCAATATTTCAGAATAAGGCTGTAAAAAACAGATTCTGCGGCGTTCGGGGGGCCAGTAAACGGAATAGATTAGTTCATACACAGCTGAACATTGTATAGGACCGTTTTTTTATTTTGCCTTTTTTTTATAAGTTCCAAACTAAATCCTGACGTTTGGCAATAAGATAGAGAAAAAAAAGGAAGAAAAGTACCCCCCCCCCACCCCCCCCTTCGTTTAGAAACAACATTGACCAAGGGAATACATAAATAAAATTAGGTAAACTGCACTGCCACCACAAATTATGTCTGCAATAACAGACTTCACAAATAAATGGTTTAGCACCTCTAATCGAGTTCACAAAATGTTTCACTAGACAACCATTTCACTGCATTCATTACAGCTTCGCTGAATTACAATTTTATTGCTCGCAGAAATCACAGCGTTTTGTCTTTAATGCGGCAACCAGATTCATCTTTGGTAGCTTTTTTTTTTTTTTTCGAGGGGGGGAGATGGGTGAGTTTGGGTGGTGGGGGCGCGGGGGGGGGGGGGGGGGGGGGGGGCGGCCGCAACCATGGGGCTGCCTGGAAGAGATGGTGGAGATGGCGTGCCCCTATCACACACTCTCTACAGTGAATGGCATGGCCTTGGTGCATACTTGGCACTTCCAGAGAGATGGTGATGCACCCCGAAAAAATCATCAAGATGCCTGGCTCTCACCCCACTCCGCAGCCGAGCCCTTCTGTCTAGCAGAAAGCCCTCCAGCAGCCCACTGAGCATGCAAGACTCCGGGAGGAGAGAGGAGCCGAGCAGAACGGGAGTGGAGCGCAGCGATAGTTAAATAAGAAAAAATGCAAAAAAACAATAATAACAATAATAATAATAATAACCCTACGCATTAATATCTGACGGATCCCGTCAAGTCGTCGGAGACTTTATTTGAAGGCGGGAAAAAAGGGGGTGGGAGGGGGGGAGAGAGGGGGGCGGAGTTGTCGTTTCTTTCAGGTTGGAATAAAAAGAAGGGGTGGTGGTGGTGGGTGGGGGGGGGGTGCAGAGAGAATAAAGCGTGGTCCAACAAACGGAGGCGATTTAAATGGCAGATGAAGGAGGCAAGACATTTCCTTCTCCCTGTGACACTGTCTCTCAATCTGCACCCTGTTTCAGGCTGCCAAACACCAAGTCAAATAGTGACACTGAATATAGCAATGAATTCCAAATCTGTTGTTTAGTTGCCATATTCTTGATAGACTGCACAAATGTTCTTTTTTTTTTTTTTTTTTTTACAAGTTTTATGACAATTCTTGGACGCACGGTGTATAAAAACCAAATTACTTCTTTTCGCCCTGAAACATGCGAGAGAACAACACACACACTCTCACACACACACACGCCGAACATACAATCTTGAAGGCTTACAGATGGGGAAGGGTGACATGGTGCTAACGCACGTCTCAAAAGTGATGCTCGCTGCAGCATCTCACCTGTCCAAACGCGCTGGATTTGGAGAGAGCCATCAGATGTTGCATTTACCGCAACGCTGAGCAGTGGAGAGCGCCTGATCGGGAGACGCGCGCAGCCCGAGGGTTTCGGTGCGCTCACACTTTGACAACTCAACAGGACACTTCAGTTGAGGTGGAATGGGGAGAAAAAAATTTGGGTGAGGAAAGAGAACCTTGATATCCTGTCATTATAGCCTCCCTCACGGCTTTGTTAGTATTTACAGCTAAAATGTTACAGAGCGTGTATCGAATTGGAAGAAGGACTTTTTTTTTTTCTCTCTCTCTCTCTTTTTTTCTTTCTTCCTCCTGTGGTACTTGTGCTGTCGGCTCCCTGATTGTTGGAGTATAAAAATAATCGTCATGGAAATAGATCTCATTGACAACGTGCCATGTTCACACTGTGAGCAGCTTGTGCCTTGTGAACATAATCCAGAAACGTCCTCCAAAAACTTTCCTCCACAAACTTTCAATCCCTCATCCTCTTTTTGCCCTTCTCTCCAAAAGATGAGGAAGGAAAAAAGAAAAAGAAGAAGAAGAAGAATGCCAGCGCCAGGGAAGACAAAAGACGAAATCCCGTCTTGTCAAGTCGCAGCAAAAACAGGTAGAAATGGGAAGTGAACGAGGTGAGCTCAAGGATCAGCCAGGACGGGTAGAAGGGGGGGAGGGGGGGGTACAAAAGACACGGAGAGCAAAAAAAAAAAAGGACTGTGGAATTGAGCGGGAGAAGGAGGGATTGACCAAAACAGCTTTCCGCATCCTGCTCCTGAAAATCCACTCCTCATCTCTGTGTCTAATAGGAAATGCTGGCTGTGAGAGCACCGCGCCGGCACAATTACACCTTACCTGCAAGCCCTGCCAGGAGAGGTGGCATTTGGCCGATCCGTCCTCCCAGGAGGGCGGTTTGTGGCTTAGCCCCGACTTAGCTCCATGTCTTAAGACATGGGGATGGAGAGGACCACTGGCGGGGGGGTGGGGGGGTGTAAAATGTGACTTCTCTCCATGAAAGGGACGGGCTAAACCTGCTGTTCTCTGGGGGGGGGGCTAACTTCGCCCAGGGGTTAAAAAGTGGAGTCTTCAGAAAAGCCTAAAACCTCAGGAACCTTTTGTGTCCTTGGTGAGTGCGAACTAACTCAGTGTGTTGAAAGGCACGGGCACAGCGGCGGAGGCATCGTCTGCGGAACTCCGACCCGACCGGAAACCCGTCACATTGTTCCAAGAATGAAGACAGCACCTCTTTGAGGGACTCCTGATTTAGAAAGATCGGGATCCCCACGCGCACCAGCGAGGCCCCATCAAACACCCAGACCCAAACAGGCAAGAATGCTTTAAAGGCCTTCTGGAGGCTCGAGCAGAATAAAAAAACACAACCCTTTAATCATTCTCAAGGGGGCAATTAGAAGATGCGCAACCCCTCAGGTAAAAGTGGCCCCACTGAAGTCTCAACTCAAACCAGGAAAACTGAAGTGTCCTTTCGCAGTGCGAACCAACTGAGCAGAATAAGAGGTATGGTCGTCTAGACATTGACAGTGACGTTCCAGACTCAGCCAAAAAAAAAACCAACAACGGCGTAATAACGTCCTCGGAGGCAGCCGACACTTCAGCGAGAGAGGCGTTCGCCTGGAGTGCCTTACAATTTGAAAAAGAAGACCTCGGTCTTCGCGCGGGTCATGCGTGGCGATTCCTTGATTCGTTCTAAGTCAAGGAAAGTGACTCCACCTGAATACTGACTTCAGTCTGCAAGACAGAAGCCCGCAAACTGAATCGCTTTCGCCAAAGTGTCCTGCGAGCCCCAAATTTTGGGGGGTAAACCTTTGCGTCCTCGTGGTGGGGGGGCATGAAAACCTACTGACAATGTTCGGGACCCGAACAAAGCCTGTTGAAACATCCTCGGAGGGGAAACAACTACAGGGACTCGACTGTGCGTCGTGCACAGTGATCCAAGGCGTAATCTGGGCCCCGGAAACGGCTCCTCCAACCACTTTACATGCCACCACTCAGCGGATAACGGAGACATTTACCCGCGATTACAACCTTATCATCAGCATAAACATATGCTCGAGCGTGCGGGACACTGGGCAATGCTAACTTGGGGGCAGACGCGACAAAAACAAAAAAAAGGGGGGGAAGGAAACGTATAAGGGGGTAGTTGGCGGAGATGACTTGGGTTCATTAGAGGAGCTGTAAATGAAAGGCAAAGGAAGGCATCTCATCAAGCACATGTTCAACACTTGGTCCATAAGGGAGCTATACCTGGGGCTGTCGCATTTAGAAGGTGTTACTCTAATAAGACAACAGTCGCTTTTTATTTACAACAAGCCGGAGATGACATGAAAAATGCTTTAACACATCTTCTGTTATGCCTTTGGTGAAACAAACACCTTTTGTTATTTTGTAAACAAAACATCTAACAAACAGCCCCTTTTGCGAGCTAAAGATACATTCAAATAACATATGCTCTTGACTGAAACACACACACGAGCGCACACACACAATAGGTGTAAACCGTCTAAATTGCAATTGCACTGCATCTTGGAAAACAAACACTTTGCTTTGTTACCAAGACAACTGAGATAATGTGATTCCTGCGGCATTGTCGGGACTCCTACTTGCTACATTATGTGTGACAAGCTTAAGAGTAGATCTCGGGGCATGAATGCGCCGATTCGGGCTCCAGCCTATATTGTGGCTTGAAGATAGTCCGGCAAACCCCCATTTGCATGTGTAACCTTGCCAGGGAGTTAAGCTGAGCGGGCTAACATCGTCTGCACGCCTGCAAAAACCCCCGGTTTTGAAGTCAGCACTGATGTCGAACACTCCGTAATGCTTGCTGTGATTTGATGGCTCGTGCTGCTCCTCCATGCCGGCGCCTGAGCCCCGGCGCGCAAAAGCAGCGCGCGGCCTGTCGGGAGGATTTAAAACACGATCAGTGCCCTTCCCCTTCATATTTGCGTTTTAATATATCTATCTGGACAAATAGCAGATTCGTAACAGAGCCTATGCCCCCCCCCACAGCCTCCCCTTCCCTCGTTCTCTCTCTCTTTCGCTTTTCCATGGCGACAAAATGAATTCAGCGCTGAACCTAATTAATCCACAAAGGTTTCATGTCTTAATCCCCAAAGTCAAGGGGGTTATTGTCCTCACAAATGAGGTCAGTGTTCCTCCCAGTGGAAATAAGCGGAAAAGAAGGAGCAAAACACAGCGAGTGAAGGGAGGGACCGCCGATGCTCGCCGAGTGGCTTTCTTTCTCTCCGGCTCTCTCCTGTTGAATGGGGGCTATGATACGGTGGCGAGGGGCCCCGCCGGCTGAGAGCGGAGTCGGTCCGCTATCTGCGCAGGGATGGCCGCATGCGTCGAGAAAATCGGGATGTAAGAGGGGAGGGGGGGGAGGGGGAGGGGGGGTTAACAAGCTCCGACAAAAGGAAGGAGCGGGCGGGAGCAGAAGCGGACCAGAGAAAGAAACGTGACAGCAGTGGGCGAGCGTGAGCGCTCCGCCTGCCAATCTTGGGCGCGCGGACCTTTTGAACCAGGTGGATGAGAGAGGGCGGCTCTGATTGGGAGCTGTCGCCCCCGACGAGTCCCCGTCAGAACTCCGAGGCGAACGAGCATCATCCAAGTGTGACAGGACGGTCGCCATGATACAGCCCTCCGTCTGGTGGGATGACGAGAGGGGAGGTGACACACATGGCCGCGCCATGCTGCCTGAAGCACAGTCACCACCAGCGGCCCACACAGGGTCTCTGTGGGGGGGGGGGGCAAACCCTGGGAATAGCGGCGAGCCGGCCAAATGCTCGTCCAGCATCGCCACACTCTGGGCACACTGTGAGCAGAGTCTCCCAGGACCAAATGGGAGGGGTTGGGGGGGGGGGGGGGGCGCGGCCGATTGACCACGACAGAACACATCTTCAACTCGTTTAGACCATCCTGACAAGATCGTCCAATCAAGGCTTGGCTCACCGCGGCGGGGGCGGGGGAGGTGGGGCTTATTTGCTGGCCAGCGAGTTCTTGGTTAAACAGAGGGTCAGCCAATAGCGGGCGCGTTGAGGGAGGCGGGGGGAAGGGGGGGGTCAGCCAGGGAGGCGAGCAAGACGAGTAAAAGTCCAAGATGACACAATCAACAGCTTGCGGACTTCTGTTGCAGTCAAAAGTCCGGCCACTGGACAGTATACAGCATGCGTGGCGGATGCATGTACATCTGCCGGGGGGCGC
>JAUESF010000001.1:1390693-1402230 GCA_032274765.1 Malacoctenus tetranemus | reverse complement strand
CACACACACACACACACACACACACACACACACACACACACACACACACACACACACACACACACACACACTCCCGCGTGTGTTTTTAACCTCCTCAAATGAGGACACCCATTTCCTATACATTCTAAAACATTGTGTTTTCTGAGCCATACGGGGATGTTACCTTGACTTATACAGTCTTCCTGCAGGCTGATCCCAAACTCAGCTGGAACTACGAGGATGCTCACCCGAACCCAGAACAGCAGACTAACTATTAAACATGTCCTCACCGTCAAAACTCAATGAGACAAGTCCTCAGGTGTTGATCTGAGGTTGGGTCCCCACCGGTATAGAAGAACAAGGGCTGGCACGCACGCACGCACACACGCACACACAAAAGCGCAACATCAACACCTCCTGGAAGCTGGCAGGGTCGCCCACGCTGCGCTTGAATGTATTTCTGTACGTATATTTCTGTCTTTAATCCTCGCCCTTCGACTACTCCAAAGGTGGCGTCTGGAGGGCAAGATTTAACCACTCAGCTAAATCTAATGCGATCCTTTGTTCTTTGTTACTACTCGCTGGTAAATACTATCAGTTTGTTGTTGTTTTTTAATGACTTTTATTTATTTTTTCCTTGTGCACGGCTTTACAGTACCTCTGAAGTTGTTGAAATGCCACGAGCTGTAGCCATCAGATTCAAAGTGCTCGAGTCAAAGAGAGAGACAGCAAGAGAGAGACAGAGAGAGGGAGAGAGAGATGCAGAGGAAGAGGGAAAGAGAGAGAGAGAGAGAGAAGGAGAGATATGGAGGGAGAAACTTCCAGCATTAAAATTCAGAAGATAATTACATCCGCTGCACCCCCACCCTGTTGAGAAAGTGTTATGTTTAATAGTCTCTATAAAGAAAATAGGTTTTTATCTCACTCTCATTTTCATTAATTCCTAATTGGGGTGGGGGGTTGTCTGTTATTATTTCTTAGATTAAAATAAACATAGCCTGTCCCATGTTCAAACCCATCACACTACACGGGCACGATAAGGACTTCATGCCTCTGTGAATAAATAAACAATTATGTCTCCACTGGTGGAATTAAGTTGCTTACAGCCTTAAGCTAAGCCACTCTGATTCATATTTATATTTATTTATATTTTTTCTCCTCTCTCAAAAGACTTAAAAGCACATCCTCGCGCTTGCAAATGAAGTTCGCTAATTTTTCTGACCTGCTTTATATGTATATCTTTAATTAGTGTCTTGTTTAGCTTAAACCGACTGATTATCGCGTATTCGTGACCTAATTACTGCACGCGCTTCTTAACGGCAGCACAGTGCCCCGAGGAGCAACCAAAAGTTACCTTTAAAAACTTGTGTAATCATTAGCAATGAGCCTCCCTTAATCCCTCTAAACATACACTTATCTAGCCCCAGCCGGCCTGTGTTTGCTGGGTAGGGAGAGGGGAGGGGGGGATTGGTTGTCTCCGACGTGTTTTATTAAAGACATTTATTAATCGCTGTGGTTAAAACGAGAGCGTCCCTGAGCTCTCAGTCTTTGCCTGTGTTCCACGGGGTGGGGTGGGGTGGGGTGGGGTAGGGTCGGGGGGGGATCGAGGCTGCTAAACCCGACCTGCAAACGAGAACACGCGGTGCCGGAGAGTCCGTCTCCTCCTCCCCGTGTTTTCTCGGGAGTCGTCTCCACCCTAATACGGGTGATTGCCACGGCAGTACAACACTGTGCGAGGTGGAAGCTGTGTCCAACAGAGAGTGTGAGTGGTGTTAGGAGCATGAAGAGAGAGGGAAAAAAACAATGTCTCTCATAGGGGGTGTTATTTTGAAAGCTGTTTTTCTTTTTCTTTCTTTTTTCAGTTAACGCCACCCCGTAACCCAGTGGTCCTCACCCCTGGGGGGTGTTGGGGGGAGTATTAGAGATCATTAAAGGGGGGCTGAGGCATCCTTAACTCTGTTCATACTGTAAATTAAAAAAAATGTGAGAGACTCTTTCTGGGCTGTACAGTGAACCAAGAAAACTGCACATTGCATCCAGTTTGAATACCTGCGAGATCACGTCAGTAAAAGCCTGTTTTGGCAAATCTTACAGGTGATGTAGCAGCGATCAAACAGGCTTACCTAGAAGCAACCCCAGCACGAACCAAACCGGTTGAGTCTGGATGAACAGACGTGTCTAACTGTAGTCTTGCTGGAAGTTTCTTCTCGCTCAAAAATGCTTCCTTCTCACACAATGTTCATGAGTCGATCAGATGGGTCCTCAAAATATTTTTGTGAGCTCTGTTGTTGAATTTTTTTCAAGGTCCACTTGAAAACACAACTGACACAAAGTGTCGGTTTGAAGTATTATCTGTAAGTAAAACACTTTGGGAGGGTGTGTGAAGGTGTTTGGGGAATTGAAAGTATCTGAGTTATGTGAGGAATGGGTGTGCCTGATTTGTTTGGTATAATTTGGTATCATGTTCTTGCCTCGCTGATGTTTATGCACCTTGTTACAATTAAATGGATGTGTTGTGGAAACTATGCGAGTAAACCTGATGGACACTAACTTATACTGTGAAAAAAGGATGGACGGCTCTTGATTAAAGTGTCATAAAGTCCATGGGATTTTTAGAGAACCCCGAGTTTGTGCTCTTACCTGAGGATGGTGAAGACGGATGTGGGCTGTCGTCCTGGATGCTCCCCGTCTGGGAGTGTCCGCCCCCGACCCCGCTCTCTTCCGTCACGTTGGAGGAACCTGGGGTGGTGGAGCGACTGATGGACTGGGACTCGGGGTCGCTGGCCGATCCGCGGCGCTCATCGAGGCCTTGTTGGAGAGCATCTTCCATGCCTCTCCTGTCTTTCCCGTGGATTCGCGAGTGGACCACCATTTGATGGTAGGTTCGGAAGACCCGGCCGCAGTCGGGGCATTCTGAAGGCTTCTCCTTCAGGCTGGTCAGATTGGAGAGGCTGTAGTCAATGTTAGGGTTTCCCAAGCCAGCAAGGGCTCCGGGAGTCTCGGCACCACCATGGTGGGACATAAGGTCACGGTGACTGTCGTAACCTCTTCCATCCTCCTTCATGCCCATCATGCCGCCGCCGGACACCTTGGATCCCTGCAGAGCCTCGGAGAGCTGCTTCTGCTTGTCACTGGAAGTCATCAGGGAGTAGTCTTGTTTGTCCTTCGAGAAGGAATTCAAAGCTCCCGCACCGCTCATCTCATCTTCCTGGCCGGGTGGCATATGGTGTTGGTGCTGCTCCTTGGGCATGAAAGCCCTGTCCATAGCCATGCCACGGGCCATTATCTGCCATGCCTGATAGCTGTTGAGGGAGTCCATCTCTGCCACTTTTGCAGCTGCCTGGAGGCGCTCCATGCAGCTCGATTTGAGTGGTGGCACAAGGTTGAGACAGCCGAGGAGGGAGCGCTTCTCATTTTCGCCCAACCCGTGTCCCATGCCTCCAGCCATTGGTCCCAGCAGCTTGCCCAACATCTCCTTTTCCTTCATGGCTATGCCTGCTTTAGCCAACATCTGGTGCTGCTCACTCAGACCCTGCTTGTCTGGAGAAAGAAAGCCCCCCTGCAGGCAGGAAATGTAGCGGGAATAAAGGTTGGCATGGGCCTCCTGAGCGAGGTTGCTCATGCTGTTGACGGCAGCTATGTCCTGCTCGCTGGGCTGGGGTGGCTTGCTCTTGATGGCCAGTTTGTTTAGATGCACCTTCATATGGTTCTTGAGGAACCACGGTTCCTTGAAGCGGCGACCACAGATTTGGCAGCAGTGTTCAAAAGAATCCTTGTGCTTTCGCATGTGACCCTTGAGGAACCAAGCTTGGCTGAACACCTGGCCACACACATCGCAGCGAAATTCAGTGGCCACCTGCATACCACCGCCTCCAGAGCCACCAGTGCCCTGTGTGGACTCAGCTGTGATGTGGGCCTTCTCTACATGGCTTATCAGCTCTTCTTCATGGGAGGCAGCAAACTCACAGAGAGTACATTTGTAGGGCTTGTGGAGTATGCGGATGTGGCGGTCCAGCTCCTCGCGCTTCTTGAACTTCCCTTTGCAGAAGGTGCAGCGGAAGCCTGTGGTTGGGTTCATGGACTGGTCGTCCTGGGTGCCGGCCGGCTTGGGCGAAGAGGAAGGCTGGGACATTGTTTCTGGCGTGGCCAGGCCTGACGGAGGCGGTGGGCCGCAGGCTGAACCCAAGGGCTGCTGGAGAGGGTTAGAACTACTGTTGAGACTCAGGTGGGGTGTTTGAGCAGGTGGGAGGAGACTCCCACTGCCTCTCATCTGCTTGTCCCTTAGGATGGCCCGCTCCTCGAGCTCGTGCAGCAGCCGGTTCTCTTCGCGGACGCGGCCGCGACCTTTGCCGAGGTTCCCCAGCTTGTGGGTACGGAGATGGATCTTCAGGTTGCCCTTCTGGGCGGCTCTGTGGTCACAGTAGGGGCACTTGAATGGCTTCTCTCCTGTGTGCGTGCGCATGTGAAGCGACAGGATGCTGTTGAAGCGGAAGCGCTTGCCACACAGCGGACAAGGATATTTTCTGTTCTTCCGAGCATCGTCTTCGATGTCGTTCATCTGGGACATGATGCCTAAGTTCTGCCCGTTGAGAAACTGCTGCAAGTCAACACGGCCGTTCAACCCACTTAGTGCCCCCGCGTCAATATCTCGATTGAGCTGATTGGCGAGCAGGGCCATCTGACTGCTGATGGGTTGACTGGCCAGGGCTGCGTGGTGCGTCTTCTCATCCAGGGGTGTGGCGGCCTTCTCTTCGGGGATCTGCTGCGGGCGGTGTAAGTCGGGGAAGGCGTGTCCAAGCTGGGCGGTCAGCTGGTGAAGCTTCTGACTGATTGGGTAGCGTCCATTTAACACTGCGTTGCTCAGATGGGCATCGGCGTCAGGCACCACTGACGACACACCAAGACATAAACTCGAGTCCTCCATCCTGTGCAAGCAGACAGAGAGAAGGAAGGAAGCACGTGAGAAACCACTGCTCTCAAAATCAACGACTGCATTTAAAAAAAAAAAAAAAACACTATGTCATCAGGGGGGCTGATTATCTATCCACATGTTCTGAGGTAATGCATAACCTAATTCAGGAAAACAACACCTGTGGTGCTTCACATGATACAGGGCAACACAATTTACTGTCTTTGATGCGGAGAGCACGACATGAATTGTCAGCACCAAGAGCCTTGGAGTGATGCTGTGACTCCTCAGAACTTTTTTTCAAAATGTAAAACCATTTTGGATGGAATAATTACTCTGTAAACACAGTGAGCAGTGTATAATTAAGCTACTTGTGCCCATCCTATCAGAATTCCTCCAATTACACGCCTTAATGAAATGGAGCAACTGCATTGTCGGGGAGCCACCGCAATACTACAATTATGATATTAACAATAGCACTTAAAACCAAGGGGTTACTCCAGTAAACACAACATTCTTATCTCGGTGCCACGACACTTGTCTTGGCGCAATACTCCATTAAAGAGCCGTATTACATTTGATGTGAATCACTTTGCTCTCCTTCTGCCTCCGTCTCTCCCCCCCCTCCAATAACCCCACGGTCCTCGCTCTTTCTCTCTCTTGCTCTCTCTCTCTCTGTCTTCTAACTCTTTTCTTGCAGGTTCCAGGAAAAAGGGAAGAAAACAAGAGTTCAAATAACAGGCGCCCGTTTTCAGGGGGGGTTTACGACGTGTTCGAAATTTCATCAGGTGGTTCGGTGTTAAAAGAAGAGGAGAGGAGCAGCAGGGGAAGGGAACCGTTGGTGTCCGAGGGGAGTCGGTAGTTGCAGCCCATTCATTCTATTTCTTGTGGCCACGACATGAAACCGTGTTATGGGATACAGGTCAATTTGTTCCTTCCCTGTGAGTCGTTTCATGCTTAAATTGACACACTTCATAAAGCCATGAACCTCTAACCTAACTCCAACCCCCCTCCCATAACTTTATCCTCAAACCTCTTCGTGAGGACTTCTTAATAAATCAAGAACAGAAAGACCATGAAAGGAAACAAAATTAACTGGCAACGAGGACGAGCAGCCGCACAGTGTTGTGTTTCAGCCCTGGACTGCGCTGCTACTGAGATATATCACATGTTTTTTTTTTTCCTCCAGACCGTGCCGTACCATCATCGAGACTGTTTTCATTCCATATGTGTGACATCAGTGGTTAAATAATTTAAAAAATAGCAATAACATTGGTTTTTAATGCAGATCCATCTGTTCTCCAGATGGAGAGGTATAAACATCCATCCGCACACTTCCTGCCTGCTTGCAGGGGTCAGACCCCTCAGAAACAATAATCGTGGTTCTGCTTTGGTCAACAAAATATTGTATAATATCTCATTAAGCTGATTAGTATGCTGCCTGGTAACAGTAGCAGCCACTGGGCTCCAAAGCGCGATTGCGATCATCAAAACAGCCTTTCATAGTGGGGTGGTGTGCAAGAACTAACGTGAGGTGAGTTTTGTACTTTTAAAAAACTGGTATCAGATTGGGTGTCTTGAAGAGTCATTCTGGCAGCGACGAGGCACACCCACATTAAATATGTGCACACATGTTCGGTACACACTTTATAGGCATGAAGGCCATCTAACATTCTGTCCACTGTATGTGTCCAAAACACAGAGAGCTCTACACTACACTGTGCTGGCCTGCTTTGTTGTCTTGTTTATTTGACAATTTTTTTCCTCCCATTGTCCCGTCAGTAGGAGGTTACCAGACATAAGGAGGTGCCTGTTCTTGTCGCCGCTGACCCCCTCCAACACACTGTCAATGGTGGATTCTTATCGCCTGGACATGAATCAGACACTGTGACCAGTCTTCCAACTTGCGCGTAGAGGAATGTGGCGCTGGTGGGCCGCCTTTTGTGCTCTGCTTAATTTGCCCGCTAGTATTGTAAAAAAAGAAGGGATTTGAGTGAATTCATCGGGAATATAATGGCAACGCTATGTTCTGCGGGCGGAGCTGTGTGGAGCTGCTGGACGTGCCTCGGTCGAATGCGACTGAAACCCACCGCGAATCTGCCGATTCAGTTCTAATGCGATCGCAAGGAGGTGTCGATATACTTTGTTTTTACATTTCAAAGCCGAAACCTTTTAACAACACACCTGTGCAATTTGCCTTCGGTTACCATTCAACGCCGCACAACGAGGACCTGGAAGCAGCTATATACTAAATAGCATGTTGCAATCAAATAAATCCTGTTCTATTCATCGTTTTGCAAGTCCTGCCTGGACTTCAAATGTGCTGCGTTTCATCTTTATTTTCAAGACTGTAAATTCACAAAATAAAACCTACTAACTTAAACATGACCTTGCCGGTTTGCCATCTGTATGCCATTTTGCATCGAGATCTGTTGGACTTAACATGTGCGGCTGCTCCAGCAAAAAGGTCAAATGTGAGTAATTGCCATCAATTAAATACAAAGTCATTACGGAACTTGAATAATTTGCGAAATCAAGTCTTACTTTTAAAAAGTATTGATGTATCTATTCTATACACAGAGACATAGCCGTATATCTATATAGTGTACATAGCTGAGGCTCATCCTACAAATGCACGACCTCATAGGTGTGATTTGCTAGATTTATTTCCTCTAAAGAATTTGTAGGTTGAAAGATTTTTGCCCTATATATGTATAGGGAGTGAGACACACACACACAAATATATACATATATAGAGATAATATACATATATACACATTTATTGTGAGAACTGAGAATTACTGTGCAAGATAAAAGTTACAACTTTTGTCTGCCTGCTTTAAAAGACGGAGGTTTTAAATTGTATTTATGTGACACGGCGGCTTCCATCAGCAGTCGTGCATATATTGGCGCAGACCTTATTTGAATGGGCCCTTTTTTTTTTTTTTTTTTTACAGAAGCGGCTGCCTTTTGGAATAGAAATCTGTGATTTAAACTAGGCTGATGAGCTGTTGCTCATTTGGGGAGATAGCAGCTTGCCCTTTTCTTCAATTTGATTTCTGCCTTTATCTTTAACATATAACAAAGGCAGATAGACAATGGAATAATGTGGAAATGAACTGACGAATCCAGTTTGTGTTTTTTTTTTTTATAAACGTATCCTGGCTGACGAGCGTATGCAAATGAGGCGCATTAATATGCCTGCCTTGCTCCCGAGTCATTTTATATTTTTTCCCCTGATTAAAAAGGACATTTCTTATGTGACATCCCCCCTCTGCTCACATCAATACACACATGCGAAGGGGAATTTGAGGGTGTCGTACAAGCGCGAGTGCGTAGACACACAGCGGAAGGCGCACACTCCAACACAACCCCTTTCACTGCAGACAACAATTCAATATGCGAATGCCCTCTAAAAGACACGGTGAGCATGTTGCAACTCACCCACAGAATTCACATCGACGTCTCTTTTTCTTTCTGTTTTTTTTGGTTTTTCATAATATGGTGAGTCCTTTTCTTCCAAGCATCACAGAGAAGACGACAACGCCACCGAACACAAGCCAGCTCCGTGTCTTTTCGCAGATCAAGTTTTGTCATTCTTACCAGTCATGTTAAAGGGAGGACTGGTGTCTCTAATGGCTGCCCCCCCCACACACACACACACACACGCACGCTGCCATGGCAAGTGTCGTCTGTGTCGACGTGCTGTACAGGCGACAGATGCACCCTGCTCCTTACTGTATCTGTGTGCCGTTACTCTAACCTGTACAGCCTTTATCATTTCCTGGCATGTGCAGCCTCATTAAACCCATTGGCTCCTCTGATACCTTCTGAAAACCGACCGCAAAGACTTCCTTTCGAGCGTTTTTCTCACGGCGCCTCGCTTGTTGTCTTTATAGTTTTGTGGTTTAATATTCGGCGAGGCACCGTGCGCGCCCATAAACACACCCCGAGGGCCCCGCGCGCGCACGCGCGCCGGCTGATTTTTTTATTTTTTTTCTCACTTGCTGTTTCTCTTCAATCCTCGGCTTAATTATAAGTGGTATCTGGAACACAATGGAAGTATATTTCAGTCACCATTTTCAATGTGCTGGGTTCATTTTCGGTCTTATCAAAAGTAGCATGCATCGCAAATGCATGCGGGATTTAAATGTGCTCCCCTCTAATTGTAGCCATATAAATTATTGCACATGAAAGGCAGCTTCAATATTTGCTACCTATTATGCGTTCGTATTCGAATGAACTATTTCAAAGACAATCTTTTGGAGTTTCACCCTCTAAACTTTTTCTCTGACAGTTAAGATCATACTTGTTTTTTGGAGTTTGGGGTGGGGGTCGTGTGTGTGTGTGTGTGGGGGGGGTGCAAAGGGGAATCGAAAAGCCATTACTTGGACCTTACTTTGTTATTTTGTCATGTATCGACACAAAACCCATCGAGTAATCATGACGCGATACCTCATTAAGTCCTAATGAACAAATTCATTGCATTAAACAAATCAATCATTATTCACAATGCGCTGAATTCAATCATATTCGTACCAAATCATTAATGGGGCAAGGGAAGCGGGGATGAGGCGGGGGGGAGGCTTGCAGTGACGAGATCCTGATGTCTGAGGGGACAGTGTGGAGAGTCGCCATATGCTGCGCGCACGTGACGTGTGGACGCCAAACATTTGGGTGATTAGACGAGCGGCAGTAAAGTGATGGTTTTTCAGAGGGAAAGCCTCGACTCCGTGTGCAAACGCCACTTCCTCGTCACTTTCACAGATCAGCGACCTCGTGGCAAAGTCTGGTTAACTTAGCTTTCAGTTAGCTCTGGTAGGTAGAACCCACCCGATAGGAGCTTTTTATTCTTTTTTCTTTCTTCTTGTGTCTCGTTCAATTGCAGGCGGTCTTTGCAAGACGCTTAATTAATCCAACAAAAAAAAATATAACACCTTGTTTTCTTTCCTCTCTCCCGCACTTTGACTTCACCGCATTATTACTTTTTGTAATGAGGCGAAAACACTCAGTACTGAGCCGCGCACAGGAAAAAAAAAAGCAGTCGCACGGCACCTGCCAGATTCAATCCCGACTTCATCCCGTGCCTGGAGCCTCTTGATCAGAACTCATAACTCCGTGCTATCACCGAGACGGGGATGGGGGGGAGGCGGGGGGCTTGGGTGGGGGCCGAGCTGTGCTTGGAAGACAGGCAAATTGTGGAGCACACCTGGTCAAGGTCGGAGCTCTTGAAGTTTGACATGTGGCAAGTAAACATTTAGAACCAAACGCTGGCAATGAAGTGTAGAATATCAGACTGGGACCACTATCCAAGGTGCTCATAGATTGTTGGGGCATTACAGCTTCACTGTAATGTTTTTTGCAAATGAGCAATTGAAAACATAAGAGAGAGAGGGGGGGGATGGACTGTCCTTGTTGCAATTTTTGGGAGGGTCTCCAAGGTAAAACAGGTGGGAGAAATCGATCCAGGACAGTCTTGACAAACAGCTCTTTTCCTTATTTTGAAGGTTCCTACTTTTTTGTGCACGTGAGCGCGACACCTCCGGGGGTTTGTCTTCACTGCAACCACACGAGAAATCGAAGGTAAAGAAAAAGTGTCCCGCAGCCCCTCTCAAAGGCAATCTGAGGAGCTCCAGGCGAAAGAAAAAAAGTGGTGATTTACACGATTCTAATCTACTTGGTGGCTTTTAATTTTTGACACCTCTCAAAACACAGCAGCGGCGGGACAAAGAGTCTTTTTTATTTACACCAACACAAAATATTGAACAATTAAAAAGTCGCCATCAGTGGCTTTGCACAACTCCCCCTCCACCACCACCACCACCACCACCACCATCCCCTCCGCGCCGCCATACCGAGAAAAAAAGCAACAGCAAGGGAGCGCGCGGCTGAGACGGGAGCGCTCGCTCAATAGATCTGTGACAAATGTGAATGAACAGGAGTCTCTGCCTTGCCCTGTCTCTCTCTCTCTCTCCCCCTCTCTCTTCCTCTCCCTCTCTCTCGCACAATATGTCATTGAAGGGGCTGTTTAAGAGGTCCTGTCAACAGGTAGTTCAACTTTCAGCTCATCCCCGCTGATCACTGGGAGCCCTCCTGACAGCGAGAAAAAGAAAAGACGCCGGGAGGGGAGCTCGGAAAGGGGGAGAGAAAGAAAAATGTTGTGGGTCTTTTTATCCGTCCATCGCTCTGACAGCCTTGCAGGGGGATGCCATGGGAGGGAGATCAATGCGGGACAAGCGGATTCCCACAGTTCATTGTTCCGGGGCCAGCCAAATCATCTTCCCAAGACGGCCGGGAGCTCAAAGCTTCCCTTTATGATAACCATCCCTGGTATTATTCCCACTATGATGATGATGATGACCTGCAGATGTCTCTGTCTCCGTGTGTGAATGTGCGTGTGTGTGCGCGCGTACATCTGTGAACACCTCTCCCCTCCTGAGCGCGCAACAATAGAGGTCACAGTGGCACGGCCAGACCCCTGCGGCAGCGAATAAAGAGGAGCCGTGAGCACAGGATTAACAGTGTCAAACATTTGTTAAGCAGCCTGTCTCGGTGCAGCGTACAGCGCAGTTATGGGAGAGAGAGAGAGAGAGAGAGAGAGAGAGAGAGAGAGAGAGAGAGAGAGAGAGAGAGAGAGAGAGAGAGCGAG
>JAUESF010000001.1:1361071-1374718 GCA_032274765.1 Malacoctenus tetranemus | reverse complement strand
GGAGTGTTTGGGGTGCACGGCCCCCGACTGCTGTGACAGAGGTGTTTGCCGAGTCGGTTGATGGTTTTGGGGGGGGGCTTCACATAAAAGTGAATAAAAAAAACACAAACACAAGGTTGTGCGACAGACTCTTCGTGAAAGAGAATGTCAAAAAAACTAGCCTCCACTTTCACTTCATGGACACGAGCATTCAAGGGACAGTGTGAGGAAAGTTTCTTTCCCCGATTAAACACTGATAATGAGGAGCAAACATGAGAGCTGTAAAGTCTGAACTTTTAATTTGTTTTGAAAGATGCCACTTTTATGGCTTTTGAAATCATTTTCCATTTTTTCACTAATGATGCTCACTGTGATCATGCAGGAAACGCTTTATACTGAGAGGCTACCAAGCAGCCATTCGTCCACCCATCCATTCAGGATGCTTGACTGTCTCACTGATATCTTTAGGCAAAGACATTGGACACCCGAGACACGGTCAAGGGTCCATTGCAGGGCAGAGACACAGTCCACATTTAGACCTGGGGACCCTTGATTTCCTCCGAAATAGAGCCAACGGTTGGCTCTAAATCCCTGATATCCAACTGATTCTCGTTCAGGGACGATACAAATTTAAGCAGCTCGTGTTTACTGATCTCATGTCCGATGGTGCTCGTGCCACTTTCTGTCTAGTTCAGAAGCCACTGTGGTTAGCTCGATATATCATTCATTTAGAGGTGAAGATTTCACAAGAGGTAAACTCCTCGTCCTTGGGGTGGTGTTCACCACTTTGACCCCTGCCTCCTTCTGCCCTGCTGTACAGACTGCATGAAGAGACACCTTTGATTGGATGAATACTGACTCCAATCAAAGTAACAGGACACCACACCCCACCCGGCCTGCATGCATAAACTGCATAAACTAAAGCCTGGGTGTTTTGAAGGGTTGTTGCAGCCCTGCACTGTCGTCTATGCGTGTATTCACCTTCTAATTATTCTCCCTCTCTCTTTCCCTGCTTCTCCAGCTTTGTCTCTCTCCCCCCTCCTTTTTTTTTCTTTGTCTCCAAATTGTATTTTTATTGAAAGCCCCCCCTCACCACCACCACCACCACAACCACTATAGATCGCTCGGCAAAATGTCATCTGTCAAGCTGTCGATGAATCCATCCCCTCATTTAATGATCAGCCTACCTGATATGCATTTTACACGGCTCCATATATCTTTAATGGGAATCAATGGAAAGCAAATAATGCTGGAAGCCGTCAAGATGCTTCTCTGACGGATGGACGTGCTTTATTCGCTGCCAAAGGACGGACGTTTTTAAAGCCCGGGCGCATTGTTGCCGCACGAATGCGGCGCTGCAGCGGCGGCGGGGCGGGTTACAGACTGTCTCGCACGCGAGTCGCTCCGATCCTTCTGCTGCACTCTCCCACTTGCCCCCCTGTCTTCATAAACTGATGAGGAGGGGGGGAGAGGGGGGGGGTAAAGAAGAGATTGAGCGAAAGAGACAGAAAGAACAGAGAAGGTGGAAATGATGAAGGCGGATGGAGGGAGGGAGGGGGGGGAGGAAGGAAGACTATTAATGAAAGAGAGGGAGGACGAGACGACGAGCGCGCGGCCTAAAGGGGACAGGAAGCGGGGAAGGAAAGGGACGCTCGCTGGACAGGGTTTCAGTTAAACAGTGATTTCATCATGTGATTTCGGGGCTGGGTAGAGGAGGGAAGGGGTGGGGGTGGGGGGGGGGGTGGGGGTGGGGGTGGGCGGGGGGTATCCGTGGCAGCTCTAAAACACATAACTTTTTACGGAGTGAAAATCAAATATTAAAAATGACAGGCCTTATAAGTGTGCTGAGTGAGCTCGGGTCACGGAGGGAGGGAGGCGCGGGCGGCTTGTCAGCTACTATCTGTCAGGGCAAATTAGAAACAATCAGGGCCGAGTGAAAGGGAAGGTGATTGTTATTAAGCGGCGGGGCCCTGCGAGCGGGCTCCCCAGATGTGGCTGTGCATATAAAAGAACAGGAAGCCGGCGGTTTAATTCAGGAAACTTGCCGAGGCAGGCGAGCGATGCCACAAAGGAGGCGGGAGGGAGGGAGGGAGGAGGAGGAGGAGGAGGGGACGAGGGGGGGGGTGATGGGGTTGGGGGGGGGGGATCTCTGGAGGAAGGACAGAAGATACGGAGGAGAGGAGGAGAGGCTTGTTGACGCCGATCTGGTGGAAGTTACTCCGCTTGTGCATTTGGCGCGCTCGTTGCAGCCCGACGCGACACGCCCTTCATTCCTTTGGAGGCACTTTTGTTCAGGAGGAGTAAAAGCTAAGAGGGAGGGGGGGGGCCTGGCCGAAGCCCCCCGAATACGCATTCGGAACAAAGTCCAAATCCAGTAAAAAGAAAAAAAAAACACTGAAAATGCTGAGACATGTTGCTGTAAGAAAGAGAAGAAGACACGAAGCAAAGTGGACACAGCCAATTAGAGCGGAGACAGATCTCATCATCGTTTCAGCGTTTAGACGGTCCACACAAACACATTTTAGTCTCCCGTGAACAAATTGCTGGGGATATTAACCTTGTGTTTCCACCCACAGTGTATATGATAGGGTTAGGAGAGCTCTATAGGCTAGTACAAGCACTTAGACAGACAATACCTTCCCTTGAAATGCAAAGACACGAGAGACATGTAACGTTGCATGAGGGGAAATTGACAGTGTCCTAATGAAATATCTGTCAAAGGTCTTTTTTCTTTCAAACATTTTAAATCCCGTCCATCAAATTGACATCGTTGTGCAAACCTTCAGGATTACACATCAAGAAATTCAATCTATAGAATTTAAAGTGAAATAATTTCCAACGGGTCATAACTATGGGAGTGTGCTAAAGGGTTACAACTGTTGACCGATCCATCCGGCGGAGGGCCGGACAGAGGGGCCCATCGACGGGGGCTCGCTGGGTAAAAAAAAACGGGTGATGGTTGGAATATGCCTGGGAGGAGGGCGAGAGCGCTTGACTGGCAGAAAGCCTCATTCGCCAAGAAGCCTCAAAGGTACTGGTGACACTTCACAAAACACACGATTCACAAGGAAAATTACACCCAAAAAAACCCCAACTTGATGTCTCAATTTTACTTTTAATTTGCCGAGGGCATATCAGCAAAGACAGATCTTTATTAGACACTTCTTTTTTTAAGCCACTCTGGGAGCCAGCCACCACCTACCTCTAAGCCGGAAAAGTCAAGTGGCTCCATTGTGTCTCAAATAGTTTCACTTAACACTAGTTACGTGAAATCAATGGGAAGTACAGATGGGGGGGTGGGGGGTGGGGGGGTGGGGGAGGGAAAAAAAAGAGCAGAAATGAAGGAGGTTGTTAAGCGAGTTTCTTTCATATAGTGCTTCTGTCTCCGAGCGTGAAGGGCTTTGATTTCTGTTTACTTTGTAGTGGGAGATATCGCAAGAAATTACCACCCCCTTAAGAATCACTGATCATCCAATAGGTTGAAATGAAGCAGACTTGTTACATGCTCTCTCTCTCTCTCTCTCTCTCTCCCTCTCTCCCTCTCTCTCCCCGCTGTCGTCTTTATTGTGGTGATCAGTCGAACGCTCGCCTAACACGAGCCGTCTCTGGTTTCCACCTCCCGGGTTTTTTCTACTCCGTTGCCACTGCTGATGTAGCGGAGGTTATGGTGTTAAACACGGAGCTGCTAAACGTTCCCCAAGGTAATAACAGTCGGTGTATATACGGTGCCGCGCGGCACGGCGACGGGAAGTTTGCTGCCAAGTGTGGAACGTGGCGATGTAAACGGGGAGAGAGAGAGAGAGAGAGAGAGAGAGGGAGGGAGCGAGAGAGAGGTGAGAGGAGAGTGGAAGTGGGAGGAAAATATAAAAGGTAACGGAGAAAAAAAATTAGCAGGAACAGTCGAAGAAGAGAGAAATAGGGAAGAGGTGGGAGAAGAATAACTGCTAAACCAGAGGTATAAAAAAAGAGAAAAAAGGCGTATGAGAGGTGATACTGATGTTTTATTGTTAGGGGAGCGAAAGTGTTGGTAAGGGGAACTCAGGTTCATACATTGTAGTGTAAATCATGTCAGCCCTCTCTCCTATTTAACCACCAGTATTTTTCACCTCCTCGAGACTTCTGGAGGAGATACTGGAGATCACCGCCAGAGTACATGTAAATGTGCACAACTCATTCTTGACCTTGGGAACTGCGATTGGACAAAGAAGCCTTTTCCGACTCTTTCATTTAATTCTCAGCGCCTACTTCAGCTAATTGAAGTTGACACACTGAGTGACAGTTGTCGGGGGGGAGCTTCACCTCCATCGCAGGCGGCGTCAGCGGGGAGCGAGTGGACAGCTCGAGACAAGAGGTCAATCACTTTCAAAGTGCTGAAGATGGCCTTCAGAGAGAAATGGTGGATGCTGCTGAAAGCTAAGAAGAAAAACCTGGTAACTGCTTCTTACCCTTACTTTTTGCCTTCCCAGTTTTAAGTCTGACTCAGCATGCAGAGTGCACATTCATGTCAACGCCAAACGTCAAGAAGTGGGATTGAACGGGCAGCACGTAGGCAAGCCTCTAATTCAGAATCGAGAACTGGATGCGGGAAAATGTGGGAAGACAAGTGGAAAGATCCAATCACATTTGATATGGCTGGATGTTTGGGTCAGAGGAGCTCAGACAGCTTCAGGGTTTTGGTGGCATGTTGTGTGGTTTAAAAATTCAAAATGTAATATGGAATGCTGTCCTCTTGTGTGATTTGATGTATTAAGTTGCAGCATGGTTAGGTATGAGTCACAATGTAGCATGGCATGGCATTGTATTGACATTGTATGTCATGGAATAACATGGTTTGGCATGGGATTGCATACCATGGCATTGGATGGCATGGCATTGGATGGCACGGCATGGTATGGACTTGTGTGGCATGGCATGGCATGGCATGGGATTGTATGGCATGGTATAGCATGGCATGGTATTCAATGTTGTGCTATGTTAAAGTAAGGTACAGTATGTCCTGCAATCTTCTGTTGGCTAAAGTGTAACATGGTATTGTATGGCTTGCATGTGGCTGTATGGAGGATTGTGGGAATGGCACAGTATAGAATGGTGTATGTTATGCTTGCATATATGGGACAGAAGTGTATCGAATGTATATTGGTATGTTGATGATATGTGATGGCATGCTACAGTCCGCAATGCTATTGAGTCCATATAGGAGCGTGGCATGGTACAGTGCAGGGTGGTGCACACACGGGTGGTGTGTAGCTCAAGAGGACCGTCAATCAAACACTAGTTTGCCGCGCCTGGCGCTTTGTCTCCTTTCTTTCAGCCACTGTGATGGCGTCGGCTGAAACTTTCCCCGAAGACGCTTTCATCTGACCAAATTTGTCTGTGATTCGAATCACTCACAAATGTCTTCACAGTCCGACGGTCGCTTTTTCAGTCCCCGACAAAATATCTTTCAAGCGTCTGCAAAACATTGCGCCACTCCGACGCTCTTCATCTTCAGAGAGGCGCGCTTTCTTCTTCTGCATGAACACTGTGACTCGCCCAGTGATGTGGAACAACCTTTTTAAGTAGGTTTTCCCTTCAATTAAGATCATCCGCCAGACTAATTAACAGCCCTCTCCGCGAAAGATAGAAGTGGTCTGAAAAACCTATAACAAACAGAACGAAAAAAAACCGAAAGGGATCGGTTCGCTGACAAATTAAAGCCCAGATTTGATCGGAGCAATTTTCCCAGTTTTGACTATAATGTGGAACATTGTTCTTCTCAAATGTACAAACATGCTCAAAATTGGACCAAAGGATGGATGGATGGATGGATGGATGGATGGATGGATGGATGGATGGATGGATGGATGGATGGATATGAGGACTCGGGTGAAAGAAGGAATGCATGAAACCATGAATGGACAGAAAATGTTGACAGTTGGAAAAAAAACAAAACTACGAGCAATTATTCAGATTTTTTTTGGCAAAACAACTTTGAAGTAAACTAAAACTGAGCAAAACAATGTATTGAATTTCTACACTGTTTTTAGAACAGTGTCATACAGAGTGTCCTGTAGCTTCAGTTAAAATCAGAGGATCCTCCATCACCTCGTTGTCCCTCCTGCTCAGTCGGTTCATCTGTTACACTGCAGTTCATAAAAGAAGCATCTGACTTCTCCAACCTTATTAAAAAAAAAAAAAAAAACAGCTGCGAAAAATAAACCAACACCAGCGCAGTCACGAAGACGCAACAACCGGCGATTGGTTTTCTTATGCAAATTGTGGTGACCATCAATTACAATCGCCATGTGTACTATTCACTGGGAAATAATGAATAGCTGCAATCACAACACTGTGAGACGGCGTAAGATGTACTCTTAGGCACCTGCTGTCTAAATATAAACTGGTGGCGGGTCGGGTTTTTTTGTATGCGGTGGGAGTTGTGGGACGCAGCATCTCGGTTGTTAAGTGCCGCTAAGTTCCGGGAGGATTGGAGTGAATTGTTTGATTTTGGGGAAACTGAACCGAAGCTGGGATGGAGAAAAAAAAACGCGCCTAACAAGGCACAACACTGCGATTTCTTCTGTGCAGGACACCGTGGGCAAAATCAAGCATGAGGCCAGGCCAGTGGACCCAATCAGGGTGGATGGGCGAGATGACGGAGTGGAAGCAATGGGCTCAATGAGACTGTTGGGTTGGTTGGAAACAGGCGCTGTTGTGGTTCTATTCATAGATGAGCTCGGCCAGAACTTGTGGGATGCTTTCACACCACGAATGTTTGGTGCATTTTAACCAGACCGGAGTTCCCTTCCTCTGGTAGTTCGGCTTGAAAGATCTTGAATCTTGGTTAATGCTCAGCTCACTCACCAGAGGCCCACGTGATAATGCCCAGCAAGTTGGGCACAATTTCAGATGCATAGTGCATCATGAATGTGGACCAAACAGAATGAAGGGCTGACCTTTCTTGTACTCTTTGCACAAATAAACCCAGCTCGCTGGACTATGTTGCTGCATTCACCCTAAAGCGAACCTTGGTTGCATTCGGACCACCGTCCTCGTGACAGTGAGTCCAGGAATACCTGCGGCTGCAAACCAAAGCCATTGAACATTTTCAAAAGCACCTGCTGAATCCCATCATCCAGTGGGTGCTCCTCAACCACCCTTGTCTTTTGGCTTCCTTGGGTGGGTGTGTTCAGCAGACATCCCCCCCGCTTCGCTCCAGACCAAACAAATCGGAACTGCAAGTATGAACTCACCCTGAGAATTTGCGGCAATTAACAAAGGAAGGGTGAGGAGGAAAACCGAGGTTTACCTGTGCAACACCGGTCATTAATCACTGAAGGAGGAGTGAGAGGAGGGGTCGGGGGGAGAGAAGGAGCCCACGGAGAAGGAGGGCTTGATAACGAAAAAAAGAGGGTTGTATTGTGGCTCTGAGTGGAAGTTGTCTGGACTTTGTGTTTGACTGTGCAACATGTGGTTCAGTAGCTGTGTAGGAGCCTGGTAATCCTGGATCTATACAATATATACACTTAAGATTCTGAACCAATATATGCAGTGCATAATACACACATGCTAAGCACCCATTTATTCCCCGAACCCTTTTCTGTGCTGTGTGCGCATATAAAACTGTTTATAATGGGACAGAATGGGAAGTTTACTTTCCTGATCATTTTGTCTGTAACGACAGCTGGTGTTCATGATCCTAATCTGGATAAATGAGGCTGCTGGATGTTGCTACTCTTGATCTACGGTGTTTCATTGCAGTTTCCTATCAGATGTGGGAGTCAGCTGGAGTCAAAGTAACCAAAGAGTGCAAGTATTTTTTTTTTGTGTGTCTTTTAAGCTTTAATAGACACCTGGGAAAAATAAATTAATCCTATACTTTTGATTCCGGGGATGAACAGCAAAGTGAGTCGTTGATTTTTTCCAACTCACCTCCCAAAACTTGATTTAACGATGCTCCACAACACGTTTGGTGTTGCTGTCATCAGTCACCCCACCTTGTTTCACTTCAACTAATGTTGGAGTTCACTTAAAGGATTTTATAGTAACAGTGCAACAGTCAGTTAGCGAGGAATTATTAGCTTGGGCGGCTCCTGCTTGGGTTCTCACATCTATTCCAGTGTGCTAAGAAAACAAAGATTGAGCAGCGACAGCATGAACTGTTGCTGGGAGAAGAAATGAAAATTATTTCATCAGCGAATCAGATCAGACTTCTAACACTGGCAAAGGCTGTGACATCTTTAATATTTTCAAATAATTTGGTGTTCAGCACATTACTAAATGATACATAAATGGCATTTAGGTAGGAGTTTTAGCATTAGCAATGACATCCACATTTCCTCCAGCCTGAATGTACAACTAGCACACATGCTAAGTTTTTAAACTGAAATGATAACAGCAGGCTGACTGGGTGACTGGACAGCTTACACTGTTTGTAAGTGAGGTTGTATTGTACTAAGAAGAAGATGTGAAACACGCGTGCGAGCGCGCACACACACACTCACACACATGCACGCACGCACGCACGCACGCACACACGCATGCACGCACGCACGCACGCAGACAGTCACACTGATCACCGCGGTGGCAAAGTGAAACAGAGTGACAATAAAAACCAGAATGGCCTTCACTTAGTGTTCCCTGCATCACCCACCCTCATCCCTACACCCATAGCCATTCTTTTTTTTTTTTTTTTTCCTGTATTATGAATAAATTTAGTCTGTCCCGGACATGAAAATGTCAAATACCTAAAATACACCTAGGCTAAATAGCATATTAATTTTTAATGCCTGCTCATCCTATGCTGCTATTCTCATATCAGGCCTGTCTGCCAACAGCTGTTGCTGGCTCTGTAGCTGGGAATTTATCATCCATCGAGCTAAAGGAAAAGAGGGAGGGAAAGAGAGAGAGAGAGAGAGAGAGAGAGAGAGAGAGGTGATGGAAGACATTGTTGAAGAGAGACAGGGGAAAAAAAGGGGTGGGACAGATCTGTGTTTTCATGGATCCCTACCTTGCATTTATATCACCCACACCTCGCAACTTTCCTTCCTTTGATATACGAGTGGAATTCAATTACACTAATGCCAAACATAAATTGTTCAAGATTTCCTTCCTTTTTTCCCTCCCCTCCATGGCTGCGCGCTACACCGCGAGCCTCCTCATACATAAAAGAGAAATAAGGCAGCCGAGCTGGTGACATTGACGCCGGAGGTAGTGACATTGGGGAGAGCGGCAGAGGGAGACGAGATACACTGAAGCAATGTGCCAGTGTGGGTGTTTGAATGCCACCCATGTGCGTTTTTAGGTGGCATGTGGTGGATGATTATCATAGATTATCACAATCCAGATTGTTACAAGTTCTGTCTGCGCACATAGCAGCAGTGTACTGTAGCCGTGTGACTCTGTGTGTGCGTGTGTGTGTGCGTGTGTGTCTGTGTGTGTGTGTGTGCGTGTGTGCGCGTGTGTGTGTGTGTTTTGGTTTAAGACAGAGTGCCTTTGGGGATAAGACTAAATGGTGAGCGAGCGGGGAACAGTTGGACTGTGTGAGCGCATGTGTGCATTTATTTGTGTGTATATGCCATGTTGTTCCTTTTATCCTTACAGTGTGAGGAGCAAATATGGTACAGGGTTTGGGAAAATGGGAGGAAAAATGTCGAAGTTGGCTTTGGGTTTTTTCTATGCTTCTCTGGCTTCGGGCTTACAGTTCAGTTTGAGGTTCTAGGAAAGAAACATCGCGTATGAGGATTTTCCACTAACTCGACTCTCCTCAACACAACTCCATACGTTGTCCTTTACCTTTTCGATTCCAAGCGAGCATTTATTTGCATGACTGTGTGTGTGTGAACGAATGCATGTGACTCACAGTGAAAAGTGCTTGGAGACAGCTGAGGCTGGTGTGAATGTGCTCTTTAAGAGGGAGTTCATTTGTGGTTGATTCGGCCAATGACAGCCTGCTACCTGACGGTACACGTGGATCATCGTAAAGACAGTAAAAGCAGCGAGGTCACAGCTGGGGACACAAGTGCTCTCTCCATCAACTCTGAAATCCTAACTTCAATGCTCATTTGATTTTATTCTTGTCAGTTTTACATTAAAATCGTAGGAGACTCACACTTGATGTGACTTTGGGAGCAACTTTTACTTTGAAACTTCCCGTTCACTTTTTCCTGTTAGTGGTAGTGGGACCTACCTTAATACCCCAACTGCATACTGGTGCGCAACCTGCCTGGTAGGATCAAGAGGCCCCTCGCTGCCACTCCTCGCCGACTGCTACGTACTGGAATGGCCACCTGAGGGGGAGAAAAAACAGAGGGAGGATTAGAACAGGACCTCAAAATAAAGGAGGGGTGCAGGAGTGGGAGATGAAGGCAAGTGGAGTGAGGTGCAGTCAAGGAGGAGGAGGCGGGTGGAGGAGGAGGAGGAGGAGGAGGAGGGGTGGGGTGGAGTCGATGTCAAGATGGAAATCTAACAAATTCAAGTAAGCGCTGCCTCAGAGGTCAAGGCAACGCAGCCGAAAAAGGTTAAAGATGAAATCAAAGCCGGGGCCGCGGCGGTGCCCGGAGGCACGGCTGAAAATCTATCCCTCCAAGGCAAGGCCACCGCTGACGCAAGGCAGACAAGAAGCTAAATACTGCACGCCACTCGGGGATCTTTCATTTTCAACCGATCAATAAGGGCTTATATTTATCAGGGCCTCCGAGCAGCTGCCACGTCTGACAACCTCCACTTCATTTTTGCACTCCTCCTCCCTTCTTTTCTTTTTTCTTTTTTTTCCCTTTCTCCAGCCCTCCTCCAGCTCCTCCTCTTCTCTTCCTCCTCCTCCTCCTCGCCCTCACACGCTAAATTGAGACCCATCGACCATGAAAAGGGGCAGAGACCCTGGATTGCCATTAACCCCCCTCGTGTCACTCGACTGTCTGACGCGCACGCACACACACACACACACACACACACACACACACACACACACACACACACACACACACACACAAATGCCCTGGAGATACAATTCTGCTAAAGGTCTGCCTCCCCCATCTTTGAAGAAACATGCCTTATCATTATGGCCTTGGCAGAGACACCAGCGCCAGTGTCTTTTGTTCCTCAAGCTGCCCATGCCACCCAAACACACACACACACGAGCACACACCCACACACACGAACACACGCGCACACAGGGACAAACAAATATGCGGACACACATTGCCCTGGCACAACCTGATCCCATTTTTTAATTCCAACCATTTTTGGTACATCTGTTAATTTTTTCTGTTTCTTTTTGCCAAAAATTATTTCAAATGACCAAAAAAAAAAAAAAAAAAGAGGAGTGAAAATCCAAAAATGACTATCATAAATCTGGGGAGCGTTACGACGAGAGGAGGAAGGGCTGGTTTGGAGAGGGTGGGGTGTGTGTGGGTGTGTGTGTGTATGTGGTGGTGGTGGTGGTGGGGGGGTCTGAGTTAAAATAACTGGCTGTCTAATCATCTGCACAACAATATTTGCTGTGAGGCATTCTAAATAGATTATCGCTAGTCCATCTGTGTCATCATTGATTTATAAGGCATTAAGCTGCTTGGGGAAGAGATAGGGCCTCGCCTTCTCCGCCGTTAAAGGGGCTTCTCGTCGAAATCAGGGGCATGGCAACGGAACAAGCGTGCCACCCGTCTAACCTCCCCTTTAATTGTCAGGCGGGGAGGAAGCGAAAAATAGGACGGACGTATCTCTCCCCTCTTTTTCTCCTTTTCTTTAAAAGGGAAAGTACGAATCCCCAATTTTTTTTTTTTTTTCCCCCGCATCTCTTTTTGTTTGGCGATACAAAGAGAGCGGGGAGGAGGGGAGAGGAAGTACAGGAGAAAGGAAAAAAAAGAGTGGAAGGAAGGAGGGGGGGGTGAGAGAAACAAATAGCACACACAAACACACATGCACACATGTAGAAGAGAGGAGGAAAAAAAACAAAAAAAAAAAAAACAAGGGGACATCATTAACATATGAATGCTATATGCAAATTGTAGAGGGAGAGCAGATGTTGTTGCATTTAATTGACCTATATGTGAATTGCATCCAAACCTTTTCAGTGTGTTGTGCCGGGCCCCGCTGAGTACAGTTCTGACTTGCCCCCCCCCACCCCCCCCAACCCCCACCCGCTCCCCCTCGCAGTGCACGAGCGGGGAGATTTTATCAGTGTTTAAAACAGAGGAGAGCAAGATGGCTACGTTTAGAGGAGAGAGGAGGGAGGGGGGGGGTTAAAAAGTGTCTCACTGGGCCCACCTCATGCACTGCGTCAGCCAGGACCGCCCCCTGCCCCCCACCCCCCCTTCCCTAACAGGTGGCAACGGGACGTCACTGATGCTACTTGTCGACGAGCATTTATTTTCCTCAAATATAGGCGACCCGCCTTTGCTTACTCCTACCAGTCGATGGCCTTTTTTTTAGTCTCCTGGGTTACACTCCAAAAAAAATATATCTGACGAGGCCAGGAAATGGACTGCATATTGTTATAGATCACCCAACAGTAGATAAAAACGGCTAAAATAGTGAGAGAATCCGACACTTAAGCTTTACGGCTGGCGGAAAGCTGCGCGCGCGCCTTCTTATTGACCGGCCTCCATCGAGACCCATAAAAACATTAATCACATTTTCCAGAAAGTCGTCTTATAGATGCGTTCAATGCGGGCATTCATCAGCTCTGCAGGCACTTTCACGGGATATGTTTCCATATTATGCAGATTTGGATGTCTTTTTTTTTCCCTCCCCACCTATCGCTTAGATTCTGGTCCAAGTTCTATGTATACATTATTGTTCCTGTTCTACCTTTCGCAGCTGTTTTTTTAGGAAAGAAAAATCCAATGTGATCCCATCAGTTTACAGTATGCTACAATGTTCAGACGCTTTTGGCTTTTTTGCGTTGAACGCCACAAAGCAGCGATGCATCTGCTGCAACTTTACAGAAAAGCTGAGAACATACTACGATTGAATGTGTTGATTTCCTACACGAACTGAAATGAACATTTGGAATCCGCAGCCCTTGTTTAACTCTAGGCTTTATTTTTAGACAGACCATTGGGCTCCGTGAAAGTTTTTGCATGGGATCTGTAGTTTTGTCGAGTACAAAGGAGGATGCAAACGTGTTCAGTAGCCTAAATCCCCTGGCTGAATGTTACAACTTGCCATCGATTGTGTCAAAATGTGAGACACCACATGGATTCCTACAGGTTTCAATGTAGCGGTATGCAACTAAAAGCCTGTTGAAAAGACAAATCTAGTTGTGAGAAAAAAAAACTAATCAGCTTATATTTCCCACTTAAGGGTCCAGTGGAAGAGGAGACCACCTCTCATACTCAGCCCATCTCCAGCTACGTTTTAGTCTGCAGGTACAGACGTAGAAAAAAGACTGAGGAGGGATGGGGTGTGGGGTGGGGGGGAGTCACACATTTTAACGCCGCCGTGTTTGCATGGGTGAGCCATGAAAAACACAGATGCTATTTTCATCTGGGCCTCTGCCTTTTTTTTTCGCCTTTATTTTTCCTCCTTTTCCACTCCTTCTGTCTCTTTTATTCTCTTGCAACAACCTCCCCTACCTCACCCCGTACACCCTCACTCCCCCCCCCTTTCTCAAGCACACACACACACGCACACACACACACACACGCACACACACACACACACACACACACACACACACACACACACACA
>JAUESF010000001.1:1304290-1315856 GCA_032274765.1 Malacoctenus tetranemus | reverse complement strand
TGTGTGTGTGTGTGTGTGTGTGTGTGTGTGTGTGTGTGTGTGTGTGTGTGTGTGTGTGTGTGTGCGTGTGTGCATGCCACTTTGAGGAAATGACCGACTGTTGTCACATTGATTTGGGGGGGGGTTCTTAAAGTTGTTTACAAAGCAGCGTACGGTTCCTATTTCTTGCATTAGTCTGGCAGTGCTAAGTGAGCATTTGAGCTTATGCTGTTCAAAGTGAGGCAACAGGCACAGTTACATGAATGTGACTCTCTCTTTATGGAGTAATGTTGGAACAATAAAAAAAAGAGGGGGAAGACTTCCTTTGCTCATGTTCATCTGACACATACAGAACACATTGGAGCTAACGTTTGATCAGTGTTGGAGGGGTCAACATAGGTCAACTTTTGTGAAAGAAAAGACTTTGAAAGGCTTTTTTAATCTCAGTTGGATGAAGTCTTACAGTTGGAAAATGAACAGGGATTGTTGGATACCAGTGGGATGTGGAGAGATTTTTCGTGGGTGTCGTGATAGCGGAAAAGACAAAGACAAGCAAAGAAGATGTAGAAGAGCAACTTTTCCCATCAGCCACTAATTGACAGGAGGTGGGGCTTCAGTGAATAGCTGCTGCCCGGGCATGATTCAAAGCCCGTCAAGCAAAAACTTCTCGATATATTTTACGTTTCTTTGAAACGATTGCTACATGTCACAGCGCCATCACGTTTTCACTCACCACCGTGCAGCCCTATGAGTACAAGAGTTGGAGGCTATTTATGGAGATGTTGCTGTTAGCTTCTAAAGCCTCACCAGTATGTGATATAAATCACTCCTTATTGTCTTTAGACTTCAGAAGCTGCAAAAAACAAATGTCTTTTCATGTCAAAGTCAAACAATCTGCTTTTAAGCCAATCATTTGAGTGCTTTAAGAGTTCAAGCTGGTGTGCAATTTTTTGGGGGAGGGGGTTGTGGGTTCCGTTCCCAATTTTCCCTTTATTGAGGAAATCATGTGAGAGCGCTGCTGATAAGTGATTTCTTTCATTTTGAGATCGAACTACAAACCCCAACATGGCATTCGAGTGCTGAGTTTCGAGTTGAAGTCCCAATACTGGTCCGGCCGAAGCTTGTTGAGGGGAGGGTCTCGCTACACTCGCGAGGTTTTTGTGTGATTTTTTTTTTCCCATTGGCGTGCACCACTGTTAATTCTCCGGCGCCCGTGCGATGTCCTCAATCCCTAACCCCCGAGAGGTTTTAATTGCAGGGTCCAGATTGCCAGGGCTGGCCGGGGCCTGGCGACCCCCATGAGAAGTCACAGCCCCCATTTAGCTTCCAGATCCTATGCAAACGAACACAGGGCCCCCCGTGTTATCGTGCGAGCACTGGCTGGCAAAAATTCAATTTTCTGCCCCCCCCTCCACCTCACACACACACTCCCTTTCTCTCCACCTCCACCCGCTTTTGTATCTGAGCCTGCTGTCTTGCCCTAACGATGCTCTGTCATCAACCCTCCATCCCCCTCCCTCCTTCCACCTCCCTCCTTTCCCCTCACATCCATACACAACTGCACACACACACACACACACACACACACACACACACACACACACACACACACACACACACACCTTCGCTTGCTTTCTCCCCTTCAACAACAGAACACAGTGGAGTCGTTAGGACCCTCTCTTCATTACTTCAAAAAACCAATCATTAGACACCAGAGTATATACGTAATTAGAAAATCACTTCCTTTGCAATCCCGGCTAAGTAGTTTACATACTGTAATTACAGGGACAAAATCAATTTTTAATCATTTCACTGATTGGGCTCATCAGCTCAGTAGGAACATTGTATCCTGCTTGTTGTGCGAAAGCAACATCTGGGCTAAAACAATTACCCTTTTGTGTTGCGGAGCGGCTCTGAAAACGCCTTGCCGCCACTTCCCCACGTCGTGGACACACTTTTTTTTCCTCCACCCCCCCACCCTTCCTATCTCTATCCAGACGCCTCTCCCTCTCTCTCTCCCTCTCTCTCTCCCGGCCTTCACTCCCTCTCCCCTTTTTTTCCCCCCTTTTACTTCCCTCTCTCCCTTCTTCTCACTCTTTCCCTTTCACTCCCTGCCCTTGACTTGGACATGGAGGATCACATTTAAAGCTTTATAAATCAATACACTATAATAAGCTGCTCTTGACAGAGCCAGAGAGAAACGAGGAAGGGGGGGGGGAAACCACACACACACACACACACACACACACACACACACACACACACACACACACACAAACACACTGAACATATTGCTTTTTTAACACCTCCTGTCTTTTTTGTTTTTTTTGTTTTTTTTCCCACCGACCGTGTTATTGTCATCAATGTTTTCTTTCCATCGTTTTCATCTTTCCGTTTTGGAATTTAACCCTATTACCATGTCGGCACACAGGAAGGATGCGAAAGAAGGCGTCAGTGACAACTACAAACACACAAAGAAAAAAACAAAAAAAAGAAGAAGAAGAAGAAGAGGTTCTGTCTTCCCGTCGGAGTGCGACATTAATTCATAATCCAGCGTCAGACCCCCGTCTCCTGTCCTGGTGCGTTTCACCCTTCACTCGCTAATAAAATGCTTTGTATTCTCGTCTGTGAGAGGGCCCAATCGATCCACATTAGTCTGAACTCCCTCTCTCTCTCTCTCACTTTGAAAACTCAGGAAATCAGATTTCAGAGGGGCGAGAAAAGGGAGGAAAAAAAAAATCGGTTAATGCATTGATCACCCGGGCTGTATGCAAATCGCATTTGCCTTTATTTTTTTCCTTGCTGATCAATAGCATTAATTAACGGCTCCGTTTTTAACGGCCGCCCCACAATCCCGTTAGACACCGCCGTCGACCTCAGAAATCATCTTTTTGCGCCCGCCGCCGCCTCCGTAGCCATGGAAATGAACGGCGCGTGGCAACGGCCGTAAATCAGGAAATCCAATTTGACCATGAGCTCGAGTAGTAACAGTAAAATATGGGTGCTAGCACAGCACACAGGTAGATCATCCTTTACTCGCCATCGGATTGCTTATTTTATGACGGTCAGAAAGAACAGAAGACGAAGAAAGTTTGCAACAAAAGATAATGAAAGTGTTGACACGACTCAGGAGAAGATAAGCCACAATTGGGGGCTTTCTATGGAAGCCCACTCAGCTCTACTCAGCTCCACTCTACATTTTCTTGGAGGGTTCCCTGATACTTTTTGGTACCAGCATTCCAAGTCGAGCATAAGACTCGATGTTCACCGACTGTTGGCCACTCAGTGGCTCGGGAGGGATGCCAGCGGATGACTCGTGATAGCAACTCATTCACAAAGATCAAAAGTGAGTCCTGATGATCCACAAGTGTGAAGGAAATTGACCAAGTAGAGTTGAGCCGGGTTTTGTGCCGAGTCTCCACTATCCATTATTGTCAAATTGTTTGAGCTAGCAACAAAACACCGCGATTGGAAACTGCTGCTTATTTGCCTGTTATTGGGGAGCCTGAGTGCAGGAATGACTCATTACACCACCTGTTGGTGCAAAGTGGGATTTTCGAGACGGAGCTGGCTGGGCGGTCTGCTTCTTACCTGAGATTCTGATGACTTTATAGGTGTTGCTTATTTGTGTGTGTGTGTGTGTGTGTGTGTGTGTGTGTGTGTGTGTGTGTGTGTGTGTGTGTGTGTGTGTGTTGTAAGAGGAAAGGAGGCCCATGCTAACCAGACTTGCTGCTGCTGCTGCCAGGGATGCGAGTGTGTGGGATTAATAATGGACGCTTTTTGAAATTATTATTATTCCCAAAATGCTCTTTTGTGATTTGCTTTGAAGGGCATGCATGTGCATGTGTGTGTGTGGGTGGGAAGAGGGGGTGTTAAGTGAGGAAGAGGGGGGAGGTGGTTAGTAAGGGGTGGGTGCGGGGGATGGGGTGGTTGAGGGGTAGCTCGCTTGCTCATTTGGAGAGCTTTTCCAATTATACAATTAGTCAGGAATGTAGGCCAGCAGCAGCTCTGGTGTTCCTCCTGCTCCCTCCGACCCCGGCTAGCGAGCACCCTCACCTCGCTTTGTGTGTTTATCTGTTTCCTCCTCACTTGTCAAGAAACCCACAAACAGAGACGGAGTTAATGACGGCAAGAGCGGACAAACCGGGAAGTTAAACGGATTCGACGTCCACTCAAAGCCCGTTGAGCCGGCCGGCGACGGCGTTCAGCCAGACTCTGGCCTTCTATGGCACGGTCAAGCATTCAAGTTAAAGCCCCAGTGTGTTTTCAGTGCTGCAAAACCACGCCACGCCCCAAAAAAGTCCCCATCACGTTGGAGGGACGCTAATCTTAGCAGTGGCTAGCCTGTTTGGGATTTGAACTCTCGCACACAATGCGAATTACTGTTGAATCCTTTTTTTTCTGGTCTCCTCTGAGATGAAGTGATATGATAAATGGATTTATGATGAAGAACAAATTGTTTTATAATTTGGCCCTTTTTTTCTGATTGTCCCCCTCGCTCTCGCCTGGCTGCTAGCTTGCGTCGCCGTACTGGGTTTTAATATGAAGCAACAACAACAGCCAAGTGCCATCTGTTGGCATGCGGATTTTCTGTAATCTCTCTTTACTGATTACAACAATGACTACACAAACCTCTTAAATAATTATCCCACAATGTAAAAAAAGCTAAATAATTATAATCATTAACTCCCACCAAGTCTGCCACTCCTCCAGCAAATGAAGGCTGTCAGAGAGAGAGAGAGAGAGAGAGAGAGAGAGAAAGAGAGAGAGAGGAGATAAAAAGAGAGACGGAGAGAGCTTCCTTTTTTTTTTTCTGCTGTGATGCCAATCACGTCTTATTTATACCAGCGGGGTAGAGTACCACACAGCAGTGACAATCTTAACCTAACAACACTGAAGAGGAAACGGTGGCAAAATTGACCCGTCTCCACCCACCACCCCTGCACCTTCTGTTGTTCTTTTTTCTGTTCCCCTTTGGAGAAAAAAAAAGGGGGGGAAGCCGATGGAAAATGGAGCGCAGGTTGTGAAAATCAGTGTCAGATTGTTCATCAGATGGATGACAAAAAACCCAGAAAGAATCTCATGACGGGAAGGAAAAACAAACAAATCAAAAAAAAAAAAACAAAGAAAAAAGCTTGGGCGAAAACTGACAGCTGTCTGTTCGGGGTCGTAAAGCGAAACAGTCCAAACTGCTGACGGTCGGTTTTTGAATACGAGTGAAGACCAAAACGCGAACCTGGGAACGTGTTCTGAAGACGTCCTTGGAAGAGGAGTGAAGGAAGAAGAAGAAGAAGTGAGGTGATGTTGCCGGAAAAGTCAAACGTTTCATCAGGAGCGCTTCACGCAAAATTTCGAGCGCGAGCCGACTTCTGTCTTGGTTTGAAAATTGGAGGACGGGAACAGAACTGGCAACCCTTTCTCAGCCTGTAGCTGCGCGAGCTGAAGACGCGACATAACACCAACAAAACATCGTCTGGAACAAGCTTCTTCCAGCCTTCTTTCCAGAAGATCTACCCTGTAAAAACCTGCACACTGTTCTACCACTGCACCATGGCAAACCACGCTCAGCTTCAGTGACAAAACATGAGAATAGCAAACAATATAACTGCCAACTAAAAAAAACAATTCACCCCACAAGTATGTTTATCTTTTTCCGGCTGGTAGCATTTAGATAAAGCCGTCTCCTCAATGGTTAAACTGCACAATATGTTGTGTAATACCAATGATGTCACCTCATCTGCAAAAATAAAGCAACTTGAATGCATTTGTAAAAAAAAAAAAAAATCTGAATTGATTTCACAAATCATTAATTAAATAAGTTACTGATTTAAGTCTGCTGAATTTTTTTTTTATTTGAAAAACATAGCCGTCAACTTTGTGTTGCCATGGCAACAAAGGTTAACCTGTAATTTCATTTGGGGTTCAAATGTTCACAATAAATTCCAGATCAAGACGCCAAAAATGATCAATTCCTGCGCAGTTGTCTGACAGTTATTGACTGAAGTTGCCGCAGGCACTTTGAGTCTTTATTATCCGAGTGCATATTGTTGCTGCCTGCAGATCCAGTGACTTATTAAACAAGACGCATGTAGAGAAATCAGGGCCAAATCACAAGCGAGCGCTCGCGTGGCTCAGAGGTGTGAAGCCGATATGAGTCGTACAAAATATATGAAGGTGATTCGGTAAATTCATGTTTTATGTATGATTTGTTGACCCAAATAAAATGTGATGCAACCCACCTGCAGGTCCAGCACCTCACAAGCACGTCATCAGTTATTATTTCCAGCTTTTCTTTTTAGACGTATTAAGTCTTTGTGGATTTGTTCAAAATCACACACCACAGTAAAGTGTGAAGCTGGCAAAAATTGTTTCTTTCATTTTGTAAAATCTTCCTTGCACAGGAAACTTTTCTTGCATGTCAACATTTTTGCAGTTTTAATAACACACACACATCATTTAAGTTAGCACAACTAACCAGCCGCGTAGTCATTAGCGAATCATTAGAAAAGAAATACAGAAGTCACCAAGTGAACTGAAGCAAAATACCAGAACTGACCCACACACACTTCTATTGATGGCGACAAAAACAAACAAGCAAAAAAAACCAACAAACCAGTTGAGCAACATTTTTGCCTGACGTTTGGGAACACTGAGCAAAGACGATCAGTCATCCTTTTCTGGACCGGCACTGTGTTGCCTTCCAGAGAGAACGTAGCTTACCTGCATCTGTTTCTGTACGCTGCGACATGAGAACGACCCAGGTTTATTTTGTATCCACAGCAACACCAGTGTTTACATTAACAGCTACAATTCCTGCTATTGCGTTGCATGATTGCTCGACTCATTTAGAACTCATCAGTTGTAAAACGTCTTTGATCAACCTTTTTGATTTGTCGGAAAATAATTTAAAAAAAAGTAAATTAACAACAAATTGAAATGAAGAATTCACCTCAAATCCAAGTCCTTCTTGTAGTCCGTTTGCTTTTTTAAACATGTATTTTGAAATAGTAATTGCTGCTTTTGGATTCCGGTGTAACTCACATTGTCGCATTGAAGTTGGCCCTCAACAGGTTTTGAACAGCGTAAAAACTTGTTGATTAGCCTGTAACCAAAAAGCGAAATGATGCTTTGCAGGTCGAGTCAAAACACACGATCAACATTGACATAAATCACAAGTATGGAGTGATGCAAAAGAGCAATTACTTGAGTAACTTGCACGGGTACAGTTACTCCCATCACGGCTTTACTGCTTCGAATAAACATGTTCTGAAAAGCTGTTTTTCATCTGTGTGCGTATGTGTGTCCAGGTCTGTTTATGCATCGCTCTCTCTCGCTCTCTCTATATAAGTCATCGCTGTGTGTGTCTGCGTGCGTGTGTGTGTGTGTGAGTGCGCGCGTGTGCGCGTGTGTCGGCGTCTGCAAGTTTGTGTTGCGAGGCGCTTTGTGTGAGAAATGGTGTGAGAATACGTCAAGGGTAGCATGTGTTAGCTCTGCTTCCAATATGAGGGAAAGCTGTGGCACATACCTCCAATATGACACAAGCCAAAACGATGTGACTCACCCAATGCTATATTTGATTAATAAAACTGCAGCCGGCAAAAAAAAAACAAAAAAAAAAAGCCGCTTGTGAACAACACGCCATCACTGATTCAGGGACAGGGGGGCCGAGGACGTGTGGTATCGCTCTGTAATCGGGAGCCGGGGATGAAATGGGAGATTTTGCGGCTGAGTATGATGCCTTGAACGAAGCCGGTGTGAACACCTGAAACAATACTTTAGCTTCAATGAATAAAAAAGAAAAAAAAGAAGTTTCCATTGATTAGCACTTCAGAAGCAATCAATTTCTACAAACTGGCCTGACCCAGTCCTCTCCCCCCTCCTCTCTCTCTCTCTTTCTGTTTCTCCGGGTTGCATCTCTCAGGACGCCTGTCTTTTTTTTTCTTCCTCTTTTTTACGAATTAAAGGAACACAGAGACGAGCGAGTGGAGGAGTAATTATTGGAGGAAGAGGAACGGGGGAGCGAAGCCGGTGGAGACGCGTGCAGATTAAAGCGAGCGGAGATGAATGCCAGGAGCCACGCGACAGGGACCGAAAAAAGAAGAAGAAAAAAAAGTCTCATTTCTGTTGTGTGACGACAATAATGATGATGATGATGATGATGACGATGATGACACGCTGATTACAGGCGCCCAGGTAGGATGAAGCATCCCAACCTCCCAAAGAAGACATATATTCGCTGACTGTAACAGCCCATCACCATGAGAGATGGGGTGGCCACGCTTATCCGGCTCCAGGAATAATGGCTCGCACCTGTTTACCATGTCACCTCTGTTTGCTAATTGTCTCCTTGAGCTGCGTGGAGAGGAATTGACAGCGTTGTGGCTTTTTGACAGACCGCGTGCGTGTGTGTGTGCAATGTGTGTACGCGTATGTGTGTCTCCCCCTAAAACGAAGCGACAGGTCCCAAACTGCTCCCTCAACTGTACATGTTAATACTTTAGCACAAAGTTGCTCATTTCTTTTCTCTGTTTGCTTTCTAACTCTGGACACGGTCGAGAGCCAATGTACACACGGAAAGTGCGCTTTGTTTTTTCAGCCTTCAGTGCTAACTTTAAAATCGAAGCAGTCAAAATTAATACCAGTTAATCTTAGCAAAATGCTAATTGATGCCAGCAGTCAGAATTTTAAATTGTGTGTTAATTGATAAACAAAAGTCTAATTTTCAACATATAATCGATGAAAATGAAAATGATAACCCAAGACACGGTTAGCCTAGCTTAGCCTTGAATGCTATGAGAAGACCTGGGCAGTAGATGTGTTTTATCGAGGCCTTCTACATATCATCAACATCTTCAGATGCAGTGAGCATGTTACAAGACAAACACATACTTTTTTTGTTCAATGAAACCAGAAAGACGCCATAGTGCAATACAAAAAAAGTTAGCGTGCATGAAGAGTTAACTTATGTTAACGTTCACATTTTTTTTCTACCAGTATATAGTATTTTTAAAATGATAAATTGTTGTTTCTTATTAAAACAGCAATACGGATTAGGCTGAATGTGGCTTTTCCATTGCTAGCTTTTGTTTGCTAATTAACTCTCATTAAATTCGCTAACTGGCCTTGTTTCCTTTTTCCAAAGGACAAAAATAAAGAAAAACAGACGTCCACATGAAAATCTCAATATTGAACTCACAACTGGTCTCCGTTTTGGGTTCCATTTTTCATGAGGTCGTGCTGATTCTTGTTTTCCGAATCAAAATTTCAAATATAGTTCATGTTCTTGTTTTTTTGTTAATCTTCCATTAGATTAGAAAACACCTCGGTCAAGATAATGAAGAATTTAAATAGGGACCGATTCAAACAACAAATGCAGGTTTAAATGTGTTCCAATGATTACAAGTACTAGCATGGCTAACATGAACCAGATGCGTTTTGTTGGTTGTCGGTTTGTCACATCATCAATGTGTCCCGCTGGTGTTTTCTGCCACCAAGTGTGGCAACCAGATGTGACTCGATAACCACAGGACACACCAACTTCTCAATGACTGCTCACTTCAGCCGTCATCTTCCCAACGCTGCTCCGCTTTCGGATCCTTCCTCTGTTCCCTGAGTTTGTCACACGTCTGCACTGGATGCTGACCGCTGACCTTTGAGGCTTGATGTGCTCCTATCACTGACTCTCAACCTCAGCGATGAAGGCGTCAACTGTGGAAAAACTGCTTTTCAAAAGTGACCAAGAGACGTCACAGCTTGGAACACGCCCCCCCTTTCCCAGGTTTCGATATCTGATCACAGTGACATTTGACACTGTCTAAAAAAGTGCATGTCTCATTGACTCCCCCCCCCTCAAATTAAAAAAAAACAAGAACCCAAAGGTGTGCGGGGCCTGTAAACGTGACAGACACCTTTAATATCCTCCCCTCTCCTGTGATCAATCGGTGTGATCGTACCTTGCGCTGACTGCTGCCGCCTCTCCAACGAGCGAACGCCGGGGTGTCAGGAAGAGACGCAGACAGCTTCACAGAAGGTGGGACGACGAAAAGCCTGTAAACAAAGCGCACGCACACACACACACACGCACACACACACACACATACACACACACACACACACAGGCACACCAGGAAATTCACAGTCAACCAAATTTGAAGCTTGACAAGTTTGCAACAGTGGCGACAGAAGAGAAATACCTATTAAAAAATTGTCTGCTGATCCCCACAGCTTTATTTTTTTTTTCCCCTTTTTCCCCGAGACTTCCTGTGAAAACGTCATTTACACATTTATGAAGAATCTAACAAATATGAGCTGCAATAGCTCGTGCATCAATCTCCTTCCTCGCTTTTTTTCTTATTGTTATTATGATACGCAGTAATTTGACGCGGTAATATCCAGTTAAATATGAGCGACTCGTGCAAAGATACACACAATTCATCATTTGAGGACGCTGAATTTCAGGGGTGGAGGGGGGGCTTTTTCAGAAGTATAAAGAGCCCCCCCCCGCCCCACGCGTCTCCCAAGGCAGGAGCCTGTCATCCGAACCGGCCGTGAAAACCTCGCTGTTAGACGCCAGAGCGGAAGCCGGGCCGACGAGCAACAAGACCACCGCTGCCCACTCGGAAGCGGGCGCGTCGCTCGACGGACATTTGGGGGCAGAGGCCTCGCAGCAGGTGGAGGGAGGAAGAGGAGTGAGACTGACAGCGTCGGCTTTTTTTTTTTATTTGAGTCGTGATCATATTTTTATTTTTAAAAAAAAAGGGGGGGGGGTTAAAATGCAGGCAAGAAGTTTGAACGCCTGATTGAGGTGGGAGAGAGAAAAAGACAGAAAGGGAAAAGGAGAAAGAGTCGTATAGCTTTGTTCCCCGTCGAAGAAGTTAATTTATCCATTTCGACTCGCTTGACTAAACTGCTCCTGATTTACATTTCATTTTTTTGTGACATTTCAAACGTTTGCTTAAATCTGCCGGAGTTTGCTTAGATGCTAATCTGCGGGATCTCGCCTTTTTTTTCTCCTTCCCTTTTTTTTTGTATATTTACCTTCAATCTTCGAAGCTAAACGCTCCACGCTGTGTTGTTGCCGCACTTCAAAAGATCACCTGTCAGTCACAGTGTCACCAACACTGCCGTCTGGTTTTTTTTTGGCGGGGGGGCCGCCTCTCTCTGCTATCCGCTAACACGGAAGACTAAAAAAAAAAGTGTTTGACTCTCAAATGGGGTCCCAAAGAAGAGGAGGCTGACAAAACTCTCAGGGCCGCACCGAATGTGGGGAGGCAGCCAGGCATGGAGAAGCTGGCTCAGTCCCGAAACAGGGAGGAGTGTGGAGGAGGAGGGGGGGTGGGGGGGTGGGGGGGGTAGCAAGGCGGGAGGGTGGGGGGGAACACAGATGTGGAGGGTCTGCAGGAGGGCCACCCAGATTTACCCACCACTACTGTTTCAATGGAGCGTCAAGAGTAAAACTCACACTCGCATTGCAAGGAAACGCACAGGCAGACACACAGACACATGCACGTGCACGCGTGCACACACACACACACACACACACACACACACACACACACACACACACACACACACACACACACACACA
>JAUESF010000001.1:1238010-1250892 GCA_032274765.1 Malacoctenus tetranemus | reverse complement strand
GTGTGTGTGTGTGTGTGTGTGTGTGTGTGTGTGTGTGTGTGTGTGTGTGTGTGTGTGTGTGTGTGTGTGTAAAAGGGGTTGACACACATGCATATTGCTCCACTATGCATGTGCCACCTCTGGCTAATGGCAGATGCAATAAAACATTTGCAAAGGATGGAACCATCCATCATGTTGCGTGGGGCACAAAGAAGCAGGCCAGCTTAAAAGCACAAACAAGAGTTCCCCCTGCAAAGGGCAGGCAGAGACTGAGAGGGGTGGGGGGGAGCTAACTAAATTTATATCATATTACACACTGAAATGTGACCTCGTAACGACATCAGTGAAATTCAATCAAGTCTTTGACTCAGTATTACTTAAGGTAAACCAGTGTCCTTCCTGATGTGAAATGAGAAAATTTAATCCAACGGGTTTCTTTTTTTTGTTGTAACAAATACTTGAATTTTGGATGCCAGTTGTGTGAAAGGGAAGCCAAATGGAAAACAAAATAAAGTACTGGGACTCTAAATAGAAGCAAACAGTATTGTGGACATAAAAGCTTCAAAACATAAATGGAGAGTCAGTGAATCCTTTAAAAAAAACAATGTTTTACTTGCTTTACTGAGTCAAAAAATGCAATTTGATCACAGTTGAAGAATCAGATGTGGAAACACAATGTGTCCAAACTAATTTTCTTCAGAACATTCAAGGACCTCTTTTAAATACAGTGAAGCCCCGCCCACATCCTGCCGTAAGCGCTAAGGATAGATAATGTCGAGCACTGCCGCCACTTGCACCACATTCTGGCCTCCTTGTTACTGTTAGCAAAGTAAATACCACTTCCTACCGTCAGGAGGCCCAACCCTCTCAGTTGTTGCTTGGATACCAGTTCGCTTCTTTGACATATCTGGTCCAAAACATTAGCCCTTGGTTTATTAGCAAAGGAAGCCTAGTACACTTTAAGAGAATTAAAAACTACCTGCGTGAATGTCAACTGAACCAAATGACAGGCGTGAAATTGTCCTGGTCCCTTTCCTCCAAATCCAAACACGTCCCTGGACTATCTTGGAGTGAACACATCTCAGACTGACCCTGGATTTAACTGCTTGGAGCAGAGACGTGAACCGAGGTCCTCCCGTAGCTCCTGATCGGTACTGAGCAACATTGGGGTGGGATTTTAGATCGTTCTTTTTCTCGTAGATAGCTCATGGCTGCACAGCTGCCCTGAGGTATCATTACAGATGTTTGCGTGGAACAGCGCGAAACACACGCTGTTTTGATTTCTGTGATTTTGATGCAGATCAGATCACGTTTTTCTTTTTGCAACAATCCATGCAGAAAAAGTAGATTTTCAAAGAGTTGCCATACTTTTACTGCTGCCGTAATTGCGCTTGTACAAAACTTCCAGCGGCACTCGAGGAAAAACAGGCTCTTTTTTGACTTTTAGAGGGAGTGTCATTGGTCTCGTCGGATTAATGAGGCAAGACTGACTATTAATGGTGGGAAAAAAAAATAGGGGGAAAAAAAAATTAATTATCCATTACGGAACAGCGTGAACCGTCCTATATGTTTGTCAGATGTACCATCAACACAAAGCGCTGACAGGAGGTAACATGCATTTAAGCCCGGCTGCAGCGGCTGTCAATACGCAGTGCTGCTGTCAGCGCATTAATATCTACAATGAGGAGCAAAATAGACAACGAGAGAGAGAGAAGGAGGAAAAAGTTGCGTCTTTGTGACAATTTTGCTCTGATCAAAGCAACTGTAGCTGCGGGAGACACGGATTAACAGCCATTTAATGATGAAGTAAAGTTTGTGTTGTGTTGCGCTTGTTTGGTGTTTGTTTGTGTATCCCATCCAGCTCTGAACAAGACAAGCTGGCAGGGAGGGTTTCTTTCTTTCTCCCTCTCTCCCTCTCCCTCTCTCTCTTTTTTTCATGGTTACAAACTCGTGGGTGTTTGATAGAAAGCATGAAGGCATGCCGGCACAGTGTTGCCTGTTGAATCACATCATCAGCATCAACAATAAAAAGAAAAAAGGAAAAGAAAAAAAAATGGCAGGCAGATATAAATGAATATTCCTCACCTGTCTGCTCATGTTGACTCCTCTTGTTTGGATTTCACAGTGGGGGAAAAAAATAAAGGCGTATATTTACTTTTAATTGAGAGGAAATTAAAGACGCATCCACATCCGCATGTGACAAAGGGAGATCACAAGGCTCGGGAGTGATGATAGCTTTTGTTTAAGATGGATTTCATAAAGAAAACCCCCCACTGATAATGATGAAGAAGAAGAAGGGGAAAAAAAAAAGAAAAAAAATCTTGGACATTTCTCCAAATACAATTACCTCGGCATCACCTGATTCAATCAAATGCATTTGCATTCTGTTTGCATGCAGTGTTCCGTGAACCGGTAAACAAGGCAGGCAGAATAAATCTGATGTGTTTTCATGCTTATGGCTGCTCTTCTGTTTGCTACATTTTATTCGGAGTATTTGAATTTTTATGAATTGGTAAATAACCGCGCAAACATACGCCGAGCCGTGTTGTTGTGGAAGGAGGTTCTAAAGATGGAGGGGGGAAGGGGGGGGGGGCATTTTTCACGAGCCAAAAAAAAAAAAAAGAAGAAGAAGAAGAGGGAAGGCAAAACTGAGAATGTTAGTTCGTGTTTAGAGACAGATGTTGTTTGGCCAGCAAGCATGGCAGATTAATATTTGACTGTGTCTGATGTGTACTTAAGAATGTATCAAAGGCGATGCATCATTCCGGGGGCCTACCAGAGGATGTTGCAGCTGGCACGCTGACAGAAAGCATAAGGCCGGACTTGGCAGCAGTCACTCATACACTTACAGGGCTGCATGGTTGGACAGCAATGCCGTGATTACACCAAGGTCTTGTTCACTTCTTAATCCCTGACCTTCTTTCTCCCTGGTCACTTGGAACGCAACTCTGGGCGCCAAAAAGCCCGGCCTTTTCTTGTTTTTATCCCAGGCTGTCTCCACCTACTGTTGGCTGATTAGGACCTGCCTATCTTTGCAAATTCAAAACACTGGTAAGTCACCAGTTCAAAATGCTGTTTATCTAGCCCATGAAAGCACCAGATGGTGAAGTCACTGCACCAGATTGTATAGAATTTGTTGCCTTTTTGTTGTCATGCAGCTGCGTAATAGTGTCATTTCAATTAAAAGAAATAAACCAAACCCTGTTTGTCTTGAATTGATTTATGAGTACAGTTACATATTTAGGTTTTCTCTTGAAGCCATTAAATGTGTTAGCGCTGAGCTAACATTTTCTTTTCATGGAGCAGCTATGCTACGACCTACGCTTGTGGAGGGTTTTATGGGCATTTTCGCTTCCACACATGATCCAAAAACAACGTGGCGAGGGTCAAAAGGTGACAGTCTCCCTGTCAGTTTCAGTTTTCAGAACATCTGATCCTCGGCTTGGGTCGACTGAAACCGCACCGATAAAAGCGTCTCAGGACGAACACGTCGCGATAATGCGAGTCAAGCTCTTTGCTGCATGTATGCACCGAGTCCGACTGTTGTCCGACTCCACATTCTTCACCGCTTCAGACATTTTGGTCTGCGAACACGGCAGGAAGCCAGAAAAAGGAGGGGCTTAGCTCGACTCAATGCGATGCATGTAAACCTACCAGGATCCAGGCCTCCAAACAGCAACGACTGAATAATATATGATGTAGAATGTAGCACCCCTCCGTTCCCGAACTGTGTCGGTCACACGGATGGCAGGGCGCCGTGCAGGCAGCGGTGACGGTTTCGGAGTCGCTCGCTGCAACAGCGGAGCTCCTGAACAAAGGTGCATCCGCTCGCTCACACATTCCAAATTCGAAAGGCATACGACGTGTTCGCGCTTCGCCCAGCGCAACAATTAAAGGATAAAGATAAAGTCTCGCGTCACCCCGGTGCAACATTCGAACAGAGCCCCCCCTTCATCTGTCGTCTAATTACCCGCCGGCGTCTCCTCCTCCCACTCGCGGCCATCAAACCACTCATCTTGATCCGGCTCGGCGCAGGAGCACACAAGTGGGGGTCAAAGGCCCGGACCATCATGAAACACTATCACTTCCCTTCATCCATTAACAATAATAAAGTAATAATGATCATCTCGCCGCTCCCCGAGATCGCCGCCCTGACTGATATACGATCCAATTCCGACAATTATAGGAGAGCTTATTTGCCCTAGGAGTTGTATTTTCTACTTGTTTAATGTTACGTCTGTCGAGACTCAATTATGCAGTGGATCGGGGTTCGGCTCAGGTTGCTGATGTCTCAGTTATGATGCGGTGTTAGCTTAGGCGCTCGGCACTTAATGCAGAATGTCAAACAAGGGGCCGAGGAATGGCAGCCAAGCACACATTATGAGGCGCGCAGGGCGTATATTAGGACGCTTTAAAGGAAATAGTTTGAAATAAAAAAAAGAGAGAGGGATATGATGGTTGGTAACAGGTATGTCTGTTTACACAGCCAACGCTGACACTCTAACGCGCTCACTTGATATCACTGAAGGAGCCTTTTCATGGGTATCTCAAATATATCAGCGTTTCCCGTCGGTTTGTTCTCCTCTGAGATCAGGTCTCAAGGTAATGAGCATTAACATTCCTCCCTGTATGTATTTTTGCCCGTTTCTGATGGCGTTGAAAACAAAGAGACTCAATAGACGGACCAAATGTTACTGTTGTGTAATTGGTTCTGAAGCGCGTCGTCCTCAAAGAAAGGGTTTAAAGAAATGAATAATTTCTTTGAACAGCCGTCTCCTCCTTTCTTTCCCTCCACGCGCAGCCCCTTTTACGCGATGACTCACAAATAAGCACATATTGTGAGTATTCCTTCATTTCAAACGCTGCGAAACAGCCTCGCGAGGCTTAAATACAGTTTGTGGAAGAAAGCTGGGGGGGGGGCAACAGAGACGCGTACGATTTACGACGCACCACTGGGATGTACTGTAATAACTAAGGAGACTATTTACCCTTAATTGATATGGCCTTTCTTACCATGAAAGGAACAATTATTCCTCGCCCCGCACGCCTCTTATGTGCACAGTGAGCTATCAAAACAAAGTGCCTCGAATGAAATGAACAGAACTCGCCATCAAACTAGTCCAAAAAAAAAAAAAAAAGAACGGGAGGGAGAAGGGGGGCGGGGGGGGAGCTGGCAGGGACTTTTTCATCTTTTCCTCTTTTTCTTTCCTTCCTTTCCTCTCGCTATAAAAAAAAGCAGCAGAAACGAGCTCAGAGATGATAAAAATATTGGAATGCCAATTTAATATATCAATGGTATTTATAAGGCATTCAAGTCAATGACACATAGCGAGCGACAGTGTAAAAACAAAGAGTCCTTGTTAAAGTGGATGCATATCACTTTCATGGCGCGCCGCATAATTTGGCTGGAACGCGTCCCCACGAAAGTCACCAGTGCCGGTTGGCACAGAGCGGAGCAGTTTTGTTGATCACACAGATCCCACTCTGTTGTGTCCCTTCACTGCGTCCACCAGTTACACTGCAGGACGCAGAAAATGTATGATGTGGAGTGTGTTGAGAAGACTCCACCGGGGTAGAAGAAAGGCTGATGTGAAGCAGGGAGGAACTCAGTTTTTGTTTGTTTTTTTTTGTTTGGCTCCCCCTTAAAGGAGCAGCGCACCAAATCAGAGTGACTCTGCTTGAGCGTTGCCGGTTGGTGGTCTCGGAAAAGCTCTGAGAGCTTTGACAGTTTGCTGTTAGAAGTTATCAGTGAGGTCATTAGAGATCGTTCATTTTCACAACCTGCTTCTTTTTTTCCTCTTTGATAGTTGGAAAGAGCATGAAGTGGAGCAGGGAAGGGAAAACTCTGATCTGTGTGAGGGGCCACCAGAGTGTCGTCCTCACCACCAGAGGGGCCACATCATGATCGAGTGACTGAATTTAATAAAAGCCCTATTCAAATTTTCCATTTAGTCCTTTAGCTCTCATGAATCACAGTTAAAAGTACTTTTTTTTCTAAATATAACTTGTGAAGTCTTTGAAAATGGTTCGTGGGCCACAAAGCACGTGGACAGGGGCCTCATGTGGCCGGTGGGCCAACAGCTGATTTACTACACCATCAGCATGTTGAGAAGACACTTGCTTGTAAGCTTGCAAACTTATAGCTTACAACCAGTGACGTGCAATCGGGGAGGCAGGTGAGGCAGTACAGCATGTTGCTGTACGGCGTCAATAAAAAATGGTTTAAACACATTTAATATGTGAACTGATCAGTCAATAATTTAGCTTATGTATATAATGTACAGTGCTTTTTGTCACCAACTGTGTTTGTGTCACGTGTTTCGTGTGCTGAGTGATTATAAACGGCAGAAAACCGTTTCGAGGTGAGGGCAGGCAGTTCTCTTGCCTCATGCCAGGGGGCGCTCAAGATCCCAAACATTCGTCGTGTCACTCCACAACTGCCGAGTAAGTGACAGCGCGCTAGGCTAAACGATACGCTAAACAAGTCAAGTGCAGCAGTAGATTGTTAGAGATGGAGATTATTTTTTTCCCTCAAAACAAACAGCCGGAACAGGACGGATCAAGGAAGGCTTTCTTCCCTGGCAGCGATCTCCATTGGGACAGAGAGACTTTTAAAAGTGAAGGAAGATAAGGAGGACTTCGACGGGAAAGTGACGGATGTTTTTGTGTACAAGGAGCGACGCATGGACTTCATTTATAAGTCAAGGTAAGACAGCAATCATGTTTGTTTTGTTTAGTTTTTTAATGAAATGTGCGTTCTGTGAGCCACAGTTTGTATGTGTAAAGGACGCAGAAGTGAACCATAACCTGTAAACTGCTGCCAATCTATGCATCTGTTTGCAAATTTGGTTCTGATGACGTCAGTGCCTCACCAGCTATGAACCACTGTAAGCACTTGGGGAGTGCAAGCCTAATGGGCACACAACCTGCTGGGCTGATGCAAAAAACACATTGTGATATAAAATCCTCTCACTTAGAACGAGGAGGGCATGTTCTGCCAAGACACGTTCGCTCTCACACACTCACACAAATAGTGGCAACATCCTTGTTTAGGACTCTCCTCCTGATAGGGAAGTTCAGCTTGAATCAGGGAGGGAAGATGCTCCAAATCTGAAAGATAAACCGCCGAAAGCAGCTGGCGGCTCTTTGTGAACTCGTCCTTTGGTCATCTCTCTGGATGCTCAGTAACAAACACACAACATCACCTTTGGAATATAAACAGCATAACTTTGATTTTAGGGAAGAGAAAAAAAAGTTTTGAGCAAATTTGGAGCAAGGTTCTGTTTTTTGGGGGAACTTTCATGAAAAAATTACCTTAGGGTTGATTTTTCAAGCTGCAGACACTGAAAGCAAAGAATGATTAGTTTAATGATTAACTAAATGAAGCAAAAATAGCCATGTTTTGGGAACAAATGGTGGATGTACAGCTTTGATCAACTATGTTGGCCAAAGTGGGACCAGGGCAAACTAGATTAAGAGTCGAGAAATTCTGACAACAGAATAAAAAGAACCTAATAATTGTCAAAATCAGTCAAGTTACAGTCAGTTGATTGTTTTTCTTTCAACCTCTACTTGTAAAACCAGCAAGTGTGAGAAGTTCCATTTGACACCAGGTTTAAAAGTGCCTCAACGAAACTTTGGTTCACTTTTTCGTCTGAATTCATTGATTCATGCATTTAGAGGAATTGGCCGCCGGCGTCCCAAGGAAACGGTGATGGCGGTGGCATGTGGCCAGTCCAGCTGTCGGCGCTGATGTCTTTGGACTCCCACGGGACGCCATTACATGTTGAATCTCTCCTCGGGATGACATAATGCTTCCCATAACTCACCTACACTAAGTGATCTTGTTGTGAAATAATTTGTAGCATCATTGTCTCATAGTGAACAGGACTGATCCCAGACATATTTCACGGGAACACGGATGTTCTTGTATTTTACAGCTTTACTGTGTGCATATCTTCTACCGCTGAGCTTTTAGAGAACCGCACAGTATCACAAGTAAAGGTCCACTCTATATATGAAAGATTCCATTGGGTAAGAATCATGAAAACTGTGAAGTTTAATAAGAGTATTCATAAAAAATGTATTTATAGATATTTAGTAGTTAACAGATTATTTTTTTCCAACCCATTCCTATTAATAAAGTTTAAAAACGTGCAAAAATCTTTGAATAAGAAAGACAACTGAGTTTGCAGACATCATTCCCAATAATTACTCACCTTCCAACACACCACAATTCAAAAAATGTAAAATCTACTGCATCTGATTGCTGTGTGTCCTTGTAAACAAGCGTGCCGCTACTTGGGTTAAGAAGAGCCACAGTGTGCTCCAGAAACCTTGATCACAAATGTTGCTCCTTCATCACCACCGACCATCAGCTACTGACCTGAAGCAGCTTACAGAGGGATGATGGGGACAACGGAGTGGTGTGTTCAAACCCTCCTGTACGCTCTGTGTCTTTTGTACAAATTGCCTTTCGATAGCAGTGTCTGTCCAATACGTTTGCATGTCCCATTGCCCAGCGAAAAAAACGGGCTTCTACCGTTTTCCTTTTTTCTCCTTAATAATTGATGTTGAGCGTGTGCGGTGTTCAAACTCAAACGAGTGCAAACCTCACAGAAACTGCTGTGGGGATCCTTGTTAATGTGCTGAGTGAGACTCCAAACTCCCTGTGTGTACCGACGCTACACAGAACTGCGACAACAGGCCTGCTGCTTGCTCAGTTTGGTGTGGACAAAGGTGATATTACCTGTGTTCACTGGTTGCTTCAATGCTGGATGTTAAAAATGGACCATGTTCCAGCACAGCAGTGTCACACGCAAAAGTTACTTTTTTTCCGTGGTTGAATTGTTTGTTTATCACCAAATGACATGTGTGCGTCTCTGCCTGCTGTGGTGTGCATCCATCTATTTTTTGTCAATCTTCAGTTTATTGGTTGATAATTTTATCAGTATTTCTGGCCGTCAGAATTACGCACGAAAGAGGAATTGCTGCTGACTTACTTACTAAGTCAGTGGTCATAACAGCTGATCTGATCCTTCAATCTGAAAGAAATTCAGTCAGATTGGTGAAAAAGTGCCAATGTCAGCGCAGCGAATGTAAGAGGACGTTTCTTTCCAAACTCTAGTTTGCTGAGCTAATAAATCAAACGTGTTTGACTATATGTTGCCTTGGAATTTTTTCCCCCCCTCAGTGAATTAGATTTCATAATTGCTGGTGCTCTAACGTTCACCCACTGCTTTGGTCCCTTCCTGTACTCGCCGCGTCCCAATACCTTTGTTTATTTGGTGGTGAAACCGAGAATTCAGCTGCTGTAAGAACACAAAAGCAATCAGTCGGCGTGATTTAACAAGAACCTGTGCCCATTAAACGAACTCCTGCGCTATTGGAGGAGGGGGGGGGGGGAATGATCCCCGGTACATCAGCAGTTTTCCCCCACCGCCCGTCCCCCCGCAGACAGCCGACGGAGAGGCCCGCTCTCAGAATAGCACTCGTGCCGGAGAACAGCAGCAGCGGAACGACGTACAGCGAGCTATCGATGTTCTTTGTCGCCGGTGGAGGAAAAAACAATTAAATGAAGCCGGTCAAAAGAAGAAGACACTCGCCAGGTGTGCGTGTGATAAACACAATTACTGTTATTGTGAACAACCCCGAATCTGTCGACTCAGTCATATTAGAGGGAGGGGGGGTGGGGGGTGGGGGGGCTGCGAGCATTTTCCCGCGGCGCAAAACCGCGAACGTGTAAGGTGACGACTTGTTGGAGGAAGTTGCTCCGGTTAAGGTTACACTAAGTCCCAGGGAAAATTAATGCAAATGAATGGGATGCACCCTAAAGTCATGGAGACGCGGCTGCGTGTGTGTGTATGTGTGTGGGGAGGGTGAGTGTGTAGTGGGGGTGGGGGTGGGCGGGGGGTGGGGGGGTAACTGTCTGTCTATCCCTGTTTGCATACCTCCTGGAGGCACAAATGTCAGCTTTGAGCAGTTTGTGGACTCCCCACTAAGCTCTTGGCCCGCTCCGATCCAGACTGGTTCTATCTTCTGGACTCTTGGCATGGCACGCCACAGCCGTGGCCATCAATGTGTCATTCAAATGCCACGGCTTCACAGTCACCACTTACTTCTCGCGCTCATGGATATCGGGGTGACTCTTTTGCCGTCCGCGGTGGCAGCGGCGCCCCTCGCTTTTGACCGATTTCAGGAGCAAATGCGCGAGAAAAGCATCTGACTTTCTTTTTTCTTTCTTTTTTTTTTTTTTGACGCTTATTTATTTATTTATTTTTTCCATTCATCTTAAGCCCGCGTCACCTGCACAGCAGCAGGAAAAGGCTTCCAGAGCGGAGGGCAGGTTTGCCAAGGCCGGATACGCGCGACGGTTCGGAATGCAAAGGTCATGGTACAATGTGATCACGCAACATGTTTACTATTGCAAATACATATTCAAATGACGCTTGGGTGAGAAGAGGGGCAGATGGGGTTGGTGTTGATATTGTGTGCGAACCGATCCAATAATCAGTCTGCAAACACGGACGGTATTGTCAAGACATCAAAATGTATGACGTGTCATACGTTTGATTTGCTCCAAAGGGCCGGGCTGGAGGAAGGGTTGGTTTTTTTTGTTGTTTTTTTTGATTATCAATTAAGCCAAACAGTCTGTTTCTCAATTAGATTTTCATCAAAAAACAAAAAAAGAAAGAATAAAAAATTTGACTGGACTCGTCCACCTTCCCGCGGAAAAACAAATCCTCTCCAAACAGAGCTCGTCAGATGGGACGCGTCTGACGCCTCACGCGTATAAATGAAACTGTTCGCGACAGACAGACAGACAGATAGACAGAGGAAGGTCAGATGAAGCAAGAGGGCCTCGCGTTTACCTGAGTCCAAGCCATCCGTGGTCATGTGGCGAAGAAATGGCTGCGGGGGCCAAACAGGCGCAGCCGCACCGCGAGCCCTTCCCGTCGGGAATGTATCTGTAAGGAATTGCGAAGGGAGCCGAGTGCCGAAATCCAACACTGGTGTGTCGACAGCTCGTCTCGGGCAGTTCTCTCTCTTCGTCTTTTTTTTTGGGGGGGGCAGAAATGTAAGTTTACTTATGCAAAGCTGTGTCGTGTTTTGGTAAACAATGACCAGCGGAGCACCGAGCAGGGGAGGCAGATGGTGGGCTACCTCTCAGTCTGCTTCTGTCAGAGGTCCCTTCCAAATAAAGAGGAATGTTTCCCACCTCACACTGCTTCACAAGGGAAGAGCAAATGGCCGGTTCTGTGTTTTGGTCCACGATGGAATGTGTTGCGGTGCACAACACAGTTTCTCATTGTTTATGTTTTTCAAATGTTCGAATTTGTTTCAAACAAATGTTGTGTTTTGGATAGTTTTTTCAGGAGTTTCATAATTTTGCTTAGTTTTATTAAGTCCTATTTTAAAGCAACATGTGATCTAAAGCAATTTTGATTTATTGCCACATTTAAAGGGGAAATTGATGTATTTGGGATAAAAAACAATAGTTTCACGCAACATAAATGTTTCATTGTTATGTATAAAAACTGTCACATATGAATGTTGGAATCATATTGATTCATACATTGATACATTTGCATGTCATTCATACACACTCTTAGAATTGTAGTGTAAAAAAACCTTAAAAAAAACCTTATGATTGTAGTTTTTAGTGTGTAGAGGGATTCATGGAGGGAAAGCAGCAGTTTATATGTTTCTTCCTGCCGCTCATTTTTTGAAGACATAAACTCCAAACCACAGAGAAGTATGAACTGTCATTGTTTTCGTTGCAATTTATTTTTTGTCTATTTTTATCCATTAATATAATCAAAGCAAACTGAGTTTCTGTAAAAGGAATCACAGTTTCCTTTTTACCACATTCATGTGCGTCCGCGGTATTGGCCGTTCGAATAAATTCATCCATATAGAATATTTACTTTAAAATAATGTTTGATTACAACAAAGTCAACACTCTTGATAGATTGAAAAAGAAACTAAGAAGAAACTAATCAATAATGTGAGAAATTAAAATTGTTATTTTCTACCTTTGTAGATGAAGTTGCAAATTGGACTTTCCCCTGTTTTACTACCTGTTTTTTTTTTTGCTTGTTTTTTTAAATGACGGCCTCTTTACTGCTGTCGTTTATTTGGGACACAAACTAAGGACGAGCAGGTCATCTTTAAATATATTTTTTTTAAAAATGACCCGCCTCCAATTGAATGGGCCGAGGCCAGTGCACCAAAGGGTGCCACCAGAGCGTCGCGGGGGAAACCTCTCCTCTGAATGATTAATATGACAGTGATCACTGCCGATCCCCCCTGTGGTGGAGTGTACCTGTGCCAAAGGGCAGGTACCAACCTAATACGCACGGAAGGGGGAGGTGGGGTGGGTGGTGCTGGGAGACACAATCAGTCCAAAAAAAGCAGCAAAAAAAAAGCTCGCTTTTTAGCGAGCGTTTTGTTGTTTGTCACCCCTTTTTCATCGAGGCATTAACTATTGAAGACAACTGCCAACGGGAAGTGATGATGCCAAAAAAAAAGAGAAAAAAATTGAGAGAGAGGAGAAGGAAAATAAAGACACAGCTAAAAGAAAAAAAAAAGTGCTGCTACTGTAAAAATGCAGGTATTGTTTAAAGATAAAGAGAAGAGGAAGAAGTGGTGAGAGCACGGAGCCGGTGGCAAAAGAGAGAGAGAGAGAGAAGGAGGAGTGACAATGCTGCCGCCGCCGAACAGCTTTTGGCAGGAGATGACAGCAAGCAAGTGAAAGATAGAAACAGTCAACACACTTTGTTTCTGCCTCTTAAAAATATCCTGTCCCCTTTTTAAATCCACACACTTTGCATGTGTGTGTGTGTGTGTGTGTGTGTGTGTGTGTGTGTGTGTGTGTGTGTGTGTGTGTGTGTGTGTGTGTGT
>JAUESF010000001.1:1176762-1187330 GCA_032274765.1 Malacoctenus tetranemus | reverse complement strand
GTATTTTGCACTATCAAAGTGATTTGTAGATTGTTGGTAATAAGATCATATACATGATTTCCTAAACAAAGTATGTAAAAAATATAAACCTGCCGATCTTCTCCCCGTTTAAACCTCCCTCGGAGTGGTTATAGAGTTGGAAGCATGTGAAGGTATTTGCAGAATGATAAAGTTCACACAGAACACACAAACAGAAGGAAGCACTTTGCATATCAAAGCAATCCATTATTGTAGTTTTCAATAAAAGTAAAAAAAAAAATCTGTGGAGTCAAAGAATCAAAATGCAGCAGATTGTCTTTGTGTCTCTCAAAGCGGGCCATTGTTTTGTCAGTGTGTTCACGGCTGACTTAAAGTGCGACACATTGTATGATATTTTGACGCAGCTTTTCTCCCGATTAAACCACGTGTTCAACAAAAAAAACACAACCTGGACCTTTAAAACTGATCTTTTCCTTCATGTACAAACAAACTGTTTTCCCCTTCAACCAGAATCATTACAAGTAAATACAGGTCTGAGTTTCAGCTTTTGACGTATCTGCACTTTCCATTGTGTGAAAGTGGAAGTTAAATCTTTTTAACGCGCTTTAATTAGTCAGAACTGCGTGTCAGTTTCTTTACTGGAGTTGTGGCAGACGAACAACTCCTGCAGTCGAATTCAGATGCGCCCCAAATATCACAGCTCCTGCGTGAAAATTACTTTAAAAGGTATTTTTAGCTGCTTTTGTCTTTGCCAGTTATACAGCGCAGAGTTGAAATGTCACAATAACAGGAGCAGTTTCCTGTGAATCTGGAGGTGACGGCAAACTTTATAACAGCTATAAAACTCACTTAGCTAATGACTCGACGGAGCGAGTTTCAGCTTCTTCGTTAGCACAATCTCTGAACTGTTGTGAAAAGATACTTTAAGAAATTGTATGCGCTGAGGAAAGTGGGACATTGTTTTGATGGCATCTTTTCTTGGTCTCTTGTAGCCATACAGTGCATTGCTCGGATGGCCTGGCATTGCTAAACACAGGCTGTGACAGCTCTTAGCTTAGCTTAGCTTAGCTTAGCTTAGCTGTGATACCAACATCTTTGACTTTGTTTCTCCAGACAGCAGACCGAGCTGGCTTCCGTCAAGCCTTTGTCTTGTCCGGCTCTATTCCACGCACCAAGTAATGCTTTCCACCGACTCGTTCTTCATCACAAAACAATATTTTTTTGTAAGTATTTGCTATCGGCCTGATTTTTTCCCCCCCTCCTCAGATTCTTGTGGGTCGCAGAGGAACAAGAGACTGAATGAACGTGTCCATGTTCTCCTGCACACATTCACACACTGTTTAGCTTTGCTAATTTGAATATATTTTTGGGTCAGTCGTGTGCTCACTACAGAAGGCTTCCACGCCTACCCTTTGCCGAACAATTTAAATTTTTAATATTCTGTTTAATTTATATGGGCCACCACTGAGGGAATCTGACAATGCATAAAAAAAGGAAAAATATATTTTTTTTCTTGTTGTATAAAAAAAAAAAAGAAGACATCTCTTTCTTACAGATTCCATTGGCCTGATTTCAGGCCTTCTCTCATCTCACTCCCTGATCTTATTTGCCTTAAAATCATTTCGAGTTAGGAAATAATCAATGAAAAAAACATTTGTGAGATCCAAGTCTGGCACCAGCCCTCTCTCCTCTTCCTCATCTTTTGTTTTTTTCTTTCTTTCTCTTGCTCTCCCCCCTCCCTCTCTTTCTCTGTGTCACCCCACAGTCCCTGCTTTTATCCTCTTGTCTTTTCTCCCACCATCCTCTCTCCTTGGTGATTCACCGGGTGTAATATTTAATTATACTCTATAATTTATGCAGGTTATCAAACTCTGAGCGCATCATTTTATGTACATTGTGTAAATTGCTTTTTTCTCTCTCTCTCTCCGTCTCTCTCTCTCTCCGTCTCTCTCTCTCTCTCTCCCTCCTTCTCTCCCACTGCCTCTCTGTCTCGTTCTGTCTTTTCTTTTCCCGGCTTTTTTTTACTCTTGGATGGGAGGAGGGTAAATTCTTTGCAGGCATAGACAGAGATATTGAAGCCCGGGTGCAAATGTGAAATGAATAAACAGGCTGGATCTCTTCTTCAAGGGGCCTAAATGAGATCTGCACAAAATAATTTAAACTAGGCCCATTCATCAAGCCCACCCAGGGAATGTGTGTGGCAGCGGCCTGTGTACGTTGTCCATACTGTATGTATATGTGTGTGTGAGTGTGTGTGTGTGCAGTTGTGTGTGTGCGCCCCTGGCAGCAATGACACCAGTACCCTTGTGTGGGGAGATAAAACGACAGAGATGAAGAGTGATAGACAACAAAATACAGTAAATATCAAAATGAGGGGCTTTATTTTCAGAAAAAAAGTTTTCCCACATCTGGATAGTAAATCACTTAATGCTCACATTTTATTTAGTTTTATTGTTTTTTTGCATAAGCAAGACATGAATAATTTTACCATTCAAAGGGAGAGTCTGTTGATTCTCATTGTCTGACAAGCAAAGTGGTTGAAAAGTGTAACGGTCACTGCCTGTAGTGACCGACTGTGACTCTGGGTGCACTTCTGCAAAGCAGTAGTTCACATTGCTGCGAAAAGCAGCGTTCTTGAATCAATCAGTGTCCAACACAAGATGGGATTGATAACGTTTATTCAACCCAGAGTGGTTTGTTTTCACACAGGAACAGTCTATGTGTTATACAGCGACTGTCCATCACTGTGGAAATTCAAAAGTGCAACCGAATGGAACTTTTACTGTATCTGCTGTAAACCAAAGTGCAGGAATAGACCTTTGAAACTATTCATGATATAATGATGATCATATGTGCACAACCAGAGGCTTCCAGTTCCTCTCACTGTGGTAGGGAGCATTGCACTGGCAAAGATGTTGGTCTTCATCACCAGGTGTAGCTGCAGCAGCGTCTTCAGCCAGTTAAAGACGTGGGAGTTCTGTGCAAACAACTTGTTGTCCTTTGAGTCGATGGCTTTTGATCTGTTTGATCGGGGCGGGGAGGTCTTCCACAGCCGGAGGGCCTTCGAGGACATTGTCAGCACATCGCATTTTCACACAAACAGTGAATGAATTTATTGTTCTCAGTTCGCACACTTGTGTTGTCGACTCATAACAACACTAAACGGTCAAGGGGCTGTGTGCTGACTTGTTTTGGACCAATAGAATAAAGCAGAAAAGGTACTGGAGCAGTAAGATCTGTTCGATCAACGGAAACTGAGTGAACCTCCCCGTCTTATTTGTAAAGGACCTTTTGTTTGCCTACATTTGGTCTAATTAGCTCGTGTTCAAGGGTAAAAACTGACAACTTGCAGTGTCCTCTCCGTGTTTATGTAGTTGTAAACGAGTATAGCATTTCAGTGACCGCTCTCGTACCCCCCACTCCCCCCCACCCCCTAGCGTGTTTTATGTGTGCAGAGGGGACGACAACAGGGCTGTGATGGGTAGGAGGCTGGCTGCCCCGTGCATTTATGCATAAGCAGCCAGACACAATGGTGACATGCATGATAGCGTGTGCAATATACTGAGGGACTGAGAGGAGAGGAGAGGAGAGGAGAGGAGAGCAGAGGAGAGGAGAGGAGAGGAGAGGAGAGGAGAGGAGAGGAGAGGAAGCCAGCATGTCGCTGCTCCGTTGGAAATGACATCATAGCAGGGGTTAAACAGCCACTGTTTACCTTGATTTATAATCCTCCTCTCGTTCCCATCGCCTCCCCTCCATCCCACCCTCCCCCACATTGAAGAGGTGAGGCTGGCTGCTGGGGACGCAGGAGAGAGAAGGAGCACAGAGGAACGGGATCATGGACCAAAATAATGGAAAATTAATTTAGGCATGAAAAATATAGTGTAATTTGAATCAATACAGGGATGATCTCCTGTTGTCATGCAAAAAATATGACAATCAGGATCCAAACCTACTGTCTGATGATATGAAAGCTGAAAAAAAAACATTTCTGTAGTCGTTGTTGGACCCACTTCATCATATACACAAGAAATCTTCCATACCTCTTCACAATTTATTTTCCAAAAGGCTGAATTTTAGCGAATGGGCCGAGAATGCATCCTGGCTAGTTTTATGACTGAAATGCTAAAGAATCCAGATTAGCCTCGTTAGTCACATTTTTTCTCAGGGTTTTACCCCGTTCTAATACTTACAGGCACTCGAGACGGTGTGTGAGTCTTAATTTGGCCCTGCTTGCTATTCCCAAAACAACATTGGGGTCACACTGTGTCGAATGAGGAGTGGAGACCTCCCGGCTGACCATCCTGGACACCCAATGTTTTATATTGACAATGCTAGTGTCAGCTGTATGTACACAGACGGTGTGCACTTTGTTCTAAGATTGTATTTAAAGCAGGAAACCTTTGAATGGCGTTTGTGAAGGCATCCTCAAATTATGATTGGAAAATTTCACACCATTAGATATTTAAAGCATAGATTTTAAAACTATTACTTTACAAAAAGCACCAACTGGACCTAGTCCGAGTTTAAGAGGAACAATGGAGATGCGTTATTTGTAAATTGTACACCAACACACTCCTCAGACACTTCACAGAAGTTGTGTGGCTGCATTCTCGGACGTGCCAATGAGCGACGTAAGTCACTCTGCAAATGCATTGTCTGGGTAATGAGCTGTATGTGTGTAACGTTAATGCATCCCATAGTCTTTCCAAGACTGACAGTTGGTCCAGAAGAGAGGATGTCTGCCGGGTCCCTCTTGTGCATAAAGATGTCCCTCTTATAGCAACTGGCGAGTGAAACAAACAAAGCTGCGGCATTTGAAGAAGGACATCGGCGCCTTGTTCAAAGACTCCAAGTAAAGTGGTTCCTTCAAAGCTTTTAGTATCCCCGAGCTGCCACATGGTAAAGTGAAAATAATGACACAATTCAGATCGGACGACTAAGTCCGAGGGTGTCAGACGTGCAACCTCAGACGGGCAAGAAAAACAGCCCCGATTAGGGTGCTAATGGTCATGACTCACTTGTTTAGTGCGCAGCAGTCGTGCACAGTTGTATTCCCACCTTGGCCCAACCCACCTGACGACCCCTGACAAGAAGACAAGACTCAAGAGGCTCCGTTCTTCATTAAACCAACACACACGTGAAATAGCAGAACGATCGGTTCACAGAAAAACCACTTTGGACGTGGCGGGCAACTGAATATCTGTTGCTGGAAATGCCAAGAATCACTGATTGGTTTGTTGAATTTGACCGAGCTGGACGGACGAGGTGTCTTCTGTTCATGGTCGCCTGAGACATTTGGCTTCATAATGGTCTAAAATTGCCTTTCCAGGGTCCATCCTTCACCTCTTCTCTCCACTGAAAGGAAGACGTGAATGACTCACAGCTGTTTCGGACAACCCTTTGCTCTTTACTCCTCACAGCAACACAAGCTCCAAGCAATGAGCAGTCCATTCAGGCACTGAATGGACTGCTCATTGCTCATTAGCTCGGCGGTTGATTGAACCGGTTTGCGGGTGTGAGCCCCGGTGGGCTTATGAGACTCTCTGGGTTTGTCTCCTGGAGCAGGCAGCACTCTTTATCCATGTTTGCTCCATGTGGAAAAACTGTTGTGTCACTTCTTTCTGTTGTTTTTTAAAACATAATCATCATCTGAGTTGGTGCTTGGCACACTCAGCTGTCAGTGCAAGAAACAACATTTTACCAAGTACAAAAATGCACAAAACAGCAAAACTATCCACCAATGAAACCAGTGTAAAGTAGCATTTCAAGACAATCAGACCTGGTGGACTTCACTACAGTCTAGTGAAGCAAAGTGATGTCTACCAAATAATTTGGGTTTAAAACTGGGCTCTGCTGCTCAAAAATAATTACATATGACAACAAATGAAATGCAGGCCATTGACATTGAAAGACTGAGTTGACGTATAGCGGAGGGCACCCCTATAGCTCCCCTGTAAGTGGTCTGAATGCATAGAACCAAAGAGCCAATGGCACCACTAACAAAGCAATACCGAGCAACAATAGGTCTCAATTTTAGTTCCTGAGAGTTTTCTCACCAGTGAACACTCAAGGATTAAAGAAAATGTGCGTGCGTGCGTGCGTGTGTGCACGCGCGCGTGCATGTTTGTGGAGAGAAAAAGCAGTGAGAGGGAGATCACAACACAGTCCCGTTGCCGGAGGGGTTGAATGAAGCTCAAGCCGAAATTCCTCATGTCTACCACAAAACAGTCGAGCATTCCACCACTTTTTGACACATCCACATAAGAGATCCGCACACATTCAGCCTCAGCCGCCCCCCCCCTCCCCTCTCCGTGGTGGCAGCACTTCACAAAGGAACCATTGAAGGGGCTCTTTCAGTTTAAAAGTTGAAAAGTATGTCTAATTTTGGTCAGAGTTCATTAGGCAACACAAAAGTGGGAGCTTGCAGAGAACATGAGGACAGTGGCAGAGGCGAGTGCCTCATGCCAGGGCCGATAAGAGCAGACAGAAACTACAAAAGCGCCTCTCCTTCAGAAGGAAGGGATGAGGACGGAGGGGAGGGAGCAGAGAGAGAGAGAGAGAGAGGGTGGAGGGGAAGGAGACGGAAAGAGTGAAACCAAACAGCGAGTCTTGGCCCGGAACGTTGTTTAGTTTTAATGCATGCATGTCAGCGACTGTTAATGTGACCCAGTGAGGCTGCTGCGATATATCAATATTCAACCTAAACGTTGGGCTGAGAGTGGAAAGAACAGCGCGGATGTAATGAGGAGCAAATGAAAATGAAATGCTTTAAGTAGGTCTACTATACCCGGGGTATTAAATTGTCATCGCATCTAAGTGAAAGCTACGTCAGGAACAGGACTTTGTGTCAGAAGGCAGAGCCACCCTCGTGAGTCACATTTCATCCTCTCATTATGAAGAAAGAAATGAAGAGCTTATAAAGCAACATTATAAAAGCAACAGCGAAAAATCAGAGTGCCGCTTTAAGCACATGGCCCCGGAATAAGCAGCGTTGTTAAGGAGAGGGTGTGAAGATAAATGTGGACAGTCATCTGCCTGTGAGATCTTTGTTTTTGTTTTTTTGTTGTGGCTGCGACTGGGATGCAGCGTTGCTGCTTTAGTGTAAAGGCCCTGAGCTGTAAATGGATATTGGAGATTAGATCTTTAATCTGGAGAGAGCCATGTCATTTTCCTATTTTTCTCTTTTATTGATTCTGGCTACTCGCGGCTCGGCGTGATCAAAAACCTTTCAGGCTACAAAAGGCAAATCCAGAGATGTTCATATTCCCTTACTTCCCTCCTATATTGCTACATTATAAGAGATGTTCCAGTAAATGAGGATAAGATTTGACAGATAAATGTGTTTAGCGATATATATCTATTGCCCCGGCTGGCGCTTTACGCTGAAATCAGGCTCCTACAGTATATTAACCATCCACTCCATGCTGCATGTATCGGGAGTCTTAAGATGCTGTTGAACGAATGAACCATTACACAGTTGGACTGCTGCCTCGGCCTGTGCACGCCAGGTGAGAGTGGAGTCCGTTTGGAGGGAACATCCCAAATGCAAGCGGGGTCCATGTTAAAGCATGTACACAGAAGTTACCGTCAATATCAAAACCTAGGAGACATCAAAGCATGAATATATGGTGTCGAAACATTTTGATCTATTGTTTTTACTGTTAATTGCAAAAATGTTGCATTGCAAACACAAAAGAATCGTGCTAAAGGGTGAAAAGCAAATGCGTCCTTGGTTTACAGTCTCTCGTTAATTTACCTTTATTTCAACAAAACAGCAATATGTCAAAAGTAATTACTCACAATACAAATGTTTCATAATTAACATTCAGAAATTACTTTTAAACTTACATCAGTTCGGAGATTTTCACTCTTTGGTCTGATGACGACTTTGTGTCTTCCCACATCCAGCAATATTACGTCCAAAGTGGATGAGGTGAGTAAGTTGATTGCGATCCATTGTGCTTCTTTTCAAACGGAGACTTTTGAAGGTTCTTCTACCAGACAACACAAAACAGATAATTGCCATCCCCTCTGCATTGTTGCCTCCATCGATCTGTACCATCGGATGCTTCTTGCTGTTAGTTCAACATTGCACCTGTGTGGAGCTCACTTAAAACGCAGGTGCAAACTGGCTCAGCCTTCACCAGAGACGCTGCTGTTTTGTTGTCATCGGCTTGAGTTGCAGGGTTTTTCATTTTAAAACATGTTCATCTTTTTTTTTATATGTCCTTCTCTAATCTTTGTTTTTCATTTCATTGTAGCCACCTGATATATTACATAACTTCCTCCACCAACACTTCCAGTTCCTAATCATCACATTTCATTCTGTGCCTACAGGCACTCTGCAGTAAAATCAGGCTCTCTTTGGAGATGGATACTTAAACACATGCAAAACTCTCATTCACATATTCCTGTTTATGTATAGTATGCTGTCACTTGTTCTTGTTTTTTTGTTAAATTCCCACAAAACACAAGTGTGGGTTGATCTGCTTTCAGAAGAGTGGAGAAAAAGGGAACCAAACCAAACAATGGGGTTGGAATTGTCATCATTTGTTGCCCAACTGAGACCTCAGGTCGTTCTGGTGCGAAGTGTCATTTTGTGTTGATTTTCCACTCGGCTACAGAGATGCAGCCCAAAAAACAAGTCGCTCCAAACATGTATGATGTAAACAAACCAGGGTCGGAGTCGCTCTGGCTTCTCCCCCACCTTATTGTCTCTCAACTCCAGACCGAAGCATCACTGGGTCGCATGTGCTCTACCGAATGCGGCAACGGGCTAATGTGTTTAGCTAGCATGGGCCGTTGTTTAACGGTTATCCTCAGCATCAACTTCAGCCACCCACTCCCCGTCCCTACTGTGGACCTACCCTAGCTGTGCCACCTAATGAAAACAAATGGCTTTTCAATGGGCAGACAAAGCCATTTCAGACATTCATCATCGGCCTCATAGATTTCTAAAATCCCATCTAGTCTGTCCCTGGCCCACACCTCACTTTGTCTCGGGCTGTCTCCCTCTGTTTGTCGGCCTCACCTCCCGCTCTATCCCACTCATCGGCCGCGATCACAAACTCCGCGACTTTGCGGCATCATTTACAGCAGCTCCATGTAGAATAGCCCACCTGACAGTCACTCACTCATCACATGTCTGTCGACAGAAACGAGTGGACAGGAAGGTATTATCCGGAGACGACAGAATGAATGGAAAGTTGCCGCTAATTTCGCCGAGGGCTTCCACCGCCGCTGCAACACTTCCACCGTTTCCCCCCCTGCAAATAATCCAAAATTTGAGTAGATAACATCGGACTTTAATGACCCCTGAGGAAATTGGGTTGTTGCCTCAGCACGGAGGATCCCTCACAGCGGATAAGATCAAAATAGACAAAGATTACATAAACAAAATGCAACTAATAACATGCAGTAATAATCCAAATACACGAGTGAGGGAAGATACACAATGGCATTGCTTGGTACAATTAGAATACTATTCAAAGAAGAAGCTGAATTGTGCGACGCTGCAATCAAGAGTAGTATTAATCACAGTGCACAGTGTTGCTCGCGTTTGGAGGAGGCAGCGCCCAAAGTGTCGAGGAAGTAATTGGAAATCAGAGACGACCGATGCTGGTTGCTTCTTTAAACAGGAGTAAAATGACTCAGTTCCTAAAAGGTAAACAAGTTTGGCTACTAATTCTAGTTTCATGTTTTTCCGATCATACTTGAGTCATTATATAAGATAGTTCAATGTTGTCATATGATGTACTTAAATTGCGTTTGAAGACAAACTTATCGTCCTCAGTAACATCCTGTAGTCTTACAGTATCACGGGTGTTTAATGAAAATATTCCGATTGTGCTGAATTGTTTCATTTGCGCTTATTTGCACAGACAGTCCAAATGTTCCACTTAAAAAATCAGTGGGGCCTGCTAATTCTAAGTAGCACCATGAGTGGAGGGACCCTCGGTGTAACAGCAGGCCTGACTGATGGGCAATGATGATGTCATCAACAAGTGCCAATCCCGATGATGAGGGGGACTGAATCGGTGCCAAGCTGCGGGTGGCCCCCGACGGCCAGATGCCGCGGCAACGGCCCGGCTCAGCCAGTCAGCGGAGGGGCGCGGTGATGGAGCGTCCCGGCTCCAGTCTGCTGGAAGGGGAACGCACCAGCAGCATCTGTAACCAGCCGTCGCCATCAAAAAGCACGTCTCATTGTTATTCCTGTGATGCCTCGATGCTTAAGGAAAATCCATCTTAAGGCACTCGTGGGTTAGATATAATCAATTTGTCACGCCGAGTGTTGTGGTTACCAACATCACTTAAGCAAATCACTCGTTAAGACGGAGTCCTTAACAATTTACAGTCAACAGATAGAGTTTGGAAGGAGTGGGGAAAAAATCTCGCATTTACAGAAAAATCATGCGGTTAAACACAAATTATTAAGAGCCTGACAAACAAGCTCTCCAGCTGAAAGCTGCTTCACTGTGGATTGTTTGGTCAAAACAGAAATGCACCTATTAACCTCCTTATTTATGACTAACACCTTTGACCATCTCATTTTTAGCACGCTGCGTCCAGGTCTACAAAGGTCTGTGTCT
>JAUESF010000001.1:1147660-1159563 GCA_032274765.1 Malacoctenus tetranemus | reverse complement strand
CACACACACACACACACACACACACACACACACACACACACACACACACACACACACACACACACACACGCTTGCCTGTTTACAGCAATGATATCATCAGTAGTGAGCACAGGTAATGCTATATTGGTTCTAATATACAGCTTCAGACAGGGCCCCTTAACTATTTCTTGCCTGGAGCTTGTGACACTGCCTCCACCAAAGATGGTGGATCTCCTATTAGATCTTTAACCTGCCGCAACTTCCACCGTGAAGCCGAACACTGGTGAAAATGCTCACACTCACCGACAGACAAAGGCCAAAACCTTCAAAATAAAAGCAGCAGCAGTTCATTAAATCTGTTGTCAGTTCTAGAACTTGTGTTATTGTGGTTTTCTTTGAATCGTGCAAATTATTGATGGCGGTTAAGGGTAGGGCACGAGGGAATGCTTTGTGCGTGCGTGCGTGCGTGTATGTGCACGTGCGTGTGCGTGTCCATGCACGCTCCTGCACTGCCAAGATGAAGTATTGTCTAAAGGTGCAAAGTGACGGCCCTCACATCCTTTTTCCTGTGAAAAGAAGAACCTCGACACCCCGGCTCAACCACAAATGCACATACACAGTTACACACACACACCTCCCCGTTGCCCCCACCCAGCCAGTTCCACCCCCCTCCCCCCCCCCTCCCCTCCATCCATCTCCATCCACCACAGCCCCAGTCCATCCCGGTGCCAAGGCAGCACAGATGCAAACTCCCCCCTGACCAGGCTACTGCCAAGGCGCCGCTTCCGAAGCCTCTCCACCAGCTGGAGACTCTGATGAGGCCAACACATCCATTTCCCTGGTAACCGAAGGGCCCAGGCGCACACCGAGGGACACGCTTGCATATAAACATGTATATGCGCAGGCGTGAATATGTATATATGCCACACACGCGCAGTGTCCCACCGACGCCTTCTCTTTGGGAGGAGGAAAAAAAAAAAGGGCGACTCCCCCCCCACTCCCGCCCTCGCCTGCCCTGTTTGTTGCCAGGTCTATTATCACACAAGATGCATTGCAGGGGCACAACACAACAGCTCGACACATTTACACCCAGTAACCAGACATATGCAGGGAGCGGCCCACTGACCCAGGACGTCACCTCTGCTTTGCAATGGAGACACTGAGATGCTTGTGAAGAGTCCGTCGGAACAAACGAAAATGTTTGATCAGAAGAACAAAGAAATGAGTTGTACAAAAACACAAGATTGATAAATTGCATGTTACAAGACAGGAAACACTGTCAAGTTCTGACTTGACCAACGCATGTCCAAACCTGTTTAAATACAATGTACACTGACTGTACATGCAATGTACTTGTCAAGCAATCTGATAATGGCCATGACATGATTTCATGTGCATTTCTAAAGTGTAGATGTGTCCAGTCTGATCATGATAGTGATCTGACTGCTTCCAGTTCTCATATTTCTTTGGGGGGAAAAAACAGACCCAGTGAAACCTACCACAAATCAGCTCGGTGGCCATCATCTTTGTTTCATCGTGCTCAGGCCAGTTTTACCAGCTGTGGTCTTGTTGGCTCAATATGTTGAAAACGTGTGTCAATCCAGCAAATGCAGGGACACGGTGACAGAGGTGCAGCTTTTTTTCTGCTGGGAAGGCCAGAATAACGGCCAAGCAAGTCGCTGGTTCGAAAACCAGTTTAAAACACCAGCTTTGCAATAGCTGCAGTGCTGTTTCGATTGGATGTCGGACTTTACGCGAAGGTCACATGTTCCGATTCAGCCACTGGCTGCTTGCTTCGCCAGGTGCACTAACGTCTCACTACGACACCGCCACCTATCAGCTGAAGAGAGATGGTGCAGCCGTTTTTAATTTTGGACTGCACACATCGTGGCACTGTCACATGATTGATGCTGGACGTTGGGGGGAGGCCGTAGCATCAATAATGCAGCTCCCGCCAGTTTGATTGCGACAAATTATGGATGTGATGGTGTTTTTTTATTGGGTTTCTCGGATGAATCAAAATACAACCTCGCTGGCGGGATCGAAATATATTTCGAGCGACATCAAACGACGAACCCAGTTCTGCGAAGTTGTACGTCAACACCATCCGTGCACCACCTTCCTGTTTAAGAGAGAGGGGCTTGTTTTTGTCCTCCACCGATCCAAGAAGAAAGACAACCTCTCAGGGCCGATGGAAACCACTGCTCCTCCACCATGCCTTCTTGGACGTTTACTGGAGATTTTCATCTTCCTGTTTAATGTAGCTGAGTGATGGGGGGATGTGGGGGCAAGTATTGAAAGCAGAGAGGAAGAGGAGGGGAATGGAACAATGATATAACCGAGGGGCGGAGCTTGCTAAATATATGGTTATTTAAAGAGGGCAGGCAAACAGCATCTGCTTGTCTTGGACACACAACCGTTCGCACGACTCACCGGGTCCCGAGGAAGGGACGCAAAAAGAGAGGGGGTGGGGGGGGTGGGTGGAATCAGTGGCTGAGCTTTAACCCTGGGCTCTGTGATCTGGAGGAGAAGAGAGGCCCTGAGCCTCCTCAGCTGCCGTATTAAAGACAGAGGGTCCAAAGTCTCTCACCAGCAACCACTCCCCCCCCCTCCCCCACCACCTCACAGCGAACCCACTCTGCATCTAAGAGACGAAGAAGGTTTCGGCAGTGTTCGCACCGACAGATTTTCCGCGAAAGGCCTTTTGATGTCCCTCTCCTTTTTGAGGGGACGGCAGAAAGGCTGCGAGCCTTTTTGGATGTGGTGCCAAGAACAACAAGCGAGGAGGCAGCTGTGTGCAAGAAGGAGGCGGATCGGCTCAGGAATCAAAGATGGCTGGCGAAGAAAGGAAAATAGCGTATCAAAGGAGATGTCCCACGTAATTGGAGTTAGTCAGTGTCTTTAAATAAATTGACTTGGGAGGAGGCCACCAAAAGCGCGCGTGCACGCACAGGCGAAAGCGCTCCGCGAGCAAAGCCCGACTTGTTTTTCATTGTTAGCAGCAGGTTAAAAACAGTGAGGATCTTTAAAGTTGGAGTTGATTCTCTCAGAGGAGAATTCCAGCAGTTCATTCACAAGTTTACCAGATTCTTCCAACAACGAGTTGTGGCAACGAGTCGAATGCTTTTCTGGGGTTTGAGGAGCGTAAACACTGAAAAAAAAAGTTTATACCAGCCATCTCCGAATAAAGCAGCCGAGGAGGTTCGTTGTTTGAAGCTGGTGGCAGATTTGTCATGTGACGCGAGACATCACGTTTTTAACAACAGCCCTTTCTTACCTTCAACTTCTGATTTGTAAATAGTGAGCTGATCCATCGGTGCATCCCTGATATTCACCTGGTGAGAACTGCCATGGAAAGACGCTCTGACAGGTTGAGATGTGAGCCACCAGCCTCTGGATGGAAAGCCAAGCCTGCTCGACAGACTGAGGCGCGCTGTTGCCTGCAGGGCAACTGAGGAGTGTGATTGGCGGTGTGGTGCTTATCGCTGTCGTCTCACAGTGAGACGCCCTCAGTTTGATTCGGCGCTGGGGGGCCTTTCTTTGTAGAGTTGGCAAGTTCTACAGGTGTCTGGGGGGGATTTTTTCCCTCTTAAGTATCAAGTTATCGTCTATCTCGCCCCGTTGGGGATATGACTGCTCTGCATTTAATCCATCCTTCGCCTGGTTAGCTTTGGTCCACCATACCAGAGCAGGGAGCTGCCACACATGATGGGGGTGCTGAGGGGGCAGTTTAGAGGTAAAGAGATTTGCTCAAGGGTCGTGGCAAACAATTCCTGCTGGAATTAAATGCAGCATCACACTGGTGGTCTGTCTGGAGGTTCACTCCTCAAACCTCTGCTCCCTCGTGAGGGTAAAGCTCCAGCGGGCTCTCCAGCTTCCTGCCTCAATGCAAACTGGTGCGTCAGACCAACAGGCCGAGTCTGTTGTCATAGTGTCTGCATCACCTCCTCGTTCATTGGGAATATCAGTCGCTCCTCACGTGCAGTCAAATGCCTGGAAAGCACAGTGTGTTAAAGTCTCTGGCTCGGCCCGTCCTGTGAGGCGCTCAGTTAAGTGATCGTGAAGTGAACTTTATGCTACAAATACAGCTTTCCTCCCTCTCTCTCCCATTACAGCTGCAGAGAAAACAGCCTCTTAAGAGATATCCAGACGTTTCCTGAGGCTCCCCACCCCCACCACCCCCCCACCCCCGGGGGCCTTCGCTCTCTTCACCCTGAGCAGGAAGAAATCAACAGCACATCTCCCTTCCCTGCGGCTCCTCTGACCATACACATGTACCGCTAATGCCCGGAAATCACATTTCCCCATCACTTTAGCACCATCACTTTTTAAAAGCATGCCATTTCCAACCAGTTTAAGACAAGTGAAGAGATAAAAAGGAGAACACACTGGCCTGTGCATGCAGATGCAGGCAGCTAGGTGCAATGTGCCACTTTTCCTCTGGTTTCCAGAAGAGCCAGTGTGGAAACAGCAGTTTCTGGTCGGGACCACATTTACAGCTGCGAGCCTGATGACTCACTTAAAAATAATACATTTTACCAGACTGCAAGGGGCCAAAAAATATTACAGCAAGGACACTCAACAGTAAAATACAAGAAAAACAGTGAGATAATGCATTGTTGTCACAGCCTCTGACTGGTCACGTGGTTCCTTGGTTGCCGTCGTCCACCGTTATCACAGCTGCTCTGCTCAGTGCCAGCGTACGTTGGGTAAAGCCAGTGTGAAGATCGATGATTGAAGTGAAGCGGGGGGAAGCACCGTTATTTATAACCCCGAGATGAACCTTAAAATGAAAGCAAAAGAAGACCAATTTTGGGTCAGGATAATTAGTTTTATATCCCATCCATCTTCTCTTTTTTTTATCTAATTTTGGGTTGCATGAGGGGTGGCGGGGGCGGGGGGCGGGGGGTGGGGGTGGGGGGTCACTTGATAGCAGCCTGCGAGAGGCAGGGAACACCCTGCATGTTCTACCGTGGAACTGCAGAATACCCGGTTGTGGAGAACGCAGGGCCTCCACGCAGAAAGGCCCAGAAACAGAGATGGGGGATCTTCATCCTCTGACGGAGCTCGTTGTGCAGTACCGAGCCAATATTTATATTATATATATATTATATTTCCTTTATTCTTCAAAGAAAATCGAGGCTGTTGTTCATCTGGTTTGGAGAAAAAAAAGAATTGGCAGAAAGGAGTAAACAATTAGGGTTTAAGAAATTTATGTTGCTACGATCCAAAAGTACCCCCCCACACACACACACACACACACACACCTTTTTCTCTTTTTTCGACTGGATCGAACTTGGCTGTGGCTCTCAACCAAAATGAGTTTCACACCCTTGAGAAAACTTTTGGCATTTGTACTTTAAAATCCATTCAACTGGTTTAATCTTACTTTAAAAAGGAAAAAAACAAAGTATAGAATGAATTAAAAAAAAAAAAAGAGCCTCCCTGAAATCAAAGACTTCCTGGTTTGTCTCTTTGTCTCGTGTGGCAACATCTCCACCCGGAATAAACAGCTCAACCTAAAGTTACAAACTCGAGAAGAGATACAAAACAGCCTGGTATCGAATGATTAAACTGCATGTTGTGCATGTGGAGGAAGTTCTAATATTAACTCATGCTGCCACGCGGTGATGAGAGTGAACAAAGTTGATATGAGATTAAATGGCGCGCTGTGCTACCCATTCTTCTTCTCCCTCTCTTTTTTTTCCCCCCTCCACGCCGGGAGATCCGGCATGGAAAAGGCGCTGAGAGGTTGAAGGTGTGGAAGATGATTCTGAACACGCAATATTTGAGAAGGGAGAGAAAGAGGTGTGGAAGGAGGGGGGTGGTGGTGGTGGGGGGAGATGAAGGAGGACTTGTTGAAGAGGGGATAAAAAGCGGAACGATGAAAGCCGATGGAAGGCAGGAGGAGGTGGGGGGAGGCAGGGGGGCGGGGGGAGAGGAGCCACGTGTTATGATCAGCTGTCAAGTCCTCACCTCCTCATCTCACCTCGCTGGATCTAATGTGCCTTGTGTTTTACTTAGCTGTTGTCTATTTTCATCACCTCCCCCCCCTCCCCTCCTTGATGACTTAGTCTCGACTCCTGCACTTTGCTCCTGCTGCGCTGCCGTTTTTCTTCCCCGCGTCTCCGTCTGTGGCTATTTTATGCGCACGGCGAACCGCTTCCTAAATAAAACCCCTCGAGTTCGCGCCAAACTTTGTTTGGATTCCGAGATAGCAGTGAGCTGATGCTTTTTACACCTGCTTCATCGTGGTTTGATCAAGCGAAACCTTTGTAATTTAACAACAGATAAAGGACTGTTTGGCATTCAATAAATAAGTGAGCGTTCCCTTTGGGATTTCACTGCATTCTCTCACCATTTTCCTTCTGTTTCTTCTAGTTCAACTTGATTAGATTCAAAATATCTTGTGGTGGAAGTTCAAAATGATCCCTGTTGTTTTGTTTTATTAAAACAATTTTACCTGTTTTGAAGGAGAAGCCATGTCCTTCACTGTTCCTCCAAGTGAGAGATGTGGGTGGTGCCGGAGGTGGTGGCTGACTCTGGAGCTCATGAGTTATCCACATGAAGTCCCCAAACCTACAAAGGTGGATCCACTCCACGCTGAGGGGTCCTACTGAGGTCTGAACCCAGGATGAGAGCGTCATGAATTGTTGGGTTCAAAGCCTCCAGGACCAGATGCTGCAAAGTAGCAACGCAGCATGATGGTACCTCCACTATGCCTGATGTTTGGGCTGTTGGAACTCTTGTGTTGTTTCCCTGAGGCACATTCTCTTACTGTCACCACGGAGGCCTCGCTTGCGCTGCAGTTAACTTGGTTCAGAGGAATTTAAGCCGCAAAAGTAGGTTCCATGGTTACGTGCGTTCCTGCTCGTGACTTGTGGAATTGCATGTGCAGCACCAGAAGTTGGGAGGGTTTTTTGCCATGTGAGAGGTTTCTACACCCGTCAGCCTTGTACCAGTTAGAGACAAGTTCCGTCCTTTCATACTTAGAAACTACATAGACACCACCATCACAGGGGAGGGAGATACACACAACATGTGTTCCTCTCCATAAATGAGTCGCTTTCTATAGCAACACTTTCAAGGGTTTTTCTCCCTGTCAATGTATTTTCAAAAAAAAAGAAGAGGATGTGACACCATCACGTTTTCTTCGGATTCGGCCACACTTTAATCACCCTCCGGCCCAAAAAAAGGACGAAGCATGTCATGTTGTGTTAGGACATTTACTTTGTGCCGTGTCCCCACTCGTCCCACAAGTCACTCTTGGCTGGTTTGACAAATAGGACGAAACCGGGCAGCCACAACAAAAGCACGAGAACTGCTTTTGCACTTTTTGTGCTTACAAAGCCCGATGAAGAAGTGAATGGAGAGTATACAAAAGTGATAATGAGTCCCGTCCCGTCCCCCCCTCCCCCCGCTTTTTTTTTTTTTTCCAGTGATGAGAAAATCATTTGAAACTGCCCAGATTTCTCCTACAAAGAGACGCCACACCACAAGGCTGGGTGTTCGCACTGTCTCCTCAGAATGTGCTTTCACAGGCTCAGAAAAACCCACTCCCATCAAAAAAAAAAAGAGGAAGAAGGAGTGATTTTCTCTCTCTGCCTCTCTGTGTGCAATTCTTGCCGCCGTGTCCATCCACCGGCATCCGTCTCCAACTGAACCGTCTTCAGTCGTCTCCTGGATGCCTTCATGGAGGATCTCTCGGAATTACAAACGCGCCCGATCGCGTGTCTGTTCGCGCAACAGTCAGCGCAACTTGGGGTGTTGCCCCGATGCATTTTCATGAAAATCATATTTGAAACCGAATCTGTCGACGGGGGCCGCTTGTGGTAAACACTGTCATTTCAGGGAGACAGCTAAGCCCTACAAGGCTTTTCCGCCTAAACGGTCCACTTAAAGCAAATTATCATTTACCTTTTGACGTGTGCCAGATCATTAGGCAGGGACATTAAAACCAGCCACCACAGCACCAGAGGGGGGCCTGAGTGAACCGCTGCCCGCGACATAGCTGCATGAGAGTCTGCACGTGTGTGTGCACGCGTGCGTGCGCGCGCATGTGTGTGTGTACGAGAGGGTGTATTGGGCACATGCAGAAGTGCTTGTATTGGGTATTTTCAAGAAAGTGTGTGCGTGTGCCTGCTCGGTGACAACAAAGAGGGCCAGCAGTCCTGGGTGTCACCATGTGCCCAGAATCATTTGACACAAGCAGATGCATCATTAAAACACTGCCACACACTCGCTGGCCAGGCAAGAGAGCAGGCCGTCTCTGGTTCAGCCATTAGCATTCTCTGGCTACCCCCCCACCCCTCCACCCCAGCCCTCACCCTATCCCCACCCGTTCTTTCGAAGCACCCCCCAAATTCCACAAAGACATGCAGAAAGGTCGCAGAGATGCATAAAGGTTGACACATCCTGGACGGGCCTTATTTCGTTTTTTCCTTCCATTCTCATATTTTCCCCGTGACTTTCCAGGACGGCCGTGTGAGTTCTGACAGGCGTGTGTGATTTTGGAGGGGGGGACTGGCTTGGCGGAAGGGAATAGGCTGGCCGTGTCGAGCAGTGTGTGTCCACGCACGCGTGTGTGTGTGTGTGTGTGAGGACGAGACACTGTCTGCCCTAGCTGTGGCAACCCAGCCCTTCTCATTAAATCAGGCAGAGCAGCCCGCGTCTAGGGGGGGTCGACAGCGGCCACACAACGCACATATACACCAGCCGGCGCGCACACGTGCACACGGAGTGACAGCGGGGCCAGCGGCGGGGCCAGCCGCGGACCTGTGATGTGCAGCCAGAGGATGGATGCGGACAGACTTCACCTTCTTCTGCTCGGCTGCCGCTGCCGGGTAGCCGCACAACAGATGGCTGAAGCGCAACCGCCCCCCCTCCTCACCCCCATCGCACTTTCTTTTACTTTCTTCTCGACTCTCCGTTTCACCCCCTTCCCCTCCGGTCCACCGTCCCGTCCTTCCGTCCGTCGTCTCCCACTCACTCCCTCTCCCGTCCGTCCCCCCTCTGACTGACACCGTAAGTGGTCGCTGCGTTGCGGACAGAGCGGCGTTGTAAAAAAGTAACACGGAGGCTGATGTTAGCCCAAATTAAGGCAAATGTATTCTATGACCCATTAAATTGAATAGCGAGGCTTTTCTGTGGCGGCCGCAGAAAAACACAATGGGGAATTAAAGAAGCTTCAGAGCAGGAGAGCCTGCGCGCCCTGTTTTTTCAGCCCTGTGAGTCAGGGTCAAACACCTGCCGACATTCACTTTAAAGCATCAAGCTCGCAGGTAAAACCTCTAACTCACATGTTACAGACTTCTGATTAGAGACTTCAGAGAGCTTCCAGACAGAGACTTTCTTCTGCTGCGCTGCTTAAACAGGACTGTTTACTCAGAATACCAAGTCTCACAATGCATTTAAGATGATGCAGACTTCTTGTTTGTGTCAGCTGCATTAAAGCTGTATTCGTCCTGTCGAGGGGGTCGGCTGTCACTTCCTCTGGTTTTTTTGTTGACTGTGACAAATTGAAGGGAAATTGTGGAGGAGGGGGGACAAACACCAAACTTGCTTTTCTGAGTTGAGGCATTTTCTGTTTTTTTTACAAAATCTGAAAAAAATGTCTGTTTAGGTCTAAGAGTAAAAGGTGACAGGGTCCGCCGTCGCACGGAGCCACGCGGACTAATCAAAAACAAACAACAGTGCCTCTCATAAACACATAAAACCCGAAAACTGCATTTTAAAAAAAGAAAAAAACGGACACGAGGCATCTCAGAGTCAACACTTTGCTCCTCCAGTCTCCGCAATTTCCAGGGAGGAAGAGGATGTTTGGTCTTGGGTCCCATGTCTGCTGTCTAAGGAACTATAAATACACACCTAGACACTTCCAGGTGAAAGGGCGACGCAATGCAAACACACAAAACGCGGCTGCACAGAAGGCGTAGCGGGGGGGGATGTGACGGGGTGGGGTGGGTGACGGGGAGGGAGGTGGGGGGGGGGGGTGCTCGGCGAAGCAGCCAAATAAAAATCTATTGAGCTTAACAATAGTGTTATAAAAACCTACAGAGGTAGTGTTTAACAATGTGGTAGGAAGAGATGGGGGTAAATACCGCTGGGAACGATTGGGCTTGGCTCAGCATCAAAGCCCTGCCAAGAACACGGCATTGTCTTTAAATTCACACCATTGTCTCCTTTAAACACACACACATAAACACACAGCCCCATACGTGTAAAGTGATGATGTAGTGGGGGGATATTTTTGGGGGGCTAAAGCCCTTTTTTCTGCCGGGTAAGTATGGATTATGATTCAGCGGCGCCGCGCTAAAACACAACTCTAAAATAAGAGGTTTGGACACGCGCACAAAAGAGGGAATTAACTGTCAGCGATCAGATGCGCATTTCTTTTAAAGCCCTAAGTGATTGCTGTGTTTTAGCGCAGCTCAAAGAGAATTTTAGAAAACATTAAGCACACTTTGGTGTCAGTAGAGGAGAGCTGCCTCCCTCAGTTTCTGCTCTCTATGCTAAGCTAACAGTCACCAGAGTAGCAAAAAGATGAGAGTCCTTTTGAGTGTGAGATATTTTTATGACTTGATCGAAATGTCGGATTTGATCAATAACTATAAAGTCAAAACAGTGTGCTTGAACTAAAAGCATGCAAATTCCGGAACATTTTAGTGTCTCCTATTGATAAAAGTCAATAAAAAGAAACTTTTGGTCAGACATACTGAAGCTTTACACCAACAAAAACGAGTAAAACTTGTTCTCACAGATCTTTCCCTCTGTTATTTGTGTTTGTCTCCTCTTTATGGGTTCCTATGAATCTAGAAAAACCCTGAGGCCTTCAAAATAAAAGCGATGGTCCAGCAAGCGTCTCATTCTGGGTGGAAATGTGAAAAGCTCATCACTACATCAGAGCAAGAAAAGTTTCGCTCCCACCCTCCGACCTGATCCCTTGTCCCCGGGGGCCCAGGTCGTCAAACCACTGCTCTCTGGGACCCCCTCCACCTGAAAGACCGTGCGCCACAATGAGACTTCAGACTGGGAGCGTCAGACCCTCCACACAGATGGAGGGGAGCACCTGCAGGAGCACACGCAGTGTCGAGTCGTCACCGCGCAAAAACCGTACGCGGTCCCCAAAGCCTTCATTAAAGAGGATTACAGTCGACAGCCACGACTCCCTCACTTCTGTGATCTTCCGGCGGCAAACCGGCCGACTTCGCCGAGCGAGCTCTCAGCTTAAAGAAAATTTATAAGCACACAAATATCCGCCGCATAAAAAGGCATTTGGTAGTAAATAAGCCACGTGAATATTTTACTCTCAGCCTCCTTCTTTTTTTTTCTTTCCCCCTGCAAACCATACAGTGCTCACGACATCCGCACCGAGACTGAGGAGGTACTGTCACGAATCGTCCAATAATACCAGCAATAAAGCGCAGATTTATGGCGAATGTTTTCATCGTTTTACCTCTATCAGTGCCTCCGCTTCAAAATTAATTATTGATTAATCACTGCGCTTTTTAAGCAAAAAATGCAGACCAGCAATATCCAACTATCACTAAAAAATGATTATGCCCCCAAATCACATTTATCCGGCCCATTCATTACTATTGTATTGACAAGGGGGGCCCGCGCCGCTAATCGCCAGATCCAAAGAAATGGGGGCCGTCAGCGTTTCCGTTGAGCGCGCTAAACCAGATATATAGAACAAGATGTAAGTTAATGGATTGATCAGAGCAGGAGGCAGGGGGACGGCGGCGCTGGCCGTGCAGAGGAAGGTGCATATGCATAATCATCAGTTTGCTTTGGTCTTAAGTCCACAGCGAAACAGCACCGAGACATGATGACACGGATAGAGAGAGTGTGTGTGTGTGTGTGTGTGTGTGCGTGTGTGTGTGTGTGTGTGTGTGTGTGTGTGTGTGTGTGTGTGTGTGTGT
>JAUESF010000001.1:1081745-1098903 GCA_032274765.1 Malacoctenus tetranemus | reverse complement strand
GTATGTATGTATGTATGTATGTATGTATGTATGTATGTATGTATGTATGTATGTATGTATGTATGTATGTATGTATGGATGGATGTATGGATGTATGGATGGATGCATGGATGCATGGAAAGAATACAGCCAAATACTGAGCCCTGTGCCACCATGACAAGACAGATACAAGCCAGAAACCCAAAGACAGCCGTACTCATCACTGAACGATCACCATGAAAGTCAAACACGCCACTGAAGAGAGAGAGCCTACGAGAAACGTAGGGAAATGATTAGAATGCAATTCCTTTAACGGTTATGTGTGGATCATATGTTGTAAGCACCATATGAGGTCAAACAAATCAGAGCAGTGTAATCTGCTGTATTATCTCTGTGTTATTATTTTCATCTAATCAATCTTCACTCCCTCTAATCATCCTCATAGGTCCACTGCAGGCCAAATGACAAACCATGCGGTCAGAGAACATATTGCGTTTTCTGACTGAGGTGCCCACAAGTGGTAAATGTTCCCTCAGCTGGACTTATATAATGTATTTAAGGCACGGAATCCTATCTTACTTCTTTAATTAATTCCATAAATCATTATTAATAACCTTTAAAGCCCCCATCTGCATGGCTGTAATCACCATAGTCAATCTTTGGTGTCAGGTTTGATTGCCAATCCATGTCCTTCTCTGATTGACCTTGTCCAGTGAGGGACGAGTAGACAATATTGCTTTCTCCCACTGGTGCTCTCGCTCATTTTGACTCCAAAGGAAGACTGCTCCCAGTTTGTTCAGCAGACTGAGTTCCCTCACGTTATCCAGCTGATGTGCAGGCTACCCCGCCTGGGAGTTATTGGAGATGTAAAATGTGAACCAGCTGTAAAACCAATAAAAAAGATATTATTATTTCAGGACTAATGAAAGGAGTCTGTGATATAATTTAGCTGGAGGTGTTTGAGAATGATGTTCTACCCTCTTTCATTTAAAGATGGCATCGCAGGTGTATTGCTGCTTCTGTCTGAGTCGGGAACTGGAAAAGAAAGATAGAAAAAAGGCGACGGAGCCAATTAACGATGAACATTTGGTAATGTTGTTCCTCGGGGTGAGAGATCACTTCATTGTGATCTCTCAGTCAGAAAAGACGTCAATCAGATTGATGAGGACGTGACCATGTGAACTCAGCTGATGATGGCCACATTCTACTACAGCTGTGTTTGCTGTTTCTGTTCTCTGAAATGTCCCGAAGCGCTGCAGGGGATTTAAATAGTGACAATGCATCGTTCTATTCTCTACCCATAACCAGACAAAATCCTGGCAAACTTTGTCAAATGATCCTCCACGCTGCCTGTATTTACTCTTGATGATTTGATTTACTGAACAGTGACATGCAAGTTAAAAAATGAGACTTCTCGTTGTGCCCTTTGCAATTCCTCTTGCTGTCAAAAACTAGGCTGGGGAACGCGTGCGCTCACGCACACACAGATGTGTGAGTGGTCGGGTGATTTATTTTAAGACTCTGAGATTCTAAGAATGCCATTTAGTAAAGATGGCAGTAGGTAATAAATCCTCATCAAGTCTGGTACATCCTGTTAGCTACTTCTCTCCTTGTGACAGCTTTTTAATAAGCTGTGTGTGGTCCTGTATGTGTACTTGACATTTACTAGCTGACGGTACCCCTCCCCGTCCGTCAGTGCACATTATGCATATTCTAGCTGGAGCCAGAGCAAAGCATTATAGCCTGTACTATAACCATGTCATTCACGTTGTTGAGGGTTCAGGGGGAACGAGGCTGGCCTGTTTGTTGCCATAATTGATTTCTTTTCAGCAGAGCAAATGAGTTTCTTATTTCTTTGGAAGTTATTTATATGGAAATGCTGTGATGTTGTGACTACATTAGTGGAGTTATTCTCACCTCCCTCTAAAGTCACTACCTCTTGGGGGGGGGGGGTAGCCCTTTGTTGCCCGATGCTGTTTTGCTGATTCTGTCAGCAAAAATTAATTGGTGTCCATTTTCACTCCCCCCTCGAGCTTTACTTTCTATAAGCGTGAAGATACTCGGCTCCAATTATGTGGTGTAAATAACATTTGCTCCATAATTGCTTCAATAAAGATTTATCGCCTCCTCTTCATTGTCCTTATGGTAAAGCATTGGGAGGCGAGCCAGGAAAGAGTGAACCATGGCAACGTTATCTAAAGCAGACGATGTGGTGCTGAGCGGCATGTCCGTGTGTTATCTGCGTCCATCTGCTAAAGTGCGATCTGAGTCTCTGCCTGAAGCTAGCAGGACAAAAAGTGAATGGATGTATTCAGGCGATTTGAATGGGAAGGACAATCATTATACATCATACAAGAACGCTGGTTTTGGCGTTTGCTCAGCCTTAAACGACTGAGTGAAATCTCATCTATTGCTGCGTTAAAACATCAGCCACACCAGATCCCATGGATGCAGCTGATGCTTCTCCATCACTGATTGATAAGCTGATGGTCCTGATCTACTACATAACAATATGTCCTAACTTGATATTGCGCAAACACATGTCGAGGCGCAAACACATGTAGAAGCTGATCAACAAACAGGGGCGTTTTCGTTGTTTATGTTTGCACTGACTGTACTTTTACGATCTTTGAAAAGGACTTTGGTATTTTTTTTGCTGAGTTCTAGATGTACCAGGCCTGTGGCAACATTGGGACAGATATATCATTACAGCACGCCACGTGAAGCGTCCTGTAATGCTGACATTCATGTCGGAGTTTTGTCTTCATGGTTTATTTGTGTCAAATCTGTGACTGTAGTTGTCTGTGTTTGACCCTCCAACAACCTTGGGTTTAGTTTGAACTGATTCTCCTCTTTTGGGGCTAAAGACACAATAAAACATACACAGTGTTCCCTGTGAGTAACAGACCCAAGACTGACCCCAAGTCCACAGGCCAGAACAGCAAGCACCTATCGCTTTTCAGGGGTCTGCTGCCCTCTGTTAAGTGCTATGCAGTCTCTGTACGACTGCAGAAAGACATTGTCTGCTGTCTCCAGGAAAAGCTGGAGGAAGTGTCCAGCGGGATGGAAGTCTGGGCTTCTCTGCTGAGAGGAAGACAAATGCATGGATAGATAGATATTTCATGTAATTTTAAACTGGCAAAAAACAGGTTGCCCACTAATGGTCCATCTAATATGATTGAAGATGACCCCTCTGACAGCCTGTTGACCTGAACTCACAGGAGTTAATTTACACTGAATATGTCCCATGTTTTACAGAGACACTCGCTGTGTTAAAGAAAAGGAGCGTTACATCAACCGAATGGATGTTTTTCTCACTGACATTTCTAATCAAGGAAGCAGAGCCTAAAATGCACTTACTGTCTGCCTCTTTCTTTCCCGCATGCTGTGAATATGAACACAGACACAATGAAACTCATCACAGTGCTGAAAAAGCCACAGCCTTGTGAAAAGTCTCATGCGTCCCTTTTCAGCAGCCATTGTGAGGCCCCCCCTAATAGATACACTCACTCGTCTTTAACAGTGCTTTAAGGTCGGGAAGGCTGCTAGAGGCACACCCAACTCACTGAGTGTGAGGGCAGCCTACACCCTGGACCGGTCGTCAGCTCGTCGCGGGGAAGACCCAGAGAAACAGGGACACTTTTTCACCTCGAGGAACAGTGAGGAGTAATTAACGGACCTTATTTTCAAATGTTTCTACACTGTGATGTGAAAACCCAGGGCACAAGCAGGAGGAGCACACAAATTACACACCCACACAGGATAGACTTGGACAGGGACGGTAACAGTTAAACCATTTGTTGATTCAAGTTGCTGTTCGGCCTTCTGGGTTTTCTGTCAGTGATGTGGCGCTTTAGTGAAAGAGGAGCACGTTCTAAAATAATACCACCATCAGTTGCGGAAATTCTCGCCTCAACACGATGGACCTTTAACACACTACCCTGATGCTCAGGTACATTCTTCAAGCTTTGTCACTACATGTGCCCAGCTGAGTGTTGCTTCCAGCGAACACTGAGACTTTTGGTGTGTCACAGGTCGGGAAATGTGTTTTGTGTCTTAAAGAAAGGTGTGAGACTGTGAAGGTGCGTTTGGTTGGGAGAACTTCTTTGGACATTCTGCTGAATTTCTGTTGAGATTAATCATGGGCAATGTTTTGTTTTTTCCATTTGGTCTTGTAAAACTGTGTCACTGCCCTCAATAAGAGAGAACAACAGAGAAAGTAAATATATTCATCCATTTTCTTTTACCTTTAGCTAAATCTAATTTTTCGGTGTGTTTTTGTTGCTGTCTCCATTTGGAAAATGTGTTTTTGTGGTGGCTCGAGTTTTGGATGCCTCCTGGCTGCCCTCTGCTGAGAGGCATCCTGGGCGAGGCCTCACTGAGAGGAGGCACGACAGAGGACAGACTGGAGGGCCCGTGTTGCCTTGCTGGCCTGGGAATGTCTCAGTGGCCCCCTGAAAGAGATGGAAGGAAGTGCCCAGCTGCTCCATCACGCTGTTTGAGATAAATGGAGGGGAACACATACACCGGCTCCTCCTTACTGAACCTTACTTAAACGAAGACCTTCAATATGATCAGTCTGAGTGAGTTCTTTGCTTTGAAGTATTTCACCATGAATGCACGGAGAGAGAAGGCAGAAAAGATCAGCTCTTCGGTATAGTATAAACTCACTATCAGCACGAGTGATGAATGGTCTTTTCAAAGCCATTTTTAGGCCATTTCAAAGAGGAACAGGTTTTGCACTAATATAATATTTATTTCCTGTCATAAAAACAATTTACAAACTCCAACTTTATAATAAAGATAAAAAGCAATTTCCAGCCTTCAGTCCCTCCCACTTCCATCCCATCAAAACAACCTGGTCAATGAACATGAGCTTTATTGCTTATGTTAGTTCATTTGGGGATTACTCTTTTATTTGCAGTTGGTGGATTGTCCCACTGAGACCTTAACCATATATGAGCAAAAGTTAAGAGCAACGAAATCAGGGTAAAAAGAAACCCCCAAAGCTCCAACACGACTCAAAGGTCCTCAGCATTAATCCCAAAGATAAATGTTAAAGATGTGAGAGAAAGTTATTATTATCTTCCTTTTTTTATAGAGACCTAAATAAAAACTCATGCGGCCCAGCTATGGCTCCCAATCCAGTCTTTGGGAAACAATGCCCGACACCAGTGGGTCCCGGTCCATTTTCCTTCCAGGAGCCACACAAATAGGCTGTGAGAAAGCTTTTAGTTACACACGCTTATGCTCGACAAAGACGTCGGAGCACAGGCGAGCCACTCTGTGCACTTTTGCTTTGGTAAACATGATTTTCATTCCACACCTTGACAGTCTTTTTATGCTAGGTGACAATTACCAACCTATGCATGTACCACCGCTGTCCACAATCAGTGAAGACTGTGACATTCTCTATTGTTGCTCAGAGTAATTACCGGCAATTTGTATGGCCAGTGGCATTAGCGGTTGAGGAGTTAACAGCAGAGCGCGAATGCTTCGCTGCGTGAAGGCCTTGTCATCATTCACTCCAGAGGTCCACTGTGAAAAGACACGTGGGTCAGAGGGGCTCGCAGTTTACTGACAGGCCTTTGTTCTGAGTTATAAAGTGCTTTGCATTTTCATCAGCGTAGGCCTGATGTCCACCAAGTGTAAATGTCAGGAAGAGAAGCTTGTGGATAAGGTCAGCCTCCTTCACTCCTTCACAGAAGTGCTTCCGAGAGTTTCTTCTGAGTGTGTTGAGGTGAGCGATCCCTTCTTTTGAACAGGAAAGGTGAAAATCAGTCCTGCACAGGCACTAAGCTTGTTACATCGTATTCTCCCCTAAACACCCGAGATGATACATCTAACACGGGGAACAACTTTAGGAACCCTTTCCAGGGTGATGTACGATTTTAAAAAGGCTCACAGTAGTATTAATGATGTTTAGCAGGACGATGATTAGTGAGGGAGAACTCTGGCTGGCGAAAAGATCCACGGCCCATCAGGGAGCCTGTGGAAGCATCAGTTTGCCACCGTTACTAAAAGCTATTGCTCGCCTATTCATCCGTTTCCCCGTGTACAATCCAAATAAACGCGGTGCTGCTTGGTCTGCCAGGTAGATCTGGGGCTCGCACCTCCTCTCCTCTGTTCCCTTTCCTGTATTAATAGCTCCTCTGGAGAGCCAGAGAGGTCTGTATGTCAGGTTTTATCTCCAGAGAAGAACAGAGGGGGAAACTAAATGAAGCCTGAACTTGAGAACAGCCCTATCTAAGCTTCTCGAGGGGATGCTCGGAGCGCATTAAGGGAAACATCAGTAATGTGCAAAACAAATTGCGGGATGTGAAAACCCCCAAAGACTTTTCCCCACCAGCTACGTTGAGCTGCTGCCATAAATCTCCGGACCCCTGTGCACACTGTTGTATCCAGGCGAGGGGAGGGAGCGGGGGGGGGGGACGACAAAGCGGAGCCAGGTTTCTTTCACATGGAAACAGTGTAACTGTCAGAAGGAGGCTTTTCATTTCACTGCTTAGCTCCAAATGTGGGCTGCTTGTCTCTTTGCCAAGGGCTTTTCAAACTTGATGCAGCGAACACTTAGTCGAAAAGTTGAAGCAATTATCCACCGTTGATGTCCAGAGAGTATTCCTCCCCCCTTCAATGGCAGTCTGATTGTAACGACTGTACATGATTTGGATAAAGACTAATGGAGTGCGAGTAAAGCACGGGAGCAACGGGAATACACTAATAAAGATGTATTATGGCTGACAACAAAAGGCCTTGGAAACGGATCCGACCACTGGGGCTTATGGGGTTGTTTGTGGATGGCTCCAGTGGGCGGTGCACCCAGAGTGCTACGTCATCCCCCCTTGAGATGGCGGCATGTTAAGTGTTGAGATCGCACATCATGTTCTGAAGACAGTAAATGACGACGCCTTGAGAAACCTTTGCGATCAGATCTGTTGGATTTCTCTAAATCGGGGGGGGGGGGGGGCAAATTATAGTTTGACAGTGTTCACAACTTCCCAGATGGTGATCTGACAGTGCTGGTGCACATCCGGATTGAACTCTGTGCCGTTTTTCAGCAGTCATGCTTGTGAGGGGCCTCCTTGGTCTCCTGGCAGTGGCAGTGGCATTCAAGCACCTCAGCTGACTCACAACTACCACCTACATTTGGACAGTGGAGAACACCACACTCCAGCAGGTGGATAGATAACACTGACCCCTCTCAGCTACTCCTTCACTACAAATGGACTTTGTTGGGGCTCCACCAAGAAGCTCGGTTAATTGACCTTGGTTGCCCCAACAATAAACAGCAGATACATAATTGCATTACGTATGTGTCAGTGGCACATGATAACACCTAGCTTACAGTTAGTTAGACCCCCCCCCACCCCAAAACACACACAATTGGTGAATTTCAATGAGATGCTGACTGAAGTCGGCTTTTGTCCACTCACATTCTGGCCATCACGTCTTGCGAAGGTCAGGAAATCTGTCCTCAGGCCTTTACAGTCAAGGTGTTTGTAGCTGAACATGAAGGGAAAAAAACTGCCAATAACTGATCAGATTTGAGTCATGAGGCAGCCGGGCCAGTATGCAGTCGGAGGTAACGTTTGCACAAACATATTGTTTGACTGAATACGCATTAGCAGTGTTGCCAACTTAGCTCCTTTCAAAAATCCTCTCTGTGGCCTTTGTTTCAAGAGTGAAGAGAAACAAATGAAGCGACTTCAGGTTGAGGTTTGTCGGAGCATCTGACGAGAGAGTCATCCAGCAGCCTCACTCAGAAGCAACCAGAGGTGCACACAAAAAACGGGGTGCAGATACAGCCGCTGAACCCAGCAGGGCTAATTGCACACAATGCAATGACACTGACTTGTTGGACAGCCACCAACTTGATGAACATGTTAATCTGTACTTTTTTTTATCTTCTATTTTGCAACCTACAATAGCTGAAGGAGGAGAGACCTCTTATTCTGTTGCTTTTCTAATTTCAGCACTGCTTTTAAAATTCGACCCACAATGAACAAAAGAAGTTTGACATACTGGAAAATTGAAATTAATCTCCTTTTTGGTCTTTTTATTTTCCCTTGGACCCTTCTGTGGTCCAATATGCCAGATAGTCAGACAGATATATTCACAATATATCACAAGGGAAGATTTAAGACACATTTGACACTGCATTCAGATTGGCTGGTCCTGATTCAAAACCTCTACAGACAAAAATTGACTTTTGTCTTTTGTGGTAATTCACATTCTTTTTTATACTGCAGCAAGCTCAGGAGCAAATGGGTTTGCAGGCCTCAAAAGAACACATTACTCTTGATGTAAAATAATGAGAAAAATTCAAAGAAATCTTAATTAAAAACCTTTGAACACCCAAATCAGGCACAGTTAAAATGTCAAAAACTATTTATCACCTCGCTAAAGGTAGCGGAGCAGTTTGCAGATTGGCTATGAATTACCATTCTCCCCCCCCCTTCCCCTCTAGCTGTTGCTCATGCCGAATGGTCAGAGTGGCTTGCCTGGCCTCATTTGCTGGTTAATTGCATTTTATAGTTGCGCTAAAGACCTGTCATCTGTTTCTCCACTTTCATTTATCTTACAAATAACCCGGAGAGGGTGGGTTAAAGTACCTGCACAGGCCAAATAAGCTCGCTGTGCTGCGTTTCCTCCACCTCTCACATGGCTGCCTTCCCTTTATAGCTGCAGATATCACAGTTTTACACGTGCTTTCAAGCCCCTGATGAAACACAGTTTAATTTAGTGAGTTTTTATTGCAGGAAATCTCTGAGAGGAAAAACGGTCGACCCCCGGTACGGTCATGCTTGTGAATTCCAGCTGTCAGTTGAGGACAGCTGAAGCTGGTGAGGTCTTTGCTGTGTAGCTTCATTTTGCTCCACATTTTTTACACCGTAGTTGATTAATAATCGAGACTGCTGAAAACACAAACATTATCCGGATATCTTCGTCGCTCACAACACTGTGCACTTTTTTTTCTTCTTCTTCTTCTTCTTCAAGGTAGTGCGTATTCCCACTGTGAATGGTGTCCCCATTCCTTGTAATTATGCAAATGACACATTAATGAGGTGTAATTGTGAATTCATAAAACAGCAGGGATAAACTGTATAAAGATGCCATGTCCTAATAGGGGTAGTGGGAAGCTTCATCATTGAAGGGCTGGATTCGCTAATTGTTTACCCACCACTGCTACTTTAAGTAGCACTTATTCATTTTGGGGGCATGAAGTCTAGTTATGAGTGTTTATACTACCTAATGAATGGCGTTGAGTGTTTATCATGGCACGCAACATTTGCTGCACAAACTATACATTTTAAAAAGACACAGAGTTGGTGTGAAACAGCCGGGAGCAAGTGTGCAACTATTTAGCCTTGACACCAATTTTTTTATTCTGTTCCCATAAAATTAGAGTGTTGTAGCACCACTTACTGCTGTCTGTGGCCTTCCGCAGCTGGTTGCTCAGCATTTTACAGCTACCAGTGCATGGGAAAGTGGAGAACTCCCTGTCTGAATGTGTCACATATCAAGAACAACAAGTGCACTCGGGGACAGTTGTAACACACTTGCATGGGGTCAATTGTAACACCAAAAAATGATTTAATTACTCATACTGACCCTGGCTAGGGGTCAGTCTTAACGCTTTCACTCTTGGTATTTAAGACTGAGCCATGTATTTTCTGTTTGTGTTGCAAAAACAATTATGATGTCATTTATAGGCAGACACTTAAAGCTTGTTTGTATAACTGTTTGAATGCACTGGATTAAAAGAGCTCTGATTTAGAGACAGAGATGGTACAACTGTCCCTGGTCTACCCTATGTATATACACACACATATTTTGTTTGAGGGTTGGTGCACAGGGGCTGGGAGGGTTGATGTGAGTAATGCAGCAATGATGGGGCCACCGCCTTTTGCATGTAGGGGCCTGCAGGCACGAGTTCTTGGAGCAGGTGCAGCGATGGAAGTCGGCCAAAGGTGACCCACTCCAAGTCTCCGCAGACCCTGGGGAGGAGGTCAGCGAACAGGGTAACCAACATGTGACAGTTTCATTGGAACACTCACACCTGAGTTATTTTGTTATCTGAAACGGGCTGTGCAGTGACACGCCCACAGTGCAGAGGGTTCTGAGAGTGAACCCTGGTGGGACTTTCCTGCGTGGAGTTTGCATGTTCACCCTTTGCATGTGTAGTTTTCATCCCGCAGTCCAAAATCCAAGTCCAGAAATGAGAGGTCAACATGTGACTCAAGATTGTCTATAAGTGTGAATAGAAAGTATGTACATGGATATGTACATGTCAAATACTTATATTTCAGCATATCATATCAAGTAAATTATTAGAGAAAATCCAATTCGTCCATCTTTTTTGGACAACCACATCTGAAAGTGCACTGTTGCTGTTTTTGAGGTTTTGTTCTGTGAGGATCTTGTTTTATTCCGAACTGAAGAAGCGAAAATCTAAATCAAATGTCAGACGAGAATCCTGCAACCTCAACAGTTCACCGCGGCTCGCATGCCAACTCTCCTAACTAAGTGCTGTTTAATCATTCAAGAGGTCGGTGAACAAACATTTTTCTTTTTTGTCTTCCCTCTAAATCCAGACGACTGTGGGATCGCCTCAGCGCAGTTAGGCTGATTTAAAAGCACACACAAACCAGAAGTTTCTGGATAGTTTGATTGGGTACAACACAACCAGCAAAGTCACAGAAATGCAAGCCGAGCTGAGGTAAAGTCGTTTCTCTTGAAGATTCGCAACAAATCAAGGAAAGTTTGGTGGAAGTTTTTTAGCATTCAGGTGTGGCGTTGGATCTGATGGAAAAACACTAACCGCTTTGCTTCTCTTTGGTTTCAATGCCACTAGTTAGACCAGTGGTGTCAATGGCAGTGACTTAAAGAGTGGCAGACAAAGGGTGCGCTTTTGCATTCGTGACACATACAGATGTCTGGAATCAAGTGCACATGCCAGGGCTTTAATTAGTTTCAACACTTAAATCGATGGGGGCTGATTAATAAGACAGGGGCCGGTGCGAAGGTTGAGGCAGGTTACTGAAACAAGAGAGCTTGCTTAAGGAGAAAAACTAATTGTATGAATTATTGAGCAGGCTGTCCACTCTGAGCAATGATGCAATTGGTTTTTCCAAGGCAAAAAATAAATAAATAATCAAACAAAATGGACCCACAAGACCCAAATTTTTCTTTAAGTTGATTTACTGTATTTAAAGTGTGTGTGTGTATGTGCGTGTGTGCGTGTGCGCATGTGTGTAGCTGGTGATTCTATGAAAATCTCCTCAATTTATTCGTGGTGAACTCCTTAACCCTTACACAAGGTGTACTACTTGAAGTAACTCACTCCTTCAAAACGAAATATTAAACACAGAACAAGTCTGAGACGGCCTCAAAGCTCCTCATCATCAACCTGGCCGGCGACCAGCTTTTATTTCTGTATTAATTCTTATTGCCAACATGTGTGTGAGTGTTTGTGGTCCCACAAGGTTACTCACCACCATGTAAGGCTGTCATATCAGTTCCTTGCAAAGTATTTGATGTTCCTGTTTTTTCAAGGGAAACATTATAGTGTCAGGTTGAAGTAGAAACTGGACACAATCTCAGGTCAGAAAGTTTAACATCCGAATGACTCAAACAATACACAGCACTAGGAAAGAGGTCGCACTGGGTTAAATAGAGGGTTAAACAGGTGTGACTGGTGGTGGTAATGAGGACCAGGTGGAATCCATAATGAAGAAGACAGAGGGATTGTGGGAGTTGAAGTAAGAACCGGTGATCAGTAGGCAGGTGAGGCTGAACGCAGATGTGGAGGAGGAGCAGACATGACATATAGCGAGGTGTAACACTCTGAAGTGGTTTGAAGCAACATTTCATTGGTGAAGAAAGAAAAAGGGCAAAAAAACCCTCATCTTTAGAAAGGTCCCTACAGCTGGCCAGTCCCGTGAGGTTTTGTCTTTTGGAGGGTTTTTTTGTGCTCTAATTCTGAGTGTTTAAAGTGGTTCTGCTTGGGTTTGTTCTGGCATCTCAGTGAATGAGAGAAGACTTTTGTTTACCGACAAAAGATTGTAGTCTCACATGGAACTAACTGTTAGAACGCTGATTTATTGCCGCTTCATTTACCTTCAAGCATCTTGCTCCATGTCCTCTGCTTTCTTTCTCAAGTTGAAGAGGAAGACGAGTGGACAACCAAGAAGATGTGTTTATCAAAACAGCCAATGCTCATGGCGCATGATCGTAATCTGACTAAGATCGGCCAGTGGCAACTTTCCATTGCTTTCTATGTTTTCCTCATATTGTTATCACGTTGCTTTGTCCCAATTTATTTCCTGTAATTTCTTTGCGACTTTGTCATATCTGACTGTGAGAAGCAATGTCTAGAAACTGTATAACACACAGCTTGAGTATCAGTGTGCTGCTGTAGTTGCTATTCAGGTGGAAACCCACAGTGCAAATGGAGAAAAGCGGCTCCTGTCTCGACCTAAGGAGACTTTGAATGAAGGACGCGCTCGGGCAGCACGGGCACAGAAACAGTCACGTGCACGTGTTCTTTTCATTCCTTTTTTGATGGTGCGTCAGAACTTGGAGAACTTTCATTTTGCTCTATACTGGCCCCAAAACTTTTTTCAACTTTTTTTTTTTTTTTTTTTTACCTTGGAGGAAGAGGACCGAATAGGTTGAATTAATTTCACTGTCTTGACACATCACCTGTCGGTCCATGGTTTCATGTAAATGTCTCAAAAGTCTGTCCCCACCTTCTTCCTCCCCTGGACAGACGAGCTCTCTGCCTGATGTGTTGGCTGAGTTTATTGTGTTTACTCCTTCAGTTTTTTGCTTTTAATTGTAGCCCAGGTGAGACTGAGAAATGTTGTTTTTCCTGTCACGTGTTTTACAGGCAGAGCAGCTGCTGACTTTGTTATTTTTCCATTATTTATTGTTCTTTTTCACTAATGTCTGCTATTGTTTTGAATGATTAAGATTAAATTTTCATTTATGTGACTCAAAAAAATGCTATGAAAGTTTTTTTTACTTCCTTTCAATGAGATAAAAAACGAGATGTTTTATTTAAATAAAAAAGACGTTTTATTCTGAAATCAACTTGACCCCTGTGCCATGTGTGTGGAGCTCCTGCAGGGGTCAGTCTTACTTATCCTCAATCACTAGACAATACTTTCAAACAAGGACAAGCACCAAATTCCCTGAGGAGGGACACGGGGAGTTGTTTTGGGACATTCTGGTTGTCTGGGATGGATGTAGATTTGAGAGGCGACTGAAGCCCCACCCGCTGTTCATCAGTGGCTGTTGATGAGTTCTTTGTCCACATTTTCCCTCCTCGTCGTTGCCTTTTGTCATGCAATTTGTGCTCGCCAGACACCAGCCTTTAACAGGGGAGCGGGCTGTTGTGCTGCAGGTTTCCACCTGCTTTTGCAGTCTGGTATATTACTTGTGTTGATGTTTTGGGTTGTACTGCGAAGGACTACTTTGACATCGTTTCTGGTCATCATAGTGACTTCACAATGACACCGAACTCCTGGAGACGAGTGTGACTTCAGACTGATAATGGAGACACTCTGTCAAAGTTCAGAGCAGTCAGTGGACTGGAGACTGTCACAGCCTGTCAAATCCACTGAAGTGAGGCGGACACCTCCCAGATTGACTGGCTGGCAGCTTCTGGCCTAAATACTAATCAGCATCACAATGTACCTGAGGCCTGACCAGCATCGCTGGTGAACTTGTTCTCCCCATGATTCATTCAGCTGGTGAATTTCTAGGTTTTATCATCATTAATAATTTCACGTCTGCTGTCGCAACTCCTCAGTGAAGAAAGTCACTATTGGCTTTTTCAGAAATTTACATCATCATCAATTTGCATAATCGGGAATTGGCCAGGGCAGGATCAGTGGCGGCTCCGCACACACATGATTAATTTGCAGTCTGGTTGCAGAGTGGTGTGGATCTTGTGTCTCTTCTGACTGCAGCTGCGGGTGTTTTAAATCGGGTAGGTGATCTGACCTGGGCAGGGATGGTGAACAGGGATGGTGTGTTCGTACTAAGACCTGAGAGCTTCCTGAGTGTACTCAGAGTACCTCTGAATCCGCTCATGGAGACAATTTACGAGTGCACCCAAAACAGCTCAGTATTTAATGTTGCCGTTCATCATTGTTTTTTAATAAAATAAATAAATTGATGACAATGTTGTTTAGGACTGCAATTATTTGGATAGTTAATTCAAGATAATACCTTGAAAATTTAAGACCTAATGAAGTCATGATCACAGTTTTTAATAGTTTAATACTGTTTTAGACCCCATTGATACCCTCCACATGGAGATTGCCCTGCTTATTGCCATAATCCATAATCCAAACGTGCGTGCGTGCATGCGTGCGTGTGTGCGTGCATGCGTGCGTGTCCTTGTTAGCTCCATGTGAGATGTTGGTCCTGTCCAGGGTGTGTCCTGCCCCTTTACTTATGCTCGTTCTGGAGCTCTGTGAGCATGGAACTTGGACAGATGGTTTAACATCCCACCTTTGCATGGGCACTGGACACATCCAATGAAAAGGGAGTGAATTTAAATATCAGCCTGATTAGAAACAAGTGTCTCATCATCTTCTGATAACAACACGACTCTTGAAGTGGCTGCTTGACAACACAGCAGGGTTTATCGTTAATAAGAGGGTATATTTGCATTTTTTCCCTCAGATAGCTGATTTGTTTCTGCCTTATTTTAACATTGAACCATTTAAACACACTCATACATAAAAGTCAAGTTTTAACAGGCACCTATTGTAGTCATTGACTGTGACGTTTTTAATATATTAGCTGTCGGTGAGACTTTTTATGAACACTTTATGCTTTCATTTTGACAGCGGTAGCAGAGCCTGACAGTGAGAGGAGGGACTTGCTGTGTGCAGCATCTGTACCACTCAGCTGCTCCACATCCTTCATTCTTCGGCGGGTCTCGTTCAACCTCCTATGACGCGACTGTAACGGTGAAGTCTTTGGACTCACATTCTCAGCAACCACTCTCCCATGTTGAACTCTGTGTGATATCAGACAGTGTATGTCTGTGATTGAAATTACATCCAGAGCTGTTGAATGACTGAAAACACGTCCATTCCACAGATAGTTTGTGCAACATCCTGTTTGAACGTTACTAGTCAAAACTGCATTTAACACCGAAAGCTCCAGTGAGATATGCAGAGATGTGCTCACTGAGACAGATGCCACATAGGAGCCTTTCACACAGGCTGCCCTGTCTTGGGGCTGTCATGTTTCTGATACCACTCGTCGTCTGTGTGAACGGCACAGGTACGCTGCGACTCGTACCTCATCTGATCGGTCTCTGGAGGTGCTCTCAGAGCTTTATTCATCAGGCCCAATTTGCTTGGCCTCCTCTGTTCCAGACAGCCGGCCTGCAGTGCAGCTTACCTGGCCTGTGTAAATCCCTTCGCTGGTCGACTGAAGATGGGAACGCATTACAGTGCTCTACCCCTGTTAGGCAGATCCTGTGTGTGCGCTGAAAGAGCATAACAAACAGGCATCAGGGGATCCTGACTGGAACTTAAGTGTAGGAGCGTCGCTTCTTATTTTTGTTTAGCAGAAACGTCTGACCTGGTTTGTTTGCTCAAGGGGAAAGAGCAAAAAAGTTGCATAATAGCTGGTCTGTAATGATCTACGTGGGAAAACTTAGTGCTTTTTTACATGCAAGTTATGTGGAGACAAAATAAAAGAGAGATCGGGTACTCCATTAACTGTTCCCAGTTTGCTTTGCAGAAGCTAGTGCACTTTTGATCATGTCTGTTCGTGACTTACAGGTCGTGAATGTTGATCGTCGTTCGACTGAAGTCACTTGTGGCAGCAAACAGGAAGTAGGACCAGGATTCCTGAAAGTTCAGACATCACACACCTGCTGGCACCTCTTGCAGTCTGTTGATGTCACATCTCAGGTTTGGTCAATGATTTTTTTTGTTGTTTTTTTTTTTCTGTGACTTGAATTAAGTTTTCGTTCCATTAACTTTCAACATTCAACATATGCATGTGCTGTTTTTTTTTTTTTTTTACCATCCTTCAAAAAATAGATTGATTTTGAAAACTAGAAGTGAAATCAGTTCCGGTTATTTAACATCCATAATTTGGTTGAGTGATGCAGCCCCAGCGCCTTCGTCCTGTTCCCCCGTGTCCATGTCAGACTCATCATCACACGGGGTTGAAGAAATGAAGCGGGACCATCGGGACACACGTCTCTCTCTGGCATCAGCTGCTTCTGGACGGGTGTGTCTGCTCACCCCCATGGTCATCTCCTGTGATTAATGTGCATTATGTCAGGGGCTTCCTTCGGCAAGGTCTCGTCTGACATGTCTCCAAAGTTCAATTGTATTCATGCTAATCAGAGTTTAATTCAAATGAGTGCATTATAATTGCAAATGCTACCAGATAGTTTTTTTAGGTTCAAGTACAGTGCTCTGACAGGATGTGTTGAAAATCCGGCGACAGTGACAATACGACAAAATCAAAGTGGTAGCGGAGTGCTTGGGTGTAGGCTGGGAGCACGTCAGCGAAGGAACCAGCTGGAGGACTGAAGTAAATGGTATCAGGCCAAAGCATCTGCTCCATTCTGCCCCGGTTAAGGACAGCGGGCCCTTCGGTCACAATGAGCCCTCAGTCACCAGACGCGCCATCAAAATTCACTTCCAATGCGCGCTCAGATCAACCCGTTAGTCCTTAACCATTTTTGCAATGTCTCATCTCAAGCACTCTAAACTGAGCACGATAGAAAAAGACAATTCCTCTTTGGATTGCCTGGTAATCACTTTGGCATTTTTCTCCCGATGTGCCAAATATTCTTGGTATTCAGAATTTTCATTTGCATGCTAATGAAGGTGAAGGGCAGAAGCCACTAATTACAATCCAGTAAAGGCCTGCCTAATGGTCCACTAAAGACATAGCATGGCTGAGCCCATAATTCCATTATGCAAATGCACAGTCAGGAGTGAAAAACTCACAGTCATTGGAAACGAGATCGACTGTTGCTGGACTTCTTCGCACTTGGTCATGACGTAAAACAATACACTTTGTAGCTTCTGTGAGGGATGGTGAAGGGCATACTGTAAAACACACACACACACACACACACACACACACACACACACACACACACACACACACACACACACACACACAC
>JAUESF010000001.1:1065488-1081645 GCA_032274765.1 Malacoctenus tetranemus | reverse complement strand
GTGTGTGTGTGTGTGTGTGTGTGTGTGTGTGTGTGTGTGTGTGTGTGTGTGTGTGTGTGTGTGTGTGTGTGAAATCTGAATGTAGTGCATCAAATCATGGTTGATTGACAACACATTTTTGGGCTGCAACACGCTGCCAGTTGGCCTCTAAAAGCAAGTGCTAAGCCGTCTAATACCCCCCAACAAAAATCCTCCCTTTGTTCAACGTAAACACACATATGTAAATTACATGTAAATCACCATTTTGCCAGCTTAAGAGTGATTTGCAGTCATGGTTAGGCAAATTGAGATTGCATCTAATCCACTAACACTCACCACCCACACTCCCCAAAACATGCAGTGTAAAAAAAAAACAAACAAACATCCGTGTTGACTTTTTCCTCATTCCAGACAACTCTCTTCATGGCTGTGGAGGCACAGTGTTGTCGCCGGCAAGCCAGGGGAGCATCGCACAGGTTTTCCCCATCCCAGAGACTGCGATAAGATCACAGAACGCTTCATTTGTAAAGAGGCTTTAGGGTGCAAAGGTGCCAGCCTTGGTGGATTAATTTTAAAGCTGAGGCAATTTGCACTTGTAATTGGTAATGAAGGAGCTATTTGCTTGCACTTTTCAGGGCTTGTTTGCACCACAACTTAATTTGCATAATTTTATTAGGGAAATAAGCAAAGATGCTGCGGTGGAGTTGCCAACACATACACAAGCTGTCCTTGTGAGCCTCTGCCTTATAGCACTAAGGGAGTGGGAGTCGGGGGGTGGGCGAGGTGGTGTGTGGGGGGGTGGGGGGCTTCAATTTTGGATACTCTGTGGGCCCAATCGTGTGACATCCACCACTTTATGTATTCATGTATTCGTGTTTGGACACTCGCTGGCCTCACTCTGATCCATGCGGGGGGGACAGATAACTAAAAGGAGCAACTTCCCCCCAGCAACCGTACTTCTGTCATTGAGAGGTAGTCAAGTGTCTCTCTGATTTGCAGCAACCTGCCAATGATCACAGCCTCCCTGGGGGATATACAGCAGCACAGTAGGTGACAGTCGTTTAAAAAATGTTGGCTTGCCTCTGAATTCCTACATCAAAGACCAAAGAACAGGACTAATCTCTAGTCAGGCCTTGCTTGTGGCATTCTGTGTGCAGTAACAGAGGCATCGCATGGGCCCTGGAAGCCTTCCTCACTGTACCACCAGCCAGAATGCGAGTTAAACACAATCAAAGAGCAAAGAACTACAGTGTCTTTGGTATGGGCTTCCTGCCTGTAATAACAATAATGCTAATAAAAATACTACTACTACTACTACTACTACTACTACTACTACTACTACTACTACTACTAATAATAATAATAATAATAATAATAATAATAATAATAATAATAATAATAATAATAATAATAATAATAATAATAATAATGACGACGACGACGACGATGACAACAACTGTATAAAGAATGAAGCTACAGCACAGTAAAGCAGTGCTTATGCGCCCCAAGGCGTGGCGGCCTTGCGGTGGAACGCCAAACCAAAAACACCCGTTTTTAAGGGGCCAGGCCTGCTTGGGAGGCTTCAAACGGCATCATAGGAGCTTTGCTTCAATGGTTGGACGGCGGCTTCCAAAAGTCAATCTCAGCAAGCAAGTCTGACAAAAGCCCACGCTGCCAACACCAGTGTGACTCTGATTCAAATAGCACTGAATTACAGGCAGTGCCTGTGGCTTTTTTTTGCAGCTGATTGTGTGGCTGGCCAGTGCTCCCGTTTCACACCAAGCTTCATCGATGTGCATTGATGAGCATGCCTGAACACTTTCCAGATATTTCCTCATCTCACTATCTTGAAGTGGTAAATTTAGGGACCAGTCCTCTGATTTTGATGGAGAAGCTGTGGAGTTAACTCTAAAACGCTTGACATCACTTTCTTGCAACAGATGTTGTGATGTCGAGGTCACTGCAGATGTCGGTGAAACCGACTGGTTTGGGGTTGAACTAGGCGGGCTTCCATTCATCTTCCATTCTCGCGCGGTTCTCATCCCAAACAGCCCCATTTGACAAGCGAGGAGGCCCCGGAGATGAGCGTGGACGGAACAAGTGCGACTGTACTTAACTTTCCAACCTTTAGTGTGGACTGAAATAGCTTCGGAGATGGTACAGTAATTATGGCCGGAGGCGCCAAGGGACTGGTTCCTGTGTCTCCAAAGCCAAAAGTGGAAGACCCTGCACATCTGCTTTGAAAGACAACAGGAAAAATTAAAACTTTCCTTTCTGGTCCATATGGCCAATTAGAAGAGAAATCCTTAGTGAGTTTAGCCTTAATTATTTCTCTGCCTGCGACAATGAATGGAACCATTTCACCGTAAAGGACTTCTAATCAAGGAAAGAAGGGAAGAAAAAAAAAGTCAAATTACAGCTATTCATAGATTTGGCCCTCACCACTCGGAGAAGAGTCTGCAGGTGCTGGCGTGCTGAAGTGCACCGTGCTATAGGCAGGTGTGAAGAAAAACAAATCATTTGTTGTGCCGGCTTCACTGGGAATGTATTCTGGACAAATAAATACGATGTCTCATGCAAGTGCCTTTAGGGTGGTTTACAAAGCAGCCTCTTGATGTGAATAAATGATTGTGGTTACCCGGGATTGAGATCTGGAGGAGAGAAAGGCCTGCAGCCAGCATTCATTTAGTTATCCCTCCACGGAACAAGGCGGTGACTTAGCGTTGCCCCTTGAGGGGGGGTGGGGACTGCATCATATAAGACATAGCTGGAAAGTACATAAAGGTATGCGCAGTCACACGGGTATACCGCGCCTGATTTTTCACACACTGCGAGCGGCGTCTTCTCCGCTCCCAGCTCTTCTGATGTTTTTTTCCATTTTTGCTGTGGTCTTGTTTAGTTTATCAGCGCGTATTTAGCGCGCCGAAGCAAAAAAAGGGGCCCCCGTGCAGCCCCGGCTTTATGTTACCAAACTGTGCCAAGCAACTTAATGTCTCGAGCGTTTGCCAACTGTTTTTGAGGAATTACAGAGTGAGAATGAAGAAGAATTTTATATTTATTGCTTTCCAAATCCCTCTTGCGCTGTACATGGGGGAAATTTCAGCGAGTGCTGTCTTCCTGTAACCCCTGTCATTTAATATAGGAAGAAAAAAAAAAAAGCTTGATTTCCTCCAGCTCGCTTGTTCATCAAGTCGCTCGCTCTCTTTTTTTTGGGGACACCAATGACGACTCAGTCTTTAATTAAATGTCATCTTTCCATTGCCAGGTTTTTTTTCTTTCTCCCTCCTCCTCATCTTGCTTTGTTTATTCATTCAGCACGTTCATGAAATGTCTCCGAAAGTCTGTTTTATTCTTTTACCAGTCCTGCTTGCGTCCTTGACTGCAAACTGCTTGTATGAATGAGCCGTGTCGTTCAGAGGATAAAGAGTGAGAGGAGAGGCATTTAACCCCGGGCTCCCCTTCGTCTTTTTTTGCAATCTAACCTCATGCGCAGTGGGTCCCGGCTTGCTCCGTCTGAGATGTAACGCTCGGTGCATAGCAATGGCCCCCGTCTTCAGATGCAGTTGGCCCATGCAATCCCTCTCAGTCATTCTTCATTACACAAGAGATGGAGAGGCTCATCCTCTCCCATATTGCTCCGACTCCTTTAGCAGCGCTGGTATTTAGATGGTCTCATTCCGCGCTGCTTCTCTGAGGCTTTCATCATGAAAAGGTGTTTGAGCTCGGAACACACATCACAGCCCCTTTTCTTCGCCTTCTGTTGTAATCAGCACCAAAATGTGTGAGGAGAGGGCCCCCAGCAGCAGCGGGCCTCTGCAGAGGCATGTGCTTATGCAGGGTCAAACTGTGGCAAGGTATTTATTTAGAAGCATGTGGCGGCGGCGTTGTTGTCGATGTTTGTTCTGCTCATCAACAGATCCCAGCCAAACAACAATACCAGCCGTGTGTTGGTTCACCTCTGCTGACTTACGTTCTTATTTACAGCAGCAGGAGCACGTCGGAAGGACTGAGTCAACAGGAAGTGCGGCTGGGTTTCGTGGGGATGCAGCAGTGCACGCTGCTTTATTTACCGCGTTATGGACCGCAGTGATGATTCGTGAGGCTTTCCAGAGTGTTTATGCAGGTGGCACTCACCCCCATGTGGGGATGAAAGAAATGGTGGCACATGACGCCTATGTTTTGCTTGACCCTAAATACATTCGCAGAGTGACTGCTGAACCACTTCAACATCAAATTAAGCTGAATAGCTTGATTTATTTTTGATACATTTTTTGATCAATTCAAACTCAAACTGCATATCCAAAGAAGACAGAATATGGCCTAAAAAAGAAAAGAAAAGAAATTAAAAGAATAATTTAGTTGTACAAAATTATTCAGAAAGAGTCCACGTGGACTGGTGGGTGACATTGCAGTCATAAAGGGTTAAACATGACAGACATCGAGGAAGCAACAGATAGGGGACGCTATCAAGCCGCTTCCACACAACTTCATCTCCTGATGCACAAATAAAACAAATACACAAAGTAAACAATATGTTTGCTTTACCTATTGAAGCCAATATTAAATGAAACCAAGCATGGTGTCACTGATACTGATCCAATAACACTGTCTTTTAACATTGTTGTGAAAGAGGAACTTCAAACCATGTGATTTGAAATTAAATTCCCTTCACTCTATGAAAAACTGAATCTCACAAAGCTCATTTTTTCCTTTGCGCTTTAAAAAATGCATCAATCTTGTACTATGACAGTCAGTTTCTAAACAGGCACCTTCAGTGTCAATACTTTGGTATCAATCCATCACCACTAATTTCCCACCAAGGCTTTGTGGTGGCTGTCTGAGGCCCTGACCTCTTAAGACAGGAGTTCAGGACCACTGGTCCTAAAGTCACAGCTTTTGAGGAGCTCTAAAAAAAATGCCACTGTGGAAAATTTGCAACCCAGTTTGTTTTCATGTGTGCAGCTGGAGAAAACCATCCTTCCCTTAACCCCTGTGCACTTTGTATGCGTTTACACTCGCTGAGTTTTAAATGCAAGCTCCATGTATTATGCATATGTCCATGTGGGGGAAGCTCTTACATATGTTGTGGGACCCTCAAATGGAACGAGTAGGGAGCAAGTGTATTTTTTTTCTTCTATTTCAGGTATTGTTTGAACTCAGTGACTCCAAATGACAACGATCCCACACTGACATTTGACAGGTGTTGGTCATGATTCCTACCTCAATTTCACTATGTAATTCGGTCGCCATTTTGTACTAAAAGAACTTGGTTATGTGCAGTATAATGTAGGTTTTGCATTAAAAGGTAGTTCTCTTAAAGTTACATGATTTCACGTATTTTGGTGTTCTTTGGAGGTTGAATGACGGAGTTACATTTAGGCCTTGGAGGGAAAGTGCAGCTCTGTGAAATCTAACATCTTGACCTGGAAACCAAAGGCGTTAGCGTTCCTCCGAAATCAACCCCCCACCCCACATCCCCCAAAACAACCCATGTGGGCGTGGTTTCAGATCATCATCTCTTGATCATTCACTGGAGAAGCTCACGACGGCGTAACCATGTCTTATCACACCCATCGGTTCAACAGTGCAGATCTGTGCCTGGCAAGTTCTCTTGCCTGCAAGAGAACACAATGGGTAATCCTTCACAGGATTACCCTGAACGCACTGCGATCTGTACTCTGAATGCCAACTGTAATTGCACCTGATTGCTCATAGAGGTCACTATAGGACCATTCAGTGGATTGAAGCACATTTTGATATATTTTACGAATGTAAATACAGTTTGCCGGCCGGTGTTGAAGACAGGTTGGTTGGATTGAGCTAGAGTGTGACGTTTTAAGCATTTTTGTGAAACTAACTCATCGACAAACAAAAAGACATTCTTGGTTATCGGCTTCCTCTAAAGTTTTGTTCAGAAGTAGTTTTGTCACCTGCTCCATTAGATATTTTGCCTTTGCCCTGGCCACTTCTCTAAAAACACAAGCGTTGCACGTCTGTGACACGGCAGACGTGCACAAAGCTGCAACAGCGCCACGTGACCTGCTTTGCATGGACTCCGACCAGACCTGCAACGTGACCAGAAGCGTGATTTCCAACCGATAGTTCAATCAGATCACTGAAGGTCAACGTAAACACAAATTTTCACTTGAAGCACCATGTCGAAGAAATTATTCATGACTACAAATGGACAGAACATTTTCCCCACCCTGCATTCTAAACATGGTTATCCATGAAAAAAGGTAAAACCTTATTCTAACTGAGCAGACGGCGTTTTGCTTCCAAGGCAGTTGTTTCGTTTGCTGCGCTGCCGCTGAGCGAGTGGAGTCAAAGATGTGACGGACAGTCCGTGACTGTCTGGCACTCGTTGGGAAAACGGCTTGAGCAAGACGGCTTCAAACGCGATCTTCCTCAATACGGGTTGCAGCAAATTCAACAACTCTCCATCCGGACGAGAGCTGTTACACGACTTCAAATAGGGAGGGGGGGGGGAGCAGTATTCTGCGAAATGATTCCGTGTGAAAAGCAGAGGTGGGTGTTTCGCTTTGATTTGAGACAGCTGTCCTCGCTTGTTGTGCGAGATTGTTTTAGCTCTGTTTTTCAGACCCAAATTGTCACCTGAGGTGGAATTAGATGAATTCCAGCGTAATCGGTGATTCAATTTCCAACATAATCTTCTCACAAGCGTTTGAGCAAAATATGAAAGTAAAACGCCAGTGACAACTCCTCATGCATTTATGCAATAGATCAAATATTAGGGTATTACAACGAGTTGACACGTGTGCCGCAACCTCCCTGAAGTCACAACACAATATTCGCCTCCCTCAGCTATAAATGGATCAGCGAATGTGTCTGGTATTGTTTGATAAGTCTCACCATGAAGAGATTTAGGTGTGCCGTCTGACGCTGACGTGGGATTAGAGTTGAACTGGCTCTGGAAGGGCTAAAAATGCACAGACCTGTGATGGCTGGTTGGCTGGGAGGTGGGGGTGGGGGGGGCAAGAAAAGGAACATAATTGAACTGTAGCCTGAAAATCAACCCCACCCTCTGACATGATGCACATCCGTCCCAATGCGTTTCCGGAGCGTGACGGCTGGATCGCAGTTGTTTTTGCTCCCGCTGTCAGTCGCCCGCTATTCGCAAACGGTGTTTCATTCTGCTGCTGGCAGCCGGTGCCACCCAGTCTGACAAAAAAAAAAAAACCTTAAGCACTCGCTACCTACCACTCCCATCAGAGAATAATGTGCGCCTCTCGCCCTCGCTGGCTTGCATTCGATAAGACAGCGAGTGGTCAACAATCCTCCTTCCGAGGGAAGTCCACCAGCACCTCCGCTGCTGGGCTTCAAGATCAGATACAAAGAGGCCAGCGGGATTTCAATGGCAGATGGTTTTAAACAAGAACGAGGTGGTAAGCGTTTGACTGACGGCCCCTCGGCGCCACCCCCCCCCACCTCGTCCCTCCCCGCGCAACACCAGCTCGTTCTCAGTGATGGCTTAATGGTGTCAACAGGAGAGATAGGGTCTTGACTCCTTTATCTGGACAGAATCTTAGACCCATCACCTTCTCTGTTTGCAGTAATTGCGGGAGCAGTGTGGACTCTGTGGGGGGGAAAAAAAGGCAAAGTAAAAGCCAAATCAAAAGGCTCAGCTTCAATCCACTTGACCGAGTAGGTCAACGGAAATAAATGACTTTCCTTTGACCGCCTGTACATCCATCTCTTCAGTGTCACCGCTGTCAAGGACACTGGAGCCTATCTCTGCTGCACTCGTGCACTGATAAAATGAAAACAGACTGGTACTTAAATAAAAAAAACAGGCAATGCCAGTGGTCTTCTTCCTCGGTTGGCTCTCGTCAATGAAACCCAGTCGATCTGTGACACCCGCGTCGCATCCAGTTGTTGATTAAACCAGGGATTAATGTGGGAGACATACAGCAGATGTGTGAGCCACGAGGGGAACGGAGCACTCGGAACACATGTTGACTGATTATTTGCCACCTGAGAAATGAGGAAATGAGCGCTGTTGCCTCGCAGCAAGATGCTTGGGTTTCGGATCCAGATTGTGGTGCGAGCTGTGCGGTTCGCGCACTCTTTCTGTGCTCGTGCAGAGAACTTCCTCCCACAACACAGCAACATCATGAACTCGGTTTGTCGTTTTATTCGGGCTGTTTGTGGGCAATTGCGTGTGTCCCCTATACTGGACTACTGATCTGTCCGGAGGTCCTGACCCTCAGTCAGGGTGCACTTGCACCTCAGTCTCAGTTGGTCTGCACTCACATGGATCTTTTAGAGAGTGGATCCTTGGATTGTACCAGTCATTTCCAACATGGATCATGGTAGGGGGCGCTGCTGCTCAAAGCAGGCTCTTACTAGGCACAAAAAACGTACACAGCAAAACCAGTGGCACATTACAGCAACACACACACACACAATTTAGTTTTTTGTAGTTAGCTGACAAGTTTAGGCTAAAGAACACTCGTAGGTCAAGGTGGTGCCCAGTGGCGTGGTGATAGTCTAGTCGTTCTGGCCTCAAAGTGAGATGGTTCTTGGATTAGATGGCGTTTGCATGCTCTCTCTGTGTGTGCATTAGTTCACAAACATGCATATCAAGTGACTGCAAATTGCTGATGAGAATGTGTGTGATTTCCAACCTTTAATAGATAACGTACAGCCTTATTTTCCCAACCGTCACTTGAGACACCTCCCTCTTCCCAGGTGCACTGTGGGCACATCCTACACCAATATACAGCCTTCAGTTGGAAGAGGAAGCTCCGCTCCGCTCTTCACCTGAGCTCTGGAAAAAAAAAAAGGGCTGGTGTTGGCACAGGCAGCCGTGGCAAGTGGCAGAGCAGATGGCTTTTTGCTTACCATCAGTTCCTCTCCCACAATGCTTTGTGAGCATAGAGCACATACGACACCTTGCCTTCCCACGGGACGCGGTAGCTACAGGGTTCTCATTTTTAAGGCGTGAACAAGCCCGAGTGCAGCGCAGAAGCCCTAATTGTTTACCAGACGCCGGCTTTCGCTTCTCTTGTCGTTCTTTTTGTTTTGTCCTCTTTTTGAAGTGGTAAAGAATACACCAGCAGAAAAAAAAGTGCACAAGGAGTGGCTATTTAGCGAAGGCATCGCTCCACTCTGCTTTGCCACCTGCCTCGTTAGCCACCTTGCAGCCCGAGCCAATGAAGTTGACGACAAATCCAATTGGAGCTTTCATGGCTTTCCCTTCTTCCTGGCTCCCGCAGTTCTCTTTTCTTTTCATTGGCTGCCCAGGCGCCAGATGGAGCCCGTCGTCTCTGCTCCACCCCGCGGCTCTTTCTCTCCTTTTTCAGTAGGTAGAGCAAGACCTGTTTACACTGCTGCAGCCAGTACACACAGGGGTACGCTCCCTCCCTCCCTCTTCATAACCCCCCCCCACACACACACACGCTCACTTGGTCACATTGCAAAAGCCTTTGACATGTCCAGAAACGGCACTGCTGTTGCTGTTAAGGTGAAAGACAGATTTTGACTCCTACAGCAGTGTTGTTTTATTTAGGTTATTTTTTTATGGAGCCCACTTTGCATGCAACAAATACTTTTGTTTCTCCCTCTTCACTCTGCCTCACTAACTTTTTACCCAAGGTTACCTGGGGCTGACGGCACAGGAAGAAGCAAGGAACAAAGCACAACAATGCTTTTGCTCATTTCCCTTTGACGGGCAGTCGCGCGTTCACTCCGCTCCTCCTGCAACATCTTCGCTCTACAGCAGTACAGCTGCAACAGCACTGCACATAGCAGATGGTGGTCATCTGGTGTGGATACTTAAAATTATCTGCTGCCCTACTTCTGCTGGATCCACTGGCGCAGGATCTCACAGAGTCTTCCCATTCCTTGATGCCTATGTGCACATATGGGTGTTGCATTAAATATTAAGGGGAGCTAATCTACTCCCATATAAGCTCAATACTGTATCTCTCAATGAATGTTTAAAACTGTGGCATCCTTCTCAGAATGGAACCTTAATCACCTTTGAAAGTGTTAGAATTATCAATGATAATAATATACTACTACTGCTACTACTACTACTACTACTAATCATAACAACAATAATAACAATAACAATAACAATAATAATAATAATAATAATAATAATAATAATAATAATAATAATAATAATAGTAATGATAATTGTAGGATTTTTATTCTACAAACGAATTGTTGGAAGTTTCAGTTGGTTTGTATATTTGATAAAAATGTATTGAAATTATTGAACAAACAATGAAATGATGCAGACATGGCAGGATCTGCACAAATGTCAAAACACTCACAGGATTGTATTTGTTCCACCACCTGGATGAGAGGGATGAAAATATCCAATTCGTAAAATAACAAATTCCAGTCATAAATTCCACATTAGGTGCAAACAATTCTGACAATTCGGCTCTTCTTTGTGCTACTGAAGTGAGTTGTTGTCATGCCAGAGTCCAACCCGGCTCTCGAAGGCCTTCAGAAGAAAGGCCGCGGAAGCCTTTTGAGTCTGTCAGCTGATTTGAATGCATGTTGGTGTTGAGAGAACAATCACAGGCAGGATGTGGACCACCGTGTGACACTGACCGACCCTCCAGAAGCTTTCCAAAAAGCAGCTGTCTGCTCCTGCAAACTAACTGTTGCACCTACACAAACAGCTTCCGTGCTTGTGAGCTGCCTGGCAGGGGCCGTGAAGGCTTTACAGTCGAACTGTAGCGTGTCTGCGACCTGCAGTGAAAACTGCCTGAGGCAAGTGGGACAATTCTACTAATTGTAGAATTGTATTGTAATAGTTTAGAGTTGATGAATTTCTATTTGATTACAACGTACTGTATTTACTGTGAACCCGGTTTGCCCCCTCCGGTCTAATATTTGCATGCTGTCACACAGATACAATTGGATGTTGTAAAAATATGATTTTCACGTAAAAAAAACAACAACAAAAAATGAGAACACTTTCTGGGATACGAAGCAGAGCTGAGAATGTTCTTACTCTGAGGATCCCTGCTTTTGCTTGTTGGTGAGAGTGAGTGTGTCTGTCAGTGTTTGTCTTCAGTGGGATACTTTGGCAAAGGTCTGGGACGGGGTCCACAGAACCGCTTCAGAGGCAATCTGGATCTGGAAAAAGCAGTTTAAAAAAAGAAAAAAGCGAATGATTTCACTACATTTCACCACCCTAGAATCCATAATTGGAGAGAAAGTTATAAAGAAGGAAAACTATGATAAAATTCTTGAAGCGAAATGTGAATAAGCAGACTGCTTTGAGTTAAAATATCATAAAATCATATCAAAATAAAACTTAAATACTTTAAAATGTTAAAAAGCAGAATTTGTTTCCAGATGACGAAAGAAACCCACTAGGATGAGGATGGGGTGCGTGTGCTGCCATAGGCAGGCCATGGCCTGTGTTCATGTGCAGCCTGTCACTCCCTCATCCCGTCTGTAGATGGCAGAGGAGAACGTGGACACGCAGAGGAGGAAGGTTGCACATTCTGCTCATATATATGACTTTTGGCCATTACCGCACACGCCTGATGCGGTCTCTTCCTTTAAACGCTGGAAACGATAATAACATGGCCAAAACGCTTCAATCCAAAGCGGCTCCTTGGTCAGAAAAGATGGGAGATTCCTCCCTTCTGTACGAGCTCACACGCCGGGCCCACCATCAGTCAGTCTGAACAGTAAAAGCCAAAGTACTATGGAGGACAACAACCAGCCATCCATCACTATTTTACCTACACTTGTATGATTGCACGCGCCGTCATACACTTACATAAATCACGATGTTGGACCCTTCAGGTTATGGAATAAATCAGCCAACATTAGCAGGGCCTCGCCATTTTTCAGATAATGAAGACAGCTTTATAATCATCTCACATTCAGGCCTGGACTCAACCCCCGTGGTGACGAAGCCCTCGTTTTTCATGCACTCACTAACTTGACTCGTGACGCGCCTGAGCTGTTGATAATCGCCTCGTGCGCGCAGACGTCGATATATTTTACCACAGATGGGTCAAAAGGCTTTTTACGTACCTTCTTGCTGCAGCCGAGGAGCGCTGCTGCTGCTGCTGCCGATGCTGCTGCTGCTGCAGGTGCTCGCCCGTGTTGTGTGGGTGTGTGTGAGACACGTAGGGTGTGCGTGCGCGCACGCTCCGTTTTGTGTCTGCGTGCGAGGGGGAACAGCTCCGGCTGGCGCGGCACCGCGGAGGTGTAATTGGCTTTGGCGGTGAGGTAAACAGGACCACAGCCATGTGGAGAGCGGCTGAAGATTGACCTTCAGAGAAGCAAACGCAAAAAGAAGGGACCGGTGGCTGCCTCGGGCACCTCGCTGCTCCAGCTGTCATCTGACTGCAGCTTTGACATGGGAGCCGTTACATTTACTTTTTCCTTTTTTTTTTTTTTTTTTTTTAATCGCTGTTGCGGCGGGGGAGGCATGGCTGGCTCCGGATAATCAGATCCAACCTCCAATATCCCCCCCATTACTCACACCGAGCACTTTGTAAGGGAGGACACCTTCCTCCAGGATGACTGGGCTCCTCGTCTGATCGGGGGTCATCCATGTTTCTGCCTCTGATAAGGCCGGCCCGTGCCGATTGGCTGCGGCGGCGCGCTCAGGCGCTGGAAGTGTGATTACGACACATGTGCAGAGGTGAAAGCAAGACAACCCGCTGACAGCTTCTGAGGAGTGTCGGCGGCAGGGTGACGGTGTCGTATGAGCTTTCAGCCCGAGAATCCGTTTTTCATTCGACCTCCCCAACCGAGGGGAGAGCTCGCCGCGTCGTTATGGCTGCTGGCGCCTGACAAGCCCTTAGCCAAGCTAATTGCACCATGCAAACCACCATCAGCCATCAGCCGTCATGTGAGTGTCAGTGGGTGTGGCCTATTAGACCTGAGCTACGACACGCTGGGTGTTCAACCTCTTTTCCTTGGATCCCCCCCCCCCATAGTGACTCACAGAAAGCCTGTCAAAACCATACAGTAAAGCCAAACACTTGGACCAGCCCACTCCCAGTAACACACATTAGCAGGAGCCTTCAGGATAAAAGCACTCAGCAGCTTCTCGTGTCTTCTCTACATTGTAGAAAGTTCCCTATTGTGGTTTTACTTGACTACCTCATTACAGCCAACTCTATGGGGGCCCCTTTTACGCCCCCCCCCCCCCACACACACACACACCCCAATCATTGCTTGTGCAAACTCCAGGATATTCAAACAGCTACAGCGCTGCATTACGTCGTTTTAATGCAGCGCCCGCCCTCTCTTCTCTTCACTTATATACGGCCAAGCCTCCGTAGCTCGCTGCTCGTACATACAGTATTAAAGGGAGCCAATAATGGCCTTATGCTTGGTTTACAATGGCAGTTTATGATGGATGTTACAGAGTTTCATTGGGAATAACGAGCCTATTATTGGCACATCTTCCTCTTTCCACGTGGATCCAAGGAGCACACGCTACTGACACGCAATCTAACGCGCTGCATCTCGTCCTGGAGGCTAAAGGACGGGACGGCCCGGTGCGGCTGAGGGGAAGGCTGTTATTATGATTATGAAACGCTGCCAACCGCCTCTCCTCGCTCACTTCCTGTCCGGGCTGTGCTCTTTTTGATGAATACAAAGAGCGGCGAAGTGAAGTGCGCTTGATTAGCTGCGCCTAAGATGGCCGGCTCCCGTATACTGATGACTTTCTTCCACTCAATCTTAATTAGCAAGTGGAGATGCTTCCGCAGGTTTGATGAGGTCAAAGCCATTCATTTTCCAGCTCAGCGGGGACCTTTCGCACGTCTCCCTTTTGTATTGACACTCAGGGATAATCATATCAGTGACCTCTCTCTCTCTCTCTCTCTCTCTCTCTCTCTCTCTGTCTCGCCCGCACGGCTACGCCTCAGCCACTTGCCGCGTGAACGCAGCGGCTGGTCTCGCCTCAGCTGCGAGGGAATCAACGCCCTCCAATGCTTTCGCTGAAGCTTGGAGACAGAGAGAATCAATCCAATCCAAGGTCCCTCGCCGAATGAGAGGAGAAAAAAAAAGCAGACGAGCGAGAGTGAGGGTGTGTTGGCTAATACCGGGGCTGACAGATAAAGGTGTTGGATACAGCAACACCTCGCCCGCATCTGCTCGTGTTCCCAAACATGTCAGCCGTGACATACTGATTTCCAGCATGATAAATGGCAGCCAGGCCGCCTTACGCACCACCGGCGCACCTTTCAAAGGCAGATGATGTTACAGCGCAAAAAACACAGAGCAGCTCCGTTGTGATCCCCTGTTCCTTGGTGGCTGATGCTGCCGGCGGCTTTCAGACATGGAACCGTCAGCTGGAAGGTAGGAAGGCAGCTCCACCAAATGTTTCATTTATTATTTTGTAAAAAAACTGAAATCAGTAATGTTTTGCAGACAGAGAGAGAAGTAATATAAAAGCACTGCTCTCGTCTTGTTTTTCCCAGAGCTGCATCACATCCTGCTGCGACACAACCCGAAGCCACACTTGAGGGTACCCTCATCAGTGCTGCTAATGTGTGTGATCAACATGCCAGGCTATTGTTGGCTTCGCTATCTATCTATCTATCTATCTATCTATCTATCTATCTATCTATCTATCTATCTATCTATCTATCTATCTATCTATCCATCCGTCCATCCATCCGTCCATCCATCCATCCATCCATCCATCATCTAAATACATTCCTACTTGTGTATGCGATGATTAGGGTTAGGGTTAGGGTTATTCTTTATATCACTTCATTTAAAATTTAGACGAAGGAAAGAGTAAATGAAGGTATCTTTGAACATTGATGCTACTCAGCAGTCTTTACCTGTGTGGAGCGATGAGGCCAGTGTCAGGGTTCAGGGTTATTAGTTCGGGGGAGCGTTGTAAAGTGCAATGAAGTGTTGGAAACAGTCACGGTGCATCAGACAGTTATTTGGCTTCACTGTAATGGAGATGCAAAAGTCCAGGTTGGGGAATCACTGGACCGCACCCCAGGACACAGGCTGAGAGCGCTACTGTATGATCCCTGCATATAGAGACAGATTAGCAACTTCGAAGTAAAACTTTTTTTTAGTGGATTGTCAGTGACAGGACTTGCACATTGAAAGGAGAGGGAAGTGAGAAATAGCTGCCATGGCTGCCCAGTTGGTATTTCAATGCACTGCAAGAATTTTAATCAGACAGAAAGGTGACGATGTCTTCAGACGTCTTTTTGAAGAAAACAGTCGATTTCTGTTTCTGAGTCAATTTATCCATCAACAAGAACAGAGGCTCGTCTTCTCGAAGCAGCACAACACATGGGCTTGATTTGGCAGCATGCTTGTTTAATGTATTCACGAACACATACTGTTTATTCTTTGATGAGTTTGAGATTGTTGCCCGCTTTACGTTAGACAGCTTGTCAACATTAACGCCGAACGTCGGATTGAAGAGTTCGACAGCTTTGGCTGAAATTTGCTGTTTGCCTTTATTTCCATCCCACCTATAAATACCCGTCCCCTGCAGGGGTGGGGGGGTGGGGGGGTGCTACGGTTGATGTATTTGTTAGTGTGTTAGTTTTTTCTTTACCTTTCTTTCTCTATCCCCAGATAATGGCATACACACTGCAATGTTAAGAGGTACCGTAGCTTCACTTTATGGTGGATTTTGCATGCTTATTTACAAATTCTGCCTCATCATGGAAAGAGAAGAGCGACCCGGGCTGGCAGAGTTCCAGCGATGCCATAAAGCTTTAATTAAACCTGTTACCTTTACAGCATGTCACGTTATTATATCATGTAAACAAGACATCCTTTTCTTTGAGCATCATAAATTGAGGCTGAATCAATGTACAAACATATGGGCCTGCTGGTGAACTTCCAAATGTCATCGATTCTGTATCAGACTGATTAAATATGACATTTGGTTACAGCGAGGCTTCCAGCTGCACAGAAAGCTCAAAGGCAGCACGCAGGCTTCAATGTGAGTACTTAGAATAATTACCTATTTGATTTCTCCCTTTCTGCTTTTTGACAGTCAAGGCAATATGCTTTTCTTGAAATGGAAGAGAGCGCAAGAGCAGCTTGTGGGAGGGTGTTTCTTTAACCACACAAAGGCTTCTTCTCCCTTGCACGCACACACACGCACGCACACACACACACACACACACACACACACACACACACACACACACACACACACACACACACAC
>JAUESF010000001.1:1013502-1024379 GCA_032274765.1 Malacoctenus tetranemus | reverse complement strand
CACACACACACACACACACACACACACACACACACACACACACACACACACACACACACACACACACACACTTGTATCGACATACTGCCGTACAGATACACATGAAACAGGGCCCTGCTACAAAGGTTTGCTAGGGTTGATGGGTAGTTATGGCAGGTGACAGAGTGTGCTGCATGCTCAGACAAATGGAGTCTGGCAGCTCCCCTTCAGAAAGACTCACGGCTGTTTTTTTTCCCCCCTCCTTTTTTTTTTTGTTATTACTGCCTGACTGACTGCTTCTGCCTTTTACCAAACATCTATTGTTTACCTCTGTTCTGTTCAGTCTCACCTCAGATGACAAGCCATCCGTGGAGAGCCACCTCCCTTTCATTCACCCTCTCTTTTCTCTCCTCCTTTCATCGCGTCGTCGCCGTCCTCCTCCTTCTCCTCCGTTTTGCTTCCTGCGTTGCTCCTCTTCAAGTTGTTTTGCCATCGCGATAAGTGAGTTTTAAACTGACATGGTGTCAGGCTTTCTCCCATGGAAGTTCACAGTTTCATAATTAAGTCTGGCAGGGCTCGCTATACGCACTCAGGGGAACAATCGTGACGAAGAATATCCGTGTGCGACACTTGCAGCTAATCCCAACGCGTGTTTCCACCATGATGTGAATATATACAAAAATAATAGATGTACTGGTATATGTTGAATATCTAAAACGAATGAGATACAGTCAGATAGTGATTGAAGGCGAGAAAAGCGTGTGAAGATGTTGCGAACCTTTGAATCGATTCACAGTCGCGCTGCGAGTTTGACGTTCACTGTACATGCAACAGGCTCCGTGTGCATGTCACACTGCTTGATGTTGTTTGTGGCTGACACTGGGAAAGCCTGTTTGCTCTCCACACTGAGGCAACGTTCATTTTCTCCGACGGAAACAAGCTAGTCTCTCAATACATAGAACGTCATGTGACTCCACGTCGAGTGTTTGGGTTTATGCAAGAAACACAGTTCTCGACAAGGTTTTTAAAGCACTGCAAAATGTCAAGTGGTGCCTGAGGCATAGCTCAGCGCGCACACATGTGGGCGCTCGTTTGGGAGTCGCTGGCCACCTTCAGGTAAACATTGAAGCGTTCCTTCTTTCTCATCATTTGATGTGCCATTTGTTCCTTAAGGTTGGAGCATTCAGCAACAGGTCATAACAAATCCAAAAAATCCAGAGCCTTTTAATTTTGGTGCTTTTTTGGAAGTTCTGAGTGAGAGTTCAACACGAATGTGGCACACACCAGGTTAGCAGGAGTACCAACTTTCCTGTCCTTGGTCTATAGTGCCCCTTTGACCAATTTTTTTGTTATTTAACGCCACCCCAATAATCACTGAAAGCTTTGCTGCAAGTGGCCAGATTATTCTATGCTTTCAGGCTGGGATGAACAATGGTGCTTCTATTTTGAAAGGGAACAGTTTGTTGGTGATGCAGCTCCACCGAGAACAGGAACAAAATAAGGAAAATGTGTGAACAACTGTATGTGTGAAAGGCAGTGGAAGAAAAAATGCTCTTCGGAATAAAGCCCTGTGTAGTAGCAGCACAGGGTGAGTCTGTGTCATAAGCCACTTTAATTACATTTATGTGTTTGGGAAGAAACACATTTTACCATCATTTGTGTTAGATTGGCTTCACCTAAAGTTTACTCAAGGACTGTGATTTGTTCAAGCTTTTCGACTGTTCACACATCTACTAAGTGACAACTACAACAATTGAATATCAACTAAATGGTAATTTACAAAGAAAAAAAAGTCCACGTTTACAAAAAATGGCTGTATTTTAACCAACCCAATCTTCATATTCTGTTACATACATAATGAAACGATGTACAGTACTTCAGGGCTTCAGTAGTGGTTTGTGAGACTGAACTCTCTCTGTATGTAGATCTCTGGAGGCATCATGGTAAATGGACTCCACTTATACCAGAGCACCTTGCACTATAAGTCATATTCACCCCTTAACATGCACACACTGACACAACCAGTGGCTGCCATGCAGGGTGCTCACGCACACTACCGGGAGTAACTCAGGGTTCATCATCTTGTTCTAGGTCCCTTGGACACATGAACAGAGGAAGATGGGGGGGATCGGACAGCCGCCAATCTGTGAAAGCTAAACCACTCTTCCAGCAGAGCCGCAGTCCTCCAGCCACCTTCAAACCTGGGTATTCGGTCAATGGAATCAATATTACGCACATCAGATGAGACAGATTTTGGGGAAAAAGATTGGAAGCAAAATCTCATAGAGCACAATTTTCATCACAGAGATCTTTGTCTACGAATGAGCTGTTTGCTTGAGAACATGAGTTCCTGTCACTTTTTCAACACAGCTGCGTGGGAAGACAGTCGTGCCGGAATCAGACAGCACCTGTAACCACTCCTCAGGTCCTGACTGTGCCATTCTGTGTAGAAATGACCTGGATCCCACACCAGCGCAGGTCAGTCAGACAGACAGTAAAAACTGCCGGCTATGGTCAGAACGTCTCTCCAGGTGTTAGCAGTTCTCAGTGCGAAGTTTCGTGCCTAACTGAGGGGTGGGGGGGATACATACCGCTGTGCATCATTAAGTCCCGCGATGGCCACTGGACATAATGTCAGTGAACTTGGACAAGTGTATTGATTGGCAGTAAGCCTTTGGACAAACAAGCCATTCTTTGGATTGTCAGCATATCAATACACGTAAGCAAGCCAGTATTGGCAGAGGCCAGCATTATCGATCTTACAAAGTTTCACTTTCAGCCACAAATCCCGTCATGCCAAAGTCATTTTTTGCAACCAATGCTCTTCAAACACCTGCTTGTCTCTGCTGTGTGCGGTGTAACAAGGCTGCTTTTGTTTTATTGGTTGGTTAACTGAGGCATATTTGGTTTTCATTGATTGGAAATGGCAATGAGGCTGGCAAATGACTCACCGTGCTTGGCTGTGCATTAGTGGGAAGAGAATCAGTCAGAGTAATGATTGTGGTAGACTCCAGCCCACTGCCAACCAACCAATCACAACCCCTAATCCTTCCTGCACCGCTTTCCGCATTTGCGGTCCAAGAGTTTAGAATTGATTAGAAACTGATATTCAAACCTACATTCATTGATCTTATTGTTACTTGGGGGAAGGCCAACAAGGTGTTAACACAGCATTAACATTGTTGCTGCTCTTCAGCTGTGCACAGCAAATGTGATAACTTACCAGTGGATACATAGCACTAACATTTTACTGCCACGCTCAGTTTATTCGGAGGGAAACCAACAGGCAGCGTCAGAAGTGGCGTTTATGCCTTGATAGCCCTCGGTCTTGGTTCACCTTGTTTGGTGTGTACAGAAAATGCAATCCCCTTTGTTTGGCTTGATTCACTTCAACACCTTCAAAAGCAGATCACACTGGCAGGACTGTGTTACATGTTTACAACAGCTGTTACTTTGATGCACCATTTCCAAAAAACAGGAAGGAGAAGGACACAGAGTGGCCTCTTGACTGGCCTTAACCCCGAAACAAGAAGCTGCTTTGGATCGCTTTCTGCCTTTGTTTCACAGCCAGTCTGCTTCACCAATTGTTTGGTACGCACAAGACTGAAATGTGATATTTCACACTCGAGAAGCGAATATAAGAGCAGAAACCTGAAAAACAAAACTCAGTTTATCATCTTGTTTTTCATTGCAAGGATGTGGAGCATTTGTATATTGAAGAAAAAGTCTTGTTGACGACTAAATGTTGCATTTACTGGCAGCGCTAATCACACCCTCTGACAGACTGTTAGTGAGGGACTGGTACATCCTGTGCAGTTCTCTAGGCATTTTTCTGTACTTCAAACTCAAGGTTTTGTGCTGTTAGAGGGGGGAATTGACCGAGACAAAAACAATGCTCTGACAAAAAGGGCTAAACTGCTCCATAAAGCTGAAGGGAAATCAGAGTGAGTGTATGCTGTCTCAGCCGGCGCCATCTCCACCTCCTTCCTAGACAGGTAATCGAATGCCTTATCCAGACAGTCTGACCAGAAAGTCCTTTTAACTCTTTAGTGAGTTGACAATATGAAAAAAATGCAGTCACTGTTTTTCTGTTTTGTTTTGTTTTTTTTTTTAATGCTAAACAGAAGCAAGTGTAATTCTGATGAACCTTGACAACTGATATTTCAAACACAGTGAACGCTTGAAAAACACAGCCGAGCATTCCTGGAAGGCAGAAATATCCCACCTGGCGGAAATTTTATCGACTTTCTGGCAACATTCTTCTTTAGACTGAAAAAACTTTATTGAATCGCAGTTTTTAGCAAATGTCATCTTTGAGTAAGCAGGAGGGAAAAAAACATGACTGCTCCAACAAGGGCTTTCACGATATCGGCTGTTCATTTCACGATGAATGTGAGCAAAAAAATAAGACGACATGATAAGAACATTATAATAGTGAGATACATTTTGCAGGTCACCCAAACGCTTTGGAAGAACATGGCTCATGATTTTCAAATCTATGCAGACTTCATAAACTGCACCAAAAATCCAACAAACCCTTGACTTTTTTGTCCTCAGGCGCTTTTGGCAGAGGACTTCTCCTCAATCACTCACTCGTCCTCTGGAGGCAATTGCATTGTTACAAATAGGAGATGCTTTCCTCCTGTTGTTTGTCCCACAACAGCCATGGCTGACTGTCCCCAGCTAACAAGAGGAGTTATTAATGTAGGGTAAATTGCCAACTGTGGATTTTTTTTCCCAGCACTTCATAGTGGGAGCAACCTGTCCACAGGTGTGCACCCCTCAGCCTGACATATGGACAGCAGTCAGGAGGGTGAAATGAATAGTTTCTGCTCAATTCCTGTTCACTTGGTCATTCCACAGCACACTGACCTTTTTTTCCCTTGTGTCATTTCTCTAAAAGCCGGAGAACCCTCAATGCTCGCAGTGCCAGGGGTTGTAATTTGACACCGTCCTCTGAATCACTGTGTCTACAGTTCTTAGAGCTTATGACCAGATGGAGGATGACTGACAAGTCTCTGTGGGCTGATACCGGCCTGGCTCAACCCTGGGAGCTAAGCTCTCTCCTTACATGTGTTGTTGAACCTCATCCCTTGACGCCCTTTTCGCATTACAATAAAAACTCCGAACTGAACTCAAACCATAGGAAGACAAAGAGGGTCTCGTTTTAAATCAGCCCAATGCAATAACGGATCGCTGTGAATCCATTGTCAATCCTACAGCACCACATTAGCTTCCAAAAGAATACAAGCCGAACATTTATCATTGAGCAATTGAAGCTCATGTCCCACTGTTGTCATTTATCACATGGTTTCAATATAAATCACTGCATAGTGCTCAACCAGCATTCCTTTGGCATCCCGCCACTTGTGATAAATGGATGTTGAAGGAAGAAAGTTGTTTCTCTGAATGTGAGCTGAGGTGTGCGGCACTGAGGCTGTCTCAGTAAATCTCCTTATGAAGTACTTTTTGGTCGTTGTTGTTGTTTTTTTAACAAAAGGGTTAATAGTCGTCCTTTTGCCTCCCGTCCTGTTGCCAGGTCATGCCCCAAAAAAGACATCAAAGACAGCTCTTTCAAGAAAGAAAAGCCAGGTCACACTTCCATTTAATAACATGAACACAGAAACCCTGAATGCCACAGCAATGTTCCATTGAATTGCGAGCCAGCTGTCATAATGGTTGAGAGGGAGCATTAGCATTGAAGGATGAGCATTTCATCTTACTGCGGCAGCTCGTCTCATATCAAATTGGGCCGTATGTGGCCCCCTGATCAAAACTTTGTGTGACACCCCTGCTGGGCTGACTGTTACTCAGAGCCACTGTCTCCCTTCACAGCAATAAAAAAAACAACAACTCCTGTGCTGCCAAAAACCTCAGGTCCCAGACATGTGAAACAACAGACAGTCGCCATTTGAACATTTTGCTCGCTGGTGAACTCACTTTTCAATGGATCTTTTATTTTTACATCATTGCATTTCCTTTTTTGTGTTTGTCGACAGCCAGGAAACTGAAATCATAAGGAAAGTGCTTCTACATCAAATGCGGGGTGTGAAATATTTGGCTCATTTACCTTTTCCCCCCATTTTTATCACCCTCGCGATTTCCCAGTCACTTCCTTGCAACAGTGGGCTGGAGCCCTATGTTATCTACCTGGCTGGCCAATTGCACATCCAAGCAAACCACCCGCCGACATTCGAAATGTATCTAAACCGAGGCCTTTTTTTATCCCAGGGACACCTGAAAATCCCCCCCACCCCTCATTTGGATTACCGTGACTCACTCTGTTTCTCTCTGCAGTCCCTGAAAAGCGTTTCATCACCCCCCCCCACCCCCTTCCCTTACAACTCCTCCAAAATGCTGCAGCAATGCTTGAAGGAGAAATGATCTCTGCTGCAGCTACCTGCGAGTTTCAGAATTGATTTTTTAAGATTCTACTTTCATGGCTCAGCCGGCTCTGTCCTGTGGCTGTATCGCAATCCTTGAAGTCCTGGGCCGGCCCGCGCACACTTTGAGATCCCCGGGCGGGCTCCTTTTTGATTGTTCCACGGCCTTGATTGAAAAGAATAAATTTTGATTTTGCTTAAACTACATATGTGAGGATTGTAAAAGAGGGCTAAAAAAGATCTGATGGTAGTGCTTGCCTTTATGTGCCGCAGCGTGTCTGAGCGTAAGGAGGCACCAGTATTATATTTGTAAGTGAGATGTTATATTTAGCTCTGACACCTGTTTCATTTTTTTATTTTTTGTTCCTAGTCTCGTGTTTTAATCACAGTTGTCCTGACAACTGAAGGGAAACCTTTGGCATTTTTCCTGAACGATGATTGCCACCCATTTACAAGAAACACCAGCATTGTCCTTTTTATCCATCCAAAAATAGTCTTTCTTGCATCTGCAAAGGTGGACAAAGCATTTGGAAGGTCAGCTGTGTTATTGCAGCTACAGCGAGCAACAATTAGCCATCCTGCTACCTTCAAGACAAGGTCCTTTTTTTTTTGCTTAACAACAATAATGGAGATCCATAAAATACTGTATTTGGATTTGGGCAATGTTATCGTTTCTTAAAGACATTCTGCAAAAAGTGGCAAGCCTTTGGAACAAAGCAGGATTTGTCACCAGTTTCAGATAGTTACCTGAATGTCATTGTGTGAATAGGTGTGAACAAGAGCTTTATTTTCATCAACCGAAGCTTCTTCCACAGATTTAACTTCAAGAGAAGAGAAGTCGCTGCAGAAATTTGATTGTTCACAGGACAAACATGTTCATTTTCAGACATTTTTGCCCCACCACACAGTAACACTGTTTACCTCAAATGGGCAGCATCAGTTTTATTTAGTCAGTCAGTACAATGTACATGGACAACTGGAGTATTTGTTTAATTTAGAAGCACAGCAGGTAAAGACAGTGAGGCTGATCAGCTGCTCCTGGAAGGTACCGAGGGCCAAATGGAAGCTCAGAGGAAATAGATTTCTCCAATGTTATCAGGCTGTCGTGCTTGTGTGCAAGATCATCTAAACTGTTTACTCCTTTTTCCTTCTGCGCATGTTTACAACAATCAATTTAAAACACTGGTGACACAATGTCCATGGAGGTGAAGGGAAAGACAAAAACGGCTGATGATCAGTATCAAAACATCAACTCACAGAGTCCAACGAAGGACAGCAGCAGCCTGGAGCCTGTTTGGCAGGCCGGCTTACTCACTTTTTTGGAAGCCAAACGCTAAGGCTGGAAGCGCGTCGCGAGCCTTGCATCACTTCATGTGGAGTCTGTCAAAAAAACGCACGTTTTCTGTCTGTTTATTGCGAAAGTCCCACACTGTGTCTCATTCCAGGCTCCTTGACTTCCTCTCCTGTGTTTGATCGCATGCTCCCGCCCTCATGCGGTTCACCTGAGCTTGATTGCGGACCGGCCTCACCTGGTGCTGGGAGTTTTTGGAGGTGCTATGCTTCCTGTCTCTTGTCCGCCAGTTCAACTGTTGTGTTGGTCTGCAGTCACCTGCCGTCCGTCCTGGTTCTTTATCCCTAGTTCCGTGTTCCTAATCTTTCCGTTGCCAACCTGTTTTCCTCTGCACCTCGAGCCATCCCTTCCTCTTGAGTTCCCCATGGACTGTTGTACTCTGCTTCCTTTTGGATTTGCTGCCTTGGATCCTAAAATTTGTTTGGGGTTCGTGTCTAGACATTGTATGTCTTTTTTTTGGTGTTGCCCTAATAAAAATGGACTCTGCCTATCTAAAGTTATGCATTATGGTTTAATCAACCCTCACAAAGGACTGATACAAGTAAACCTTTATCATTTTTGCCTTTCTCAAGTGCACATAAACATTCAAATCTGTTTCTATAATTACATGATTATTCACAGGCATCATATTTGTTGTGCATGTAAACAGGCTCAATATCACCTTTTTGGACAAAAAGAGACGATGGCTCTCAAGCCACCAAAAAGCGTTGTGGTAGGTTGTTTCAGTGATATTTAACGGATGAACTTTAAAGTGGTTCCACTAAAGTTTATCACCGAGTATTTTGTAAGCAGCAACTCTGATGAGCACCACTGTCGCATAAAACCCCCAAATAAAAAGGTCAATGTAGAACAAAAAAGACAAGCATGTTATCTATTGCCAATAGAAAACTCTTCATCTGTAAAACAGGTCTAAATTGCCTTTGTTGCTGACACAAACTGCAGCATATGAAATGGTGAGAACGATACACCTTTATTAGTCCAACAATGGAGAAATTGCATCCTCCATGGAGAGAACAAAGCCCTCCATTCCTTCCAGGGGTCCATTGAGTAACCCGGAGGATGAGTCCCAGCCAGATAAGATGCAGCCTCTGCACCTCGTCTCTGGGTGGAAAAATTCTTGTCAATGGCATTGAGAGACCAGCCAATCAGATCCATGATGTTTCAGGATTTAGGAGGAAAAAGTGCAGAGAGGCTCTGAGATGAGACAGCACAAGATAGCAGTCAGGTAGAAAGGGCAGGGAGCAGAGAGAGGCACGTCTGCACTCGTCAGAAGACATTTGAAAAAAATTACTGTGCATCTAATTAGTGTCTTGCAAACTTATTTCAATCACAATTACATGTGCAATGTAACAATTGCAAAAGCAACCAGGATTTGTGTGTTCATGCACCTGCAAATCTGTTACGGACTGGTTCAGAGACTCAAGCATGAGGCAACTCAACATGACAGGCAGTTAGGAAGATGCAGCATTTAACAGCTTGTGCAGGAACAGACTCACACTACAGACAGGAACACACTACAGACTGGATAACAACTGACTAACAGACAGAGGGTGTGGGGAGGCAGACTAGCATACCTGGGAGGTGTGGAACAAGGAGGAGGGGAGGGCACAATGCAGGATGGACTGGCAGAGCTGGAGTGAGGCATCGGGGAAAGTGACTGAGGGAGAACGAGTGCAGACCGGAGGTTGGTGCAAGGAGTCCAGGGAGCAGGAGGGCAGTCAGAGCAGGTGCCAGTTGGTGGGGATTAGGCTGCAGCTGATGATTGGAGTGGTGGCAGACGAGGACAGATAGGTCAACAGGTGAGGATCCAGAGCAGACAGGTGAGCGGTGGAGGGAAACCAAACTGCAGACAGGAAACAGGTTGAATACAGAGCTGGGCATAAACAAGCGCATCAGGACTGACTGAAGACTGTTTACGGCCCAGCAACGACTTGTGGACTGGAGGCGGCTTGAGTCTTGTTCTCCAGATGAGCTGCAGCTGTGATCACCCTGTGCCTGGAAACCACCTGCCCGTCCTCCTCTGCTGCTGCTCCTGTTCACGCCCACCAGAATGGAGAGAGAAGGAGAAGCGATAGGGAGGGAAAAGATTGCCACTACCTGGGTCGAACCGCAGCGGGCATGACAAAATCTTTGTGCTAAACCCCCCACCCCCCCGCCCCCATTCTCAGGCCAGAGTATTCAGTCTCACTCTGGATTGAAAGCAACCCAGCTCTACTAAGGATCCCTCATAATATGCACTTAATTGTGCAAACGCTTGAAGAGACTCTCTGTTTGAGGGTGTTTTGATCTACTGATCAAATAAAAACTAGCAAGAGCCCTCGACCGTGCAGCAGCTGAGTGCAAACGTATGCCTGGACCAATGACCCAACTCAACCAGAACTCGACCAAAATCGATAGGCGGCGTCCTCTGACCAGCGCCGATGTGCATGTGAAACCTTGAAAGGATCAGTGGAGAATCGCAGGATGTCAAGGAAATCTCTATGGAGGCGACAGCCCACAAGTGAAAATCCATAGTTTGAGCAAGAGTGACAACTTATGCAAACAAGGGTATTTGAATAAGGGTTTTGCGTGATCTGAATGTGCCAATACAAGAAAAAACAGAACATAGGAGATGACCTGTCACAGAGTCAAAGTCAGGAGGGAAAGGAAAGCAGACGATGCCGACAAGAACCAGCTATATACCACAGTCACAATGACTTTTTTATCAACCCTTCAAATATTCCTTTTTCATACAACATTTGTTATTTGATCTAAACCCAGTACAGTATATGTTTTGTTTTTAAACACTGTTTTTATTTCTCATAAACCACATCTACAGTCAGTACAGACAGTGTATGTTTTAACCCATGTTGGCCTCCTGCAGAGTTTGACACCAACAGGCCAGCATGTGATATGTGGCCCCCTGTTGGCTTCTCATTGGATCTCCGAGAAACAAGCAAACGCAACTGACTGACCGTCATGGATTCACTCAGAATGTAGGCCCAAATTGTTAATGCAGCTACGCATTAGAGGCAAATACGCAACTGCAAGGGCAACATCTTAAGACGATGAAAGACTTTCAATAATGCAGTGAATTTCAAGCATCTCGGCTCTAAAAACATTCTAAATGATTTTGTTGCGAGTCAATTATGGACGGTACCCACTCAGGACACTTGGATTACATT
>JAUESF010000001.1:959389-971130 GCA_032274765.1 Malacoctenus tetranemus | reverse complement strand
CACACACACACACACACACACACACACACACACACACACACACACACACACACACACACACACACACACGGAGGCAGCATGCAAAAAGGCCCTGTGACGAACTGGGGTCCCTTTGCTCCTTGGTGGGAGTTAACTCCCTCCTGCAGTGCATCCCTCAAGCAGCATAGATCAGACTAGGCCTAAGCCAATTATGTTGGTGTGTTTGTCTTGTTTTTTTTCTCACACAGCAATCTTCAACACTAAATGCCGCATCTTATGTGTTCGCCAACGCCGACACGGTGCCGGCTTCTCCTGTGCGCTCACATTGGCCCACCTCGTGCCGCCACGGTGTCACACGGCGCCGCCGAGCTCCAGATGAGACGGCTCAGGAGCAGGGCAGCACACCTGGGCGACGGAGAGTGTGCAGAGAATATGTAAATGGGCCCGGCGGCAGAGGTTATTTGGTATTTGCGAGATGAATGAAATTCTCTCCTCTCTCTTCTCCTCATTTCCCCTCTCACATTTGTGTGACTAGACTAGTTAAGTCCCTGTCACTCAAGCTGCCAAGGTCTATGGGGCACCCGAGCAAGGCGCTGGGTAATATGAGAAAAAGAGAGAGAGGGGGAAAGGGAGAGAGGGGAGGGGAAGGGAGGGAGAGAAGGTGAAAGAAATTGGGCCAGGGATGATTGCAAATTGTCTGTCTAATGGCTGCCACCCAGGAAGCCATTTCAGGTGACTTGTTATCCGTCATGAGAGAGGCAGACCTGCCAGGATCCCTCTTCTCACTCTCCTCTCTCAGCGGGGCCACGGAGCCTAAGAGCTCGGGGCTATCACTGGTGACCTCACCTCCTCAAACTCCGCTGTCTCCAATTTTAGATGCCTTTTTTTTTCTTCTTCTCGCCCACCTCCACACCGCTCCCTCTCCCAGGCTGCCGCGTCCTCCCCGCAGTGCGTCTCACTGGCTTCTGCTCAGCAGCTGTTGTTTAGTGATAGATCAGTGAAGCAAAAAATGATGCCGGGGTATAAAAAAAAAAGAAGAAGAAAAAAATAGATCTTGAAGCAAAGTGCAGTCTCCCTGTTCTCACTACCTATTGTTCTGCATTAGCAGCCAGACTAGGGGGATTCATTCAGAGGTAATCATTTGTTACTCAGGGGCATCGTGTCTTTCAAGCACCAATGATGAAGTCACCTCTGAAAGGGCCACGAACGAGAGAGAAATCATTTTCTATCTCACCGTGCTGGATAAACATTGATTAGTGGGGCTCTGATGAGGGGCCCCAGATATCGAAAGCTCATTTTTTGGGGGCTTTTAATCTGCCCGCGAAGGGGCCGAGGTGCTTCCCGCTGAACCTTTTTTTCTTTAGTCCAAGTGATTTATGCAGCACAAAAAGCACAACATGCCGACTGTTACCAGAGTGAAGCGAGGGGGGGTGGTGGGGGAATAACAGCGATCTCTCCAGTGCTCCAGATTGACATTAGAGGAGGAATCGACATGCAAAGCAAGTCCGCGAAAAAGTTAATCTGTATGTGCACCGTATCACGTGGATCACAGCTCGGAGGCAGCCAGCATTAGAAGGAAGCTGTCAAGCTAAGTGTGCTCCTCAACCTCCTTGCCATTACCCTGACATGTTTTGTGACCCGTGAATTGAAGTGTTGTCAGGACCTGGTCATTTTACCAAGCTCTCAACACAGACGGAAGGGCTCCCGGTAAATCTGCCTCTGCCACCGAGTAATAGGAAGCGCTAGCAGAAAGCCAGCTTCCTGCCTTCCTCTGCTCAGCAGGTGGCACTGATTGGCTCCTACACGCGGCACGTCGAGCAGTCCCAGGTGATGGCTCAAGGACTGCCCAAGGAAATCTGGCTTTAGTCACTGACCCTGCCAGTAATGGGGGAGGGGGGAGGGGGGGTAGCAATCGACACAGAAGACAACAGGACCTACGGTTCTCTGGAGTCCTACAAGACACTGCAGTTGTTAAGCTGCATGTGATCATTTGGAAAAGGCGAGTGTGACATCAGATCTTAGCTCTTGCTTCCGACCATACGAGCCTGCACTGATAACATGACGTTCACACGACGTGTGGGAATCAGCCCAAAAAAAACCCTGAGCTCCAGCGACACTGCATAAACAGACAAACATGGGTGAAGGTTGCAAACCTCAAAGCAGACTGTGCGAGTGCCCAACAAGTGAGCTCCGCCTGCAAAGGCGACATCGCAGATTCCCAGTCAGAGGACCATTTTAAAATGTGTATATTTGCTCAGAACGACACTGTAAATGTCACAACCTTGTCGCATGTCAAAGAGTTGCAAAGTAATTAATGACACTCTAAGGGACCGTTCTCTTTCCTCCCTTAACCCTCAATCTTAACCCTCAATCTCAAAAACGCACGCTCCCGCGAAGACCAAGTGCTGTCCCAATTCTCAGGAACTCAAACTGAGGAGCGAGATTGAGCGACAAACAGCCCTCAAAACTGAAATTCTCCGTGACGGTTATCCAGAATGCATTGCAGTTTTACGGGAAATCAACATGGCGTGCAAAGTGGCGAGGCTGGCGAGCTACAAGTGTCGTATTTTCTTTGGTAATGGAGATACAAAAATTCTGAAAAGCATTGTATTGTCTTAGTTTAGGCCCACGTTATGGATTAGTTCACTCACTGTCGCGCAACATTTATTGTTTTTTTATGATCTTCTGTTCATAGCAGCCGGCGAAGTCAAGCCATGCTGCTTACGTTAAGTTAGTTAACATAAGGGGTATTAAGTTAGCTATCGTTACAAAAATGGTCATTTTTCTCGGTGCTAATACTTAAAGTACTTTTTTTGATAGATATTTTTTAATTTTGAGAGATGTTTAAAAAAAAAAAAACTTTTACATATCCATAAATGAAGATGTGTAACTTTGTGTGTGCCGCTTTCACGTAATGCTGCCCCCACAGTCTGAAGACGTATCTGCATTTAAGGGGCGGGTTAAGACTGAGGGTTGAGATTGAGGGTTGAGATTGAGGGTTAAGGGAGGGAATTGAAATTGGGCCGAAATCTACTTGTTTGTTGACTTTGCAAACAAGTGAACATTGTGATGCATGACAGGCTGCACATTGAGTTGAATTTACATCATTTATAACAATTCACAGACGATTACTGCTTGTTTCCCTGCGAGCAGCATCTCCAGAAATCACTTATAATAAAGATAATGAGGACATCCAGCCAAGCCGATGATGCTTCGTTTCCAGTGGTCCAGCCATTCAAAATATGTGTTGATTTTTAGTCCTGACATACAGAACACAGTGATACAATGCTAATGGCATCACTTATAAATAAACCTCTTGCGTGTGTCCATCTGATAAGGAAGGAATGTCTGCCAGCGCAGTGTGAAACGTGCTCACTGGGGGCAAGTCTGCGTGGTTGAAATGTTCGTTATGCAAATCATCAAACACATTGGAGTGGCGAAGAAAAAGAGAGAGAGGAGAGAAACGGCAAAGGGAGACGACAATGGAAGCTGAGTGGAAGAAATTCCTCTCAGCACCACATGTGGCAGCATCTCCAGTGAAATCTGAGCCAATCTGCGTCTCCACTTTGTGGCATGGAAAAATGCAGGATTGAGCTCGGAGGAGGCAAGCGCTTCTGGGCGTGACTCATGTTGCGCATAGTAAAGTACAATATTTACATTAACTCCTCCTACTCTTCTGTGTGAGCTGTTAGAAATGCCTGATTATTACACATCCATGACAGCAAACATCATTTACACCACATCAAGCATTGTGTGATTGCCTTTACTGGTATCAATCAGCAGGCAGTTTTTAACTGTGCAAACTTTCAGTAGCTTGGGGGTCAATAAGTGGTGCAGCTAATTTGGAGGTGCACAAACAGTGTATTGCATGTGATGGTGAACAAAACCTTGTCGGGCTTTTCGTTTCCTAACACCCTCTGCAGTTGGCTGAAGAATTCGGTGGACGTTCGCTATGCTGGAGCAGCTCTGCCTCCAGAAATGTTTGGGATAAGTAAAATTACATCCTGTGTTGTGCTGTTGTGAACTCTGAAACCTGGCGTGATAGAGGAACCCCTCCAAAATAAATTCATTCGGGAGAAAAAAAAAGAAGAAATACTCCAAACACTACGTTCCACACAGCCATTGATGCATCACACAGGCCCACCATCACATAATCAGCTGTCACCTAAAGATCTTTTTCAAGCCAGCCACACTTTTTTTGGGCTCTCCAGAGACGGCTGGACAGCCTGTTTTGATGCTTCGGGGCTCTCCAGGCGTCCGTCCTGTGGAGCCTGATTGCCTCGCAGCCGCCGCTCGGTGGAGAAAATGAGGTTGAGGTGGGCCACTCAGGCCTCTCCGAGGCACCGAGCCACCGCAGTCGAAGTGGAGCCCTGACCCCCAGCGGATTTCTAATGGATTTTAGGCGTCGCAGGCAAACACACAGCTGGACTCCAAACAAACTCATCAGAGCACCCTCAGATTTGTGGCTCCCCCATCGACCCACGCACCCACCCACACAATCCTGCCTCCTCGCATGCTTTTTTTCTGTCCCTGTGACAAGCAGTCACCACCTGGAAAAAAACGGCTTCACTGCCATCGCTCCTACTCCAGAGCAATTGGGGGAAACAATGGAACCTGTCTCTCCATTATCTCAAAATCATTAAAACAACAGTTTTTCCACGTCTTTAAAGTATTTCCATGCCCTCTGTTTTCTTCCTTCGCCTGGTGAGAACAAGACAATCATTTCACAGTTTTTAGGACCGACTTTTGCAGCATTCCCTGCTCTGTGTGTCTCACTGCCTCCTTTGTCCCTGTGCCGGCATTTATTGCATTGTCCTATTTTGTTTAGGGATCATTAGTTCGACGCAGGAGAGTCACAAACTTAGCATGATGACGAAGTGAAACATCGCATATTAATCAAATTATCATTCGCTCGCAAAAATATGTAGGTGTGGCCAGTGAACTGTGCGTAGGCGTGGCTACAGACTCCTCAGTGTCCCTGAATAAGCAGCGGGGGAAGGGTGGATCTGAAACAAAGCCGGGCGTTGTCACTGCGAGCTGTGGCAGTTGATCCAGTGTCTTTGGGCTTTTTGCCATACACAGGAAAGTCATGAGTGTGTGTCCCTGGCAGAGTGTCTCTGGCTTGGCAAGGTCTTAGCTTTTGTCTCGTGGAAGTCACGGGGTATTGATTCACGTTTGAGGTGTCTCTCTGTGGAGATTGGCTTGCTGTGCTAGCATTATCTTGGGTGGCAGTGTATTCAGAGTGTGCCGAACAATGGGGCTGAGGGACGACGCGGCTAAATTGTTCCGAATGACTTTCATAAGCAGCGGGGGCCTCTGGGTGGTGGGAGAAAGGAGGCAATAAACTTTGGAGGGTACCGAGGACAACGGGACCTCTTCACGCTCAAACTTCTCCCAAGTTGCACTTTCTTTAAGTACCTCTCCTCGACGCGTTATTCCACCTCTTCCCTGAGTTCCCGAAGTCTCAATGCCAGCCATTTAGAGGTTGGCAGATTAAAATAAAATTTGGGACAGTGTTACACAAGGATAGACACAGTGGGGAGGAAGAAGCAGCCAAGGGCACGAGAGTTGAATGGAAGCTATTAAGGAGGTTCTGGGCAGTTTTTTTGTGAATCATGAAATGTATGTATTAACTGCTATATAGAAAGAAAAGTGACTTCTGACCTTTTTTATATTCCAGAGGCAAAGGGCGCTGTTTAAACAGACCCAAGTACTCAGGACAAAGGGCACGAGTCTATTCAAGTACTATGCGCAGAATGTCGAATGAATATATTAAAAGGATCGGACGTGTTCTCGTCATCGGCACGCAGAGCTGTTATCGGGATTATCCAGCCAATCAGAAGTGACGTGAAGGAGTGACAGATCCACAAATGTCAAATCACCAAGAGAAACAATGTAAACGATGGCACAAGCCAAGTGTACGATACCTGTGAAAGTATGTGAAAGTAGGTGTGGAATGAATGTAGCTTGTCAAGATGAAAAAAGAATGCATTTAAAAAAGTGTTGACATTTGTAGGATTTCCACTCTGGGAGGTGATCTGACTTTTTTTGCATTTCCAACCCTCAAAGCACCGTTGCCATGACGAAAGACACATCCTATCAAACATTTTGTCAATGTGACCCGTCGGCGTGACCGTATAAATGAGGCCTGACACATGTTTAGAAATTTTTGGGCATTAACATTAACAATTACCATTTGATTGTCCTAAAGTGCAACGAATGAGGAGCCACTACAGCTGGTAGAACGTGTCTTCGCTGCCATTATCTCCCAGTCGTAGGCCACACGTGTTCATCATGTGGAGCCATCGCATGTGATTAATTTTTTTTCACCCCCTGTTCCTTCTCAGCAACCTGAACTGACCTCCTGGCGAGGCTGAGCTGACATCCAGAGGAGATGATGGCTCCAAAGGAGCGCGTTCCTCGGCGAGAATATTCCAGTGATTTCCATCTTATTAACATGTCTTCATCTGAGGAACATAGCTCGTGGGCAGCCCAAGGCACAGACAAATCTGAATAAATGCAGCCCACATAGAAAAAAAAATAAAGTTTGGAAAAAGTTAACGTGCAGTTTGAGCCACTGAATGTGGCCAAATCGTGACAAACAAGGACCACTGTATATATATCTCCCCCTCTGACAGCACACACCCCTCCCTGCATTTTTTTTTTTTTTTTAGGCACAGGAACTCAGGAACATTTCAAAATAGTGAAAAGTGTCAGGACCCACCCAAAACATCAACATCTGCACAATGTTGACCCAAGTGTTTCAAGGCTGACAGCCACAGAAAGTAAAGAAAGTGGAAAGCCGAATCACCATAGAAACAGATGAACAGCTCAAGGTGAGTTTTGCTGAGAACAGAACAAGAGAAACAATGCTTTGTGGAGGTGGAAAGCCAAGGCGCGCTGCGCGGCGGATGCATGCGTACCATATGTCTCCTCCACGTCGTAGCGGCCGGTTCAAGGTTTTTCGCTTGTGGACTTTTTCAGGCACGGATGCGAAGCTGGAGTTGGTGTTGGTTGTGATGAGGGATCAGTAACACAAACAAAAGCCCACGTTGTCTGATGGAGCTGCTGGAAACTACTCCAGGTCAGGCTTCATCCTCTTTCCAGCAACTGTGTTCTGGTCTTGCACATTCGAGCAGCTGTATAAGGGTCCCACAGAAGACAGACACCAACCGACTGCAGAAGACTATAGTTGCGTTTGCACGCCCTGGTCTCTTCACAGGCACATCTCCGAGTCTTACACAAACACATCCTTAGACTAAAAAACAACGCCTTGAGAACAGACCAGTACATTGTATAGCTGACCATTATTAGTGCACTGGGCTAGCGCTGTTCCACAGTAGTAGGCTGATAGAGCTTATTGCATTTTTACATCTATGGGTGGTGTCTTGGTTGCTTGCGGTGAGTAGTCTGCACTACATGTTCCAGCTGCCACGAGCAGAAGAGTGCAGCGGTGAATGTGAGCCTGTGAGTCTGCGCTAAGGGCAAATCAGGCTCATGTGGCAGGCGAAACTCCACCATGCCAGGAGTGTCGCAAAATCAAGTAGTCGAAGGCAGCTGAATGAGAGGAGCTCCAACTAATGACAGAGACATCGACAGGTTCATGTTACTCTTGCACAAATTTGATCAAAACAAACAAATAGAAACACAAAATCATGTTGCACAAACACAAATCAGTGCGCGCACACATCTCATCTCAATACACAGACAAATTTGATGACACACCCACAGATCAGTGGCAAACTCGCTCACACACAGACACACACAGAAGTCAACGCATGCACGAATCTGATCACAACACTCAAGTCTCCACACGTACACCCAGCCCATTTTGCACCAATAATGCCCCCATGCTTCTGTTCATCATGCTTGTTTTAGTGTGCTTGGAAGCTCACAGCAAAAAGCAGAGACTGTTTCTGCTGGAGAGGCACATAAGGGCACTATCGACTGCAGGACTTGAAATTGAAATACAATACCTGTAGCTGGTGTGTAAAATAATATCAAGTTTTAAGGTTAACTCAGTTTTTTTGCATTGTCATTGTAATTTTCAGAGTTAGGTCAGAACCATAAAAAACTGAAATACTATATAAACACTGTTTCATCCCCCAAGAAGCAGATGCCAGCCCAAACTTTGTGATCAACACAACAAACATGTGGATAAGATGTCTCATCATTTGTGTTGTTTGTGCCTTTTCTTGATAATGCCACATCATCACCACATCCTGCCTCTTACCCATCCAATGTACACATCCGACAGTTCAGGGACACGATACCTCCCTGGATCATGTACTGGATAGCATGGCGTTCTCCCTCCTCTCATCACAGTCCTTACACGCAGTAGATGGTGGAATGTGCAAGTCCTGCTCGCTTCTTGTGCAAACAAACTTCCTTCATTGTTATGCCGCTTGTTAGGACACAGTGGCCGACCCCAGCTGACACTCGTATACACACACACTTTCACAGCGATGGACAATTTAGAGTCATTCATGGAGTACCCTTACACTCACACCCACACAGAGGGAGAACATGCTGATCAATTTTCCTTTTCTTTACCTCTGGTCAAATTGGGTCGGGTCACGTTGGGTCACATGGCTCAGGTTGTCAACTGCTAATGATACACGACTGCTTCCCAGTCAGGTGCTGCTTCTAGTTGGTTTACTCAAACTGCTGATATATGGTTGAAAAGTTCAAATCATGATGACAATTTTTGTTTTTTGGCATTCTTGTTTTCCTTTAACATGATGTGTTTGCCAGTTTGATTTGGTTCAACAAAGAGCCAATGATGACGTGGTCCTCTCATGGCACTCCCAACTCCATTTAAAGTGAGGACAACCCAAGGGTCTCACATAAACAAGCAACAGTGGAAAGGTAACAGTGTCGGACTGTTTCAGAAGGAATCCTCCAGCAGGAGAAGACTCAGAGGTGGAGAATATCTACTCTGCTGGGTTCGAGGACAGTCAAAGGGAAAAGAACAGCACAGGGAGAAACCATCAATAAGTGTGCAAGCTGATGGAAGCGTGAGCTGCGGTTCCCCGCAGCAAAGGTGTTTGCTTGTGCTCACAAAGGTAACGGAATCCCAAAGGTAAAATATCATGTCTCCTCAAGGCAGCTGAAAATTTAAATATCATGAATCCTCTTGGAATCTGTATTTATTCAAGCAGAAATTTGGGAACATTTTCTCTGCAGGACAGAATTGGAGAGAAAAAAAAACAGTGAAAAAGCTGCTCAGCTAACTTCAAAGGGAATGTTCATGCTCAAAGCTCAACATAGATTAAAGTCTGCCTAATCGGTCCAAGCAAAGTTTTTTACAAAACCACGGTAAAGCCAGTAATGCCACCACACCGAGGATTTAGTGTCACCACCTCTTTAGAATGTATGAATACAGGAAGCTTTTGGTTGTGTTTTTTTTTTTTTTTTTTTTTTTTACACATTTTAGTTTGGGTTTCTCACTGCAGTTACATTGTGTCTGGGTAGGGCTCCTCAGAGGGCCTGTCTATGGAGAGCTGCCATCTTTTTTTTTTTACCTGTGGATTTGAGGGGTTTCCTTCACACGCTCAATATGCGTGTCAGGAAGCCTGTTTGTGAGTGAGCATGTAACATTGTTTCAGTCATGGACGGTCATCCTTGTCTGGGGTCTGGCTTTGCCCACATCTTGTCCAGTCCCCCTCTGAGCTGAATTTCCATGAAGTGGTCGAAGATGAATGAACGGTCAGCGCTACATGTAGCCATGGCTAAAGGAATGGACACAAACACCATCCTAAACGAGAAAAACACTCAAGCCATTCAGATGTCCCACATGGTGACTTGAGCCAAACGTAGTGCCAGATCACAGCAAACTTCAACTCAGTCAAAGTCAATAGTGTTCATCTCATAATAAGTTACTGGTGTGGATGTGAAATATCAAAAAGCCTGGTTAAGAAGTGTGAATGTAGCCTGTAAGTCAGCCGTTAGAATGGGTGGTGTTCCAGTCCCAAGGAAAGCACCACAGTCCACTTCCGTAGTTCTTCGTGTCAGACTCTGATGCCGATGTGTCGGCATTCTGCAAGGCTGTGATCACCACTCGTATGTGACTTTGTGAAGGCAACATTCAAACCAGTTTCACCTTTGTTGATACCATTGTGACTGGTAGTCCTCTGGCATGAAGACGGTCTGTGAGACACACACACGCACCTAATGATGCCACTCTGAAACTTAGTGAACATCGTCACACTGGCTTCTCACCCCAGTAATGCTGCTGAGTCAGTACCTGCGAAGTGTTCCCCTTTGAAATGCCATCAAACCACCTTCCCTGTTCACATCATTTAAGTGTGCAGAATTGAGATCACAAAGGTACAAGGGATTTCAATAAGCTCCTTAAGTGTTTCTTTTATATTGGTGAAGAACCTGGAGCAGAGCACAAGAAGCAGGGCAGCTGTTGTGGCAGGGACGGTTTGTTTCGTTTTTTTTTTTCCTCCTAAATGTTCTTCCTGGTTGGTTTTGACCTGACAACATGTTCGTTTTTTTATACTGAAGCACCTGCAGAGCAGAAGATGAGCTTTCTGGAGAAGGTGCGGCGCCTTTACTGCCAGAGGGCCTGCGTGGAACTACCTGGCCCTTGGACAGACAGCTGCTCAACGGGGATCTGTTGCTGCAAAATCATTACAGCGCATTCCCGGTGGAACTATCCAGCTTGAGTACATGGTGCATTTAAACTCCTGTGTTGCGTGCGTGCGTGCGTGCGTGCGTGCGTGCGTGCGTGCGTGCGTGCGTGCGTGCGTGCGTGCGTGCGTGCGTGTGTGTGTGTGTGTCAAAACCTTGATCAATACACAGAAGAAATAGGCACAGAAAGAATTGTAAAGGCCTATCTGAGGGGACTGAATGTACTTTGGAGTCATTGTTGTTAACCTTGATTCGCATTATGTACATGTAACAGCATTATGTTCTTTGATTATACAATTAACCAATGGTATAAGGGTAATGCTATTGTAATTGGTTGTCTTTCCACAACTTGCCTCCAGAAAAAGCAACAGCTGACTGATGTGTTCTCACGGTCTGCCTTGTTTGTGAGCTTCCCAACAGTTTTTTCCCCCCCTCGCTTTATATTATCCTTTTTAAATCAATATTGGCTTCGGCCCTCGTTTGTCTGTTGCAAAGCGTTTCACTCTCTGAGCACAGTTGCATTGTTAGATGTGCAGCAAAAAAAAGTCCTTTCTCTCTGTCAGGTAGCTCTCTGGAGTCTTTCTCGAGTCCCAGCTTAAAATGCGGTTTCATCAGCTTGAGATAACTTCTTCAGGTTGTTGTTCTGTCTGCTTTGCCTGGGGGCGGGGGGGACAGAAAGCGCTCCACCCCCGGTCGGAACCAGGCTGGATGCTTTTATTGCAAGGGATCCCTTGATAGGCGGAGTTTCTATTTTCATGAACCGTGAGAAAAACCTTCCTCCCTGTGAAAGCTCGTGGTTCTGACAAGCTCAGGCTGCCCAGAACCGTTGTTTTGAGCAAACTGTTGTCGGTGTACTCTGCTGGGAGACCCGCATTGGAATGAGCTCCTCCAAACATCCTCACTTCCCTCATACCCATAAGTACATTAGCCACATCTCTGTCTGTCTGTCTGTCTCTCGTAGTCTGTGCACTCCCCTCTCTGTCCCTTCCTGCAGAAGCTGTGGTGAGATGATAGAGTCTGTGCGTGCTGCTACGTTCTCCCATCAGGTTGTGCAGTGTGTGTGTGTGTGTGTGTGTGTGTGTGTGTGTGTGTGTGTGTGTGTGTGTGTGTGTGTGTGTGTGTGT
>JAUESF010000001.1:924359-936946 GCA_032274765.1 Malacoctenus tetranemus | reverse complement strand
GTGTGTGTGTGTGTGTGTGTGTGTGTGTGTGTGTGTGTGTGTGTGTGTGTGTGTGTGTGTGCGCGTGCGTGTGTGCGTGCGTGCGTGTGTGTGCGCGCGCATGTGCGTGTGTGTGCGCGCGCATGTGCGTGTGTGTGCGTTTGTGTGAGGTGCTCCCGGTGCCCCTTGATGTCATGCTGTGTTCTGCCAATACGCCAGTATTCCACACATCTTATTTGCTATCTGGATATTTCACCATGGTGATTAGTTTTTCTTTTGTACATTTTCAGCACCGCTTGGCTCCTCTCTCCTTCATTCATGTCACCTCCATTGTTCCGGACCAGTAGTTTGTACCACCTGTAGAGAACGTCAGTAAACCAAGGAATATGTGTGATGTCATTTGTGCTTGACACAAACACAAGGGAATAACAAAAAAATCATTGCAGCAACACTGTCATGTAACGGAGTCGAGCCTGGTACACACCCTGTTTCTGTCCTGTCTGTTTCCTGTTTTATTTTGGTAGCTCACCTCGTCTCTCGCTGCAGGCTACTTGACTTCCTCTCCTCCCGTGTGATTGCATGCTCCCTCCCTAACGTGCTGCCTGCTCACCTGGTGCTCCTCATCTATCTGTGGGCTTCTGTTCTTGTCTTGTTGCCAGCTCATCTGTGTGTCACTACCAGTTGTCACCAGCCTTCGTTCCCTGCCTGTTGTTCCAAGTTTCGTGTACCAACCCGTTTGTTTGACCTCCGAGCCTGCCTTCCCTTTGACATTGCCTGCTCCATGCATGACCCCCCTGGACTGACTTCCGGATTTAGATTTTTCTCGCCTCTGTGGATTCCCCTGTTTGGTGCCTGACCCCTGCCTGTCCCTGACTACGTCCCTGGATCATCTGCGGTATGCCTTTGCTAGTTCTGACCTCTGGACTGTTGACTTGTGTTCTGATAATAAACTGGTAAACGTTCATACTGAGAACTGGAGTGCAATTGAGTCCGCTAACCCAGCCATTACGCGTTGACAGAGCCAAGTCAGAGCTCATAGAAAAGTGACAATGTTTGTCTCAAATGTTTGATTAATTCTTCAAACTTTTTTTCTCAAAATCAAATATACATTTGTGATATTTGCTCCTGTTTTTGCCTTTTGATGAATTAAATAACAATGACCCAGTCTCATCTCATCTGAATTGTCTGTCATCTGCCAGTTTTAGTGAGTGATTTAGTTTCTGTTGGGGGGGGTTCAGCACACTTGCATCCGTGATGTTGGGCGTGTCCACAGGCGACCGGAGGAACGCCTCAATCAAGCGTGTGACAGAGCAGAGCTTCCAGGCTGTGGGGATCGCGCACAAAGGGCTGAAACACCATTTTTAACCTAATCGTTCAGACCGCAGCTTCAGGGCTACTGTTGACTCAGCTGCTGTCACTTGTAAGAAAAACAAAGGGTGAATCACAGGTAAAATGCCACATGCACTTGTACCTGGGAAAAATCCTTCCTGATAATGGTTCCAACTGTGACAGACGTTGTCTTTGTCCCTTTGGAAACAATTGCATCAGAAATCAAGCTGTAATACAGTGTTGTTGGCACCTACACTGTATTTAGTCTGAATTCTTTGTTTCTTTCCACTAAATCCAGCTCAGATTTTCGTCACTGAATTTGACGAGGCTGCTGCAGGAAACAAAAATCAAACATTCCAACATGGTGCACAGGTTCATGTGGGATCATTCTAACGTGCATAATCAAGCCTCGGTAACAAAGAGCGGGATTGATGGGGTGCTGTTGATTAGAACGCATCCATCAAATTTAGTTCTTTCTCCACCAAATCTACTGGTGATGTCAAATACACAGGGGAATCTGAACAGGGGAAACTGCAATTGCGCTGTGATGAGACTTGGGGGAACGATTTCACCTCACAGGGCGGAGCTCCTGGGCTGAAGACGGGTTTCCAAGGAATGTGGGTCTTAAACTTCAGAAAACTTTTACAGTTAATGTTGTACGTCGCTTTGGACAAAAGCATCTGCTGAATGAAACTGTAGAACTGTAGAATTAGATCAGTTCAAAGTAATAAACATAATTCCACACATTTCAATGTGCAAAATACAATTGAAGAAACTCTCAGGTCGCAGTAGAAAGTTCCTTTGTTCACCACCCTCCTGTGCCGAGTTTGCATGTTCTTGGGGTATGTGTCCATACTCCAGAAACATGCTCAATAGGTCAAATATTTACTCCAATCAAGGGCCAATAACTCAAACGTATACTAAAAGCAGAACCATTCACAACTAAATTCACCATTGCTTTGCTGTGCTTTGTAATTTTCAGTTTCTTGATGTTTTTGTGGGCCTCCTCATCGTGTAATTTTAATGACCCTTGTTCTGTTTAAAGACTGCCTTCACCTGGTTTGCAAACTCGAACCATGACGCGATCAAGTTAGTGTCACAAGTTCCACGTACATGGCTACAAAATCCACTGTGGGACACAATTTAAAATGGGCCAAAGGCCACGTTTGGCCCCTGGAACGTTGCTTGGTTGCCACAATTGTCCTTTTTGGTGTGACTGTGTTTGCCCTGTGACGGACAGGCGACCTTTGCAGTGTGCACCCTGCTTTCAGCCAGCGGCAGCTGAGATCTGCTTTGACACCCTGTGAATGATCTGTATGTCTCACAAGCGCCTAATTCATTCAAGAAGAGAAGCATGTCACCATGACTCTCCTTTTTATGTGCCATGATGATGCTGTCATGTGTGTATTCCAAATGTGAGATCAGCACTTTTTATACCGTCTCTTGTGTTTTTAGCTGCAGCATTTCCACATATCTAGGTCATTTGTTCTGTTTAAAACAACTTATCTCTTCATATTTCTCTGTGTGCTGCTACAGATCATCAAGGGAAAGTGTACAATTGTTGTGTTTGCTCTAAACCAAGCAGTGAATTCTCGGTGAATTTCAGGTGTGTTTTCTCTTCGAAAGAAATGTTTGTAAAGCTGTCGTGAGTCGGCAACTAAGGATCCATCTTGGTCTTAAGTTTTATTTTGTCGGAGTTGCTACATTACATCAATAAGATGGATTTTTTTTGTAGAAACAGCTTACAAATGATAGTTTTTGGATGAAAAGCACATATCTTTGCTATTGAAACGCAAGCTCCTTACCATTGTGTTTTTGTAAGGAAAGGTTGTACAAGATGGGAATTTGGTAAATTTTGTTGTTGTGTGTACAAGTTACAAAGTATCATTTTGCAAGACGTTAATGGGTGGTGTGTGGTGGGATCAAATATGTGCCGTGCCTCCAGAAAAGCTGTTGGTTGAGAAACACTTGGCAGCAGTGTGTTACACTGTGCCGTTTAAACCAAATCCACTGAAGATCGTGCCTCTGAAGCTGCTCACCAATCGATCGCTCTGTAGGACAGTGATGGGATAAGTATGATAGACACTGATGAGGCTGCTGGCAGCAAACCGAAGGCAATATAGAGAATAATCCTCCCAAAACTAAAACTGAAGCGATCTGGGTTTGTAGCTCCCTGTCAGGCAAGTCCAAAAGGGCTGGAACAACATGGGGAAATGCAAGAATAAAAAGCATGGCATTATTAATGGCTGCATTGCATTGTGCTGTTTCATTATTTACAATATGAATCAGAGGAACTGTTTTTGTTTTCAGAAGACATTTCAGACAATACCACAAGACAGAGATTAACTGAACTTGTTTGAAATGACGTGGAGTTTGAAGGTTGAATGTTTTCAATAGGAATGCTCGCAACAAAAGGGACGGGTACATGGGTGATGATGGGTCACGAGAACTGGAACAGAGGAAACATCCAAGGGCAAAACCCACGGACAACTTTGTGCAAGGCCAGCAGAGGAAACGGCATGCACACAATAACTGCAGTACCTCTCCTGAAAGGTATTTAATTATATTTCTTGATCAAACTCAGTGGAGGACTGTCACTGCCCAATCTGCAACACCAACCCAGTCAATGGCATGCACGTTTAGTCTCTGGGGGGGACACAGTCCTCTGTCCACTCACTTAAATGATTTCACTTTTTTTATCCATCTATTTTGCCTATTATCACTGCATCCAGGAGGACTATAGACCTGTGGTTTTAAAGCATTCGACACATTTGGCTCTGGGAGATTTTCTTTTGAACGCTCCACAGACTGCAATGACTAACTGACCCTCTTGATATTTCATATGCACATTTGTATTGGACAGAGGGCAACACCTACTAAATGTGGTAGAGTTGTGGATGAGTTGGGTTACGTGGCGTCAGCTCGCTGTCAGTTGCGTCGTCGTCCTGAGGATACATCTGCACCGTGCAGCCGAGCGCTCTTCCCAGGAAAGTTTGCACACAGTATCCACACGTAGATAGTTGGTTCTTTGGTCACCAGATTGTTGAAACTTATCTCCAATTTGCAGGACATCCAAGTAAAATCTGAAGCCTTCTAGAGTTCTGCCCAGCTCGGAGGCTCACACTGAATAATGAATGTGTGCACATTGCAGCATACATGATTATGTCGTTAAATACACTCAGTGCAGCGAGTCTTGGGACACTTTTTCTGCCATGATTCTACAGCACCACTGCGATGAGAGCAGCCAGCACTGCATAGGCCTGCCACAAATCACTATTCAGTCAATCTGTTCTCACATACATTCTGTAGTACACACACACAGAAGCTGTGCTTGTAAAAGCAAGAAGATGACAAACTTTCAGGTATTTGGGCTGTTGTGTTTCACCTCTGAGTGTTCGAGCACCTGAGAGCACAATAATCCGTCAGCCGAGCGAACACGTGCTCTCGCGACATAGCGCCCTTTCAGGGTGCACATGATGAACCATTGGCACTTTGTGAACACAACATTTGTCCCATTATGACAGCCGGCGCTCCCTTTCTCCAATCACGAATCTGCTGCTGGGCAGCTTTTGGGAATGTGTGGAAAATGAACAGCCTGCAACAATATCAAGTGTTAGCAGTCAACTCAACAGAAACCTAATGAAGCGTAGCAAACAGCTTGTGGGGTGTAGCAGGAGAGAGCAGTTGCATCAAAAGCCCTTCATCGGCGGCTTGAGCACGCCTAAGTGAATAAACTATGTCCTAAGGCTGCCGGAAAACAGACATAATCCACTGACATGTATACAACTCTGAGCGAGATAAGTAGCATACAGGGTTATGCTAAAGAACACACGTCAAACATCACAGATTTCACAAGAATCACTGTGGAAATGGATCACGCTGACTTATATATGCCAACTTTACTTTTCAAAGAGGGTGAAGCTTATTTTATTTCTTTTTTTTTCCCCAGTTGTATCTGTGGTAGACTGCAAGCAGTGCCTCATTGTCTGTCTTATTATTTTAACTGAATGTGAACACCGACTGTTTGGGAACGATAACGGTGCCTGCTTTATCACAGACAACATGTTAGTCGGTCACAACCACTTCAGCGAAGAGCCAGGTAATAATATTGCATCATTGTTCACGAACAATCTCTTCAGCGCTCCCTCACACTGCCAATCAGTTCCAGCGATGCACCGCTACCTGTTTTGGAACCGTTGTCCCCCTTCGTGATGTGTTCTCATGGATGACGCTTCCCGTTTCTGTTCAGCTTGACATGGGTCTTTTTTTTTTTTTTTTTTTTTTTGCTCCTGTATCAGGAACAGAAAGTGGAAAAATACAGCAGTGACCAAACAGTCCAGTCTAAATTTTGGCTTCTCTGGAGAGGGTTTTGAAACTGTGTGCTGAAAGTTGTGGCAGGAGCTTGTTCCACTGCTGCACAGATGTCGAAGAAAACGCTGAGTGGGCAAACACAGTGTTGCAAGTGGGAATACTCCCCTGACCCCAGGATGTGGACATGTAGCTCGTCTGGTTTTCTTCTTCGTGTGTTTATGAATCTGAGGGTTGGGTCTGCTATAACACTCAGGTCGAGTAGCTGTCACGTTTCCGTTGTTTCATTGGGACCATTATTATTTCCACCTTTGTATACAGTTGCAGTGGGTGTCACAGCGCATCTGGGGTTAAATAAACTAACAAAAGAAATAGATAGACCAGCTGTTAATCGCTGGTTTTGTTAAAGAAACTAGAGAAAACCTGGTCCTGTCTACTGTTGTGTACTGTTTTTAGCAAAATACTCATCCATGTTTGAATATGAAGCTAAAAAGAAACAAACTGTGTGTGTGTGTGTATGTGTGTGTGTGTGTGTGTGTGTGGGGGGGGGGGGCAAATCAACATGTCAGAGGCATACTGATACTGGGTTTTAGTTGTTCTAATAAAACAATAGTGGTCCAGCTGAAAGAATATCATGATCCAGTGTAGGATTGAGCCAGAGATGGGAACTTGGGACTTGAGACTCGGACTCGACTCGGACTCGAGTCCCAATTTTGTGACTTTTTGACTCGACTTGATCAAATCAAAAAAAGACTTGGACTTGAAGACTTGGACTTTACTCGACCCCTTTGACTTGACATGACTCGACGAGTCATTTGACGTCACACCATCAGAGACCGAGGAGCCACCGGCAGCATTTTCAAACAGCCGCCCAGATTCTGCTGCGAGTGCAGCCGTTGAGGGAAGCAGTGGTGACGGCTCTCCAGTCTCAGCGCCACCTGAGCCGCCTGTCAAATCTGGGAGCAGCCCCCGCGTCTCAGCATATCTACTCCCTGGGGATCCTGCTCTGTGGGGGGCCATCACGTAGCAGTTGCGGGAAAAAGGGAAATTACGGAGGGTCTGTAGCTTTTCAGAACAGGGCAGCTAAGTACAGTACAGTTCTGTGTTCCGCAAGTGCGCCCTGCAGCCGCGTAGCTTCTAGCTTCCTTTAGCATGTACAGAAGTTTAACTTTTTCTGCCATTGAGCCTCTTTCTCTCTATCTTTAGTCTCTCGGCAGCTGCCTTTGTCGGTGCAGAACGTTTCATGGACATTGTGGATTTAGTCGTCGAGAAACTTTGCAAACGCGTAACTTTGCAGAGCCGATCGCATTCTGTATTGGATAGAGAGGAGGGACGGAGGCGATTGATTGACATTGGCCTACAGTCCTTCAGCCAATCAGGATGCAGTACATGATCCACGATCATCCGCTGTCTAAATTAATTAATTAATTAATTATAACACTGCACTCATTTGTCTGCGAACGGCGTTATAAGGAGTGGACTCGAAACAAGTTCTTAGACGTGTGGCTGCTGTTATTACTTTTATGCCATTTCGAGGCAACAAAGAACTGCCGGGCTCCGTGTATTTGAATAAACATTGGATTGTTTGAAAGTGGTTGCCTATTCATTTTTTTTGTGAAAATGGAGGAAACTTCCCTCCATCTCAAAGTAGTGGGTCAATTTACCAGATTTTACAGAAGCGGATGAATGCTCATTGTTTTCATAGCATCATGTAAGTGAGAGTCCTTGACAAGAATAAATAGTAAAACGTTGTTTTATAAGGGTTTGCATATTTGTAAATCAAAATACACCTAATGACAGAATTTAACCTAAGTATGCTTACAGTATAGTATGGTAATATTTTTTATGTATAGGGCCAGATTCAAGACAGACAGACAACCAAGCTGACTCACATTGACACCTGCAGAATATTACAGTATCGAAATCTCATTCAAATGTTTCCTTTTCAATATCTCCACAGTTCGTTTTAATGACTTGTTTAGGACTTGAAGGAAAATATATCAGGACTTGGACTTGACTTGGACCTGCCTGTCGGGACTTGGGACTTGACTCGGGACTTGAGCGCAAAGATTTGGGACTCAACTTTGACTTGCAAAACAAGGACTTGGTCCCACCTCTGGATTGAGCCTCCTTTCTGAAGTAGTTTAGTTATTGTACCTCAGTTATCCATTCAGTCCAGCATGGGATTCACAAGAATATGGTCGCTAAGAAAAAAAGCTTGTATTGTGGAGCACAGGCAGACAGTAACAAGCAGAGAAAGCTAAATGTGAGGCAACTGACCTCAACTGAATAAAAGTAACATAGAGAGTCAACACTGTTGTAAATTTCTGAGAGATGACAAACAGATGGCACATGTCTTGGTTTCACTCTAATTATGAGAAACATGATAGAAGGAGATGGAGATTCATTAGTCTGGCTCAACCAAAAAACATATTCCTACCTAATATTGGAGGCCCAAATGCTAGTTTGGTGGAAGCATCCTCCAGTCTGGCTCACCTTCTTGAAATATGTACCTGTTACAGTGCTCTGGGACTCAAGTCATCATTGGTAAAAAAAAGAAAAAAAAAACAACCAATAAGTGTCCGGTACTATAAAACCTGTTGTTGCTTGGTTCCGTTTCAACACCAAGACTAACAACCTCAGGGACAAAAGTGGTGAGCATTCACTGAAAAATGTGGATTGGTTCCAGATCAAAACTGGCACCAACTTCAGGTCAATGTTATAAAGTCAAAGTCGTGACGATACGTTCTTACATGTTCCGATGCTTCTCGCTCGAAGGACAAAAAGATCCAAAACCATGTGGTTTGCCTGCAATTCTGTTGCTCCAAACGTGTAGTGTAAGTACTGTCTTATTTATCACCGCATTTCACTTTCCTTTGTAGATCTATGGTGCCTCACAGTGTTTGCTGGCTCTGCCACAAATAATCCATTTGTTTTATTTTCACTCAATCCCTTGTTGCATGTTGTGTCTTGCTGAAAAAAGCCATCGCTGCCTGCCTGAGGCAGCGTGTGATATCGTTAATTGGGGTCAATTTGCCATTCCAAACTGTCAGTCATCTGAACACGTGTTTATCAATCGGTATCCTCTGCTGAGCCGTGCTTTTCCCTGATTGGGTTTGAGGGGAAAGGGGAGGGACTCCGCAACAGAATGTGCATCACAACCCGCAGTCCTCATGTTGTTCCACTTTGATTCAAAGAAGGCCGGCTGGATGTTCCATTTCAGGGGGAAATAGAGCACGTTTACGTTACTTGGACATTAGAACACTTGGTGGCTTCCACAGTTAGACTACAAAGGTTGGTTTTTGTGTGTGCCACACTTGATTCCAAATAATTTGGGGTGACCCAAATCACAGAAGTGGAATTTGCAGTCAATGCTGGGTGTATTTGTGGCGCTTTGAGCAAACATCTATGGAAGGTTGGAGAGTGTCATAACGTGCATAAACTTTATATTTCAGGGATGCGTGTACCATGTTAGAAAAGGCATAGACACCCTACAATTGGGACCCTAGTTGATTGGGGCCTAAATAAGGCTGCAGAGGTGCAGGTTCCTCTGAATACAATGAAGATCCAGACCTTTGGTGTCTTACTGGACACTGCAGGCAGTTGTTGCAAACGGTAAATAGGCCCCACTTAAATAGCACATGCTTAGTAGGACCAAATAACTTTGAACTGTGACTAATATTCAGCCATTCACACACACACCTGTGGCTGCCATGCAAAGCACTCAAACACGGCTGAAGGCAACTGAGTGTTTTTGTATATGTGTATTTTGCTCAAGGACACTTGGACACATGGACGGGGCAAGATGGGGGAATCGAACCATCAAGCAAAGGGTGACTACTTCACTGGGTTTGGTGCTCTGGGCACTCGAGAAGACAACACCTGATTTGGTTCTGCCCTCTCCTGACAGTCACTCCTGTCGGTCCTGTAAACCGTGAACCTTGACTGATCTGACTGAGCTCAGGTTTAACACTGGGTTTGGTGCTCTGGACACTCGAGAGGAGGACACCAGATTTGGTGCAGTCACTCCTGTCAGTCCTGAAAACCATGAACCTTGGCTGATCTGACTGAGCCTAGGTTCAACCCACTTCTTGTTTGCACGATCATGTGGATATGTGGAAGTATGACAAACACAAGACAAGAACAATCACCTAACCAGAGTTTCCACCTTCACATGCTCTGGACTTCCCCATGTGGCATTCTGCATAAACAGGCTAAACAACAACACATGTCATTGTGAAAGGCTTTAGGGCAAAGCAATGTTTAAGCTGTCCTTTATTGATCCCTTTGTAGAATTTCACACTCTGCATTCAACCCATCCTTTTCATAGTTAACCTCAACTAGTAGCAGCACCGGTTTGCCATGGTGCAGCACCTGGGAAGCAGCCGGGTGTTAAAGGCCTTGTTCAAGGAGCCACAGTGGTGGTGACCGGTGTGCAGACAAGCAGATGCTCTAAGTTCCCCCACGTCAACTTCAGACCAGTCCGATGATTTAAATGAAACCAAACGGCGAGGCTATCAGTGCTCCCAGGACCTGCAGTTAAAAAGATATGAGAGCTCCGTGCCCACTCTGCTGACTGCTATGGGGTAACTCTTAGAGCAGAAGAGAAGCCAAGTGAAGGACCTCACCATCAACATTCATCTTCATCCTCTCCCCTGATCCTCTCCATCTCCTGGGTTATGTTAAACATCTGCCTCCACCCTCCCCCAAAAGCAGATGCCTTTGAGCTGGCATGTATGATTATGTTACCTTGCTTCTTTCCAGTAATGACATCTAGAGGTTGTCCTGAACATGAGTTTTTTTCTAAACTGGATCAAACGCCTGGCCTTTTGTATGTTTGGAATTAGCACATCCCGCAGCAAAAGCACAATTTACTCGGAGTGTTTGCTGAAACTTTCAGTATTCTACTTGCTTGAAAGAAATCGATTGGGGGCCGAGGACCCCTGAGAGCAAAGCGAAAACCACAGGTACTGGCAGATCCATACACTGTTTGTTTCTGCTTTTTCTTGACTGTACAGCAACTAATGTCATTTTTCCATAGTTTGAGAATCTCTCAATCTGCTTAATAGTTGGCAAACAGAAACAGCTTGCACGCTGAAACAAGTGATTACAGCTGAAAGGCCCCTGAATACCTGGCCTTTGCTTCTGTGGTCACCATAGACTCCCAGACATTGATGTCAATTAGAATTCAGGTCCTGTGACTGTTCACTCTCAAAGTCTTCTTTTCCCCAAGCCGTCTGCCCTCGCGTTGTGATCCAGAGCGAGTCCTCATCACAAATCCTGGCCCCCTGTTTCCCATGCAGGTGTTGGACTCGCAACGTGAACAGCAGCATGAATGCTAATGGGCCATTGTAATAAGGTCTTTGAAGTATGCAATACACTGTTGCAGAATCATAATGTGAAAATCCCCCTTTGAATCCGGAGACTCGGCCCTGCTTGACACCCATGCCCCCCCCCTCCTCCTCCCTCCCTTCAAGCCCGGTCTTTCTTTTCATTGGGCTGCACTGGTTCTGCACTTTCTCTCCTCCCTCCCCATCAGCTCCTCTCCCTATCCTAATTTTCTCCCTCCTCCATCTCCCAGACATCTTTTAATATTCACTTCTGGCAGTGGAGGCTCGCCTTGCTCAGATAGGTCTTGGATGACAGGCCCAGTTTCCAAATACCAACACGTGAGATGGAGCGATCCGTGGGAAAAAGTGAGGGAGCGGACCCACCGGGGAGGAGTCTGGATTATTGGTTTAGAAGGCGAAACAGGCAGGGTTTTATACTCGGGGTTGCCGCGGTTGGAGGGTGGTGGCTAAGGTGCAATACACCAATGGAGACGCAATGGGTAAACTGCAGTGTAACTGCAGCTGTTTTCTCACTATGCTTTGAGCTCTGGTCCAAATCCTGCAAATTTCTTTTTCTTTCACGTTTCAACAGAATTAAAGTGACAAGCAAGGGTAAAAACATGCAGTGGGATCGGTCTCATGAGTGGCATTGTCTCGATTGTCAGAAATCTATTTGTTGGTTTCATTGTATGACGATGAGAAATTTCTCTTTGAAAATGCAAGGTTTTGTGTTTGAGTGGTGTGTGAGCAAGCAAAATCTTCCAAATAAGTGATGTCATGGTGTCCTGAAACAGGCACGTGGAGAGATGATGTGCTGGCTGTCCACTGTGGAAACAACAAATCCAAAGTTTTTTCACTAAATATTGAGTAAATATTAACACAAAGGAACATGATGTAATGACCTCTTGATGTTTCCATTGGGGAAAGGTTCATATAAAGTTTAAATATAGAAGGCGGGGGACACTGATTTGTTAATAGTCTAATTTTCTGTTGTTTGAAAAACAACCTTTAAGAGCATACCAAAGTACAAATGTGATCCAGAAATGAGCTAGAACACAATATAGCGTACACAGCACAAACTATAAACCTTATATAAAAATAAACCTTATCCGAACGTAGAATCCAACACACTTAAACTGGATCACAGTGTTTATTGTTAGGATAAAAATAGCAAAAGCCTGACAACATTTTTTCCCTTAATCTTAATAAAGTCAACAACTGGGAACAGGAAAACTACCAATCAAATAACAAGCAGCTTATCTTACCTGGGAGTAGAGTAACAAGTCAAATCACAAGTCTTCACCTGAACATGGCGATACAATTGTATAAACAGTTATAGCCTACGTCCAATTCAACAACAGCCCAATTAAAATGTCTCTGCAGATGTGATGAACCCATTTTATTGCTGTCATATGAAAGAGCATTGTACAAACAATGAACAAACCCGAGTGGCTCATCTTCAAGGGTTGTAACAAGTTAGAACTTAGCTTAGCTTTTCCCTTGGCATTGTTCACAGTCTTCAGTTTGCCAGTTTCAGTCCGTTTCTTTATGCTGTTCATGTTTGTGGCTCAGGACGTGGCGCTATTAGAATGTGTGCTACATTGAGCGGGGGGGGGGGGGGGGGGGGGGGGCGGGGGGGGG
>JAUESF010000001.1:891631-913618 GCA_032274765.1 Malacoctenus tetranemus | reverse complement strand
GTGTGTGTGTGTGTGTGTGTGTGTGTGTGTGTGTGTGTGTGTGTGTGTGTGTGTGTGTGTGTGTGTGCGTGTGCAAGTGTGTGTGAGAGAGGTCAGATACTCGCTCCCGGTGCCCCTTGATGTCATGCTGTGTTCTGCCAATACACCAGTGTTCCACACATCTTATTTGCTATCTGGATATTTCGCCATGGTGATTAGTTTCTCTTTTGCACATTTTCAGCACCACTTGGCTCCTCAATGACACAATGCGCGCGCACATGCATGTGGGTGTCATTGTGTGTATGTTGAGGGTTGTTGTGCTTCAGTGAGGCTTGGGTGGGGTTACATTCTGGGGGTTGTTCTTATCGTTGTGTGTAGGGCACTCATGCCTCACAATCAAAGTGCTCTCAATGAAGTTTGACTGATTGACACAGCATAGGAGGAAAAAGGATCCGTTGCCAGGTAAGCAGGACAGTCTCTCATTCACAACAATCTGGTGTAGCATAATGATAACTGACAGGTGAAGTGAATAACAATGATGAACTCTTTATCATGGCACCTGTTGGTGGAAAGGAAATGTTCTGCAGCAAATGAAGATTGTCATCAAAGTTGTTGAATTTGATTGAGTTGGAAAGGAGCCCAACTGTGATGATGAGGCCATCAGTTCTGCTTCTGTTGGGTCTGCGGTGGTCACTGTCTGTCAGGGGAGGTTCCAGGAAGGAGCAGCAGGAGACAGCCATGACACGGATTGTAATGTAGCCCTACGAGCTTGCAGCTATGAGTTACCGGTGCCACAAGCTATGAGTGCTATGAGAGATGAGCTGTTGTCATGGCAACAATTAGCTTCCTGAATGATTAACACTTGGTTAACTCTTTTATTACACAGCAACAGAAGATATGTCCTTCAATCATTTTGGCTCACCACCAAAGCACTCACTCGTCCTGCAAATTTCATCCAATCTGTCAAGAACTGTTTTCAGTCATTCTTCTCACAGAGGGATGAACCAACAAACGGGTGCAACAACATAACTTCCCTGTGCGGAGGTGATGAATGGCTTTCATAATCAGATGCAGGGCTGCGGAGCAGGAAAACAGTGGCCATACTGTACCCCAATGTAAGCATGAGTGATGAGCAAACCCCTCTAAACTGGACCAGAAGGCCAGAAGGTCTGATTCCGTTTGAACTTTTATGGGTGTCGTGTCAGCAGGTGATCGTCGAGGTCCTGAAAGCCAGTATACACGACCCACAGAAGTCAGACACACCCCACAGATGCTCCATTAGTGGCTGATTCAAAGCCATTGCTGTGATTCCCAAAGTGTTCCTCAATCTTTTTTCTCCTTTGTAGGAGGTGTATAAGTCTGTTGCCAGGTGTCAAAGCAACTTCTGCCTGAACGGCAGTAAGCAAAGCTCACCATCATATTGCCACTGTCATGCCTCCTATCCAGAGGGTTTCCTGCTGCCTGCTGGTTTCCAGGTAACCACACACGCGCTTGCTATATTTACATTGGATTGCTTTGTGTGTTTGACCTTAGTTCTTCAAAAGAATCATGGACGTATTCATGCAAAAATGCTTCTATACCTCAACAACTAAAACAATCACTCACATGATAGTGAATGCTCTTATGATGGAAAAAGTTGTATCGTAAATGAATGAATGAATGAAGGAAACGATGTGGGTTAATTGTTTCAACCTCTTGCAGTTACAGGAGGTCAGTAGCAGGGTGGATGGATGGACACTGCTCACGAGCCTTGAGTTTTTGAGTCAAGTGGTGGAACTAGTGGAAATCATTTTACCGACATGCACATTTTTCCAACAAACATGCTCAATCATTATGTTGTTGTAGGTTAAAACGGATCACCCAGCAGTTCAGCGTTGGGATGCCCAAGTATTTGTTGTGTTCCGTTCCTCTCCATGGATCTCATTCATTAGCCACGTCTCACTCTGCTGCTGGGTCATATTTGATTCAACGGAAAGTTTCCAAACACCACTTGGAAGCCAGCCATAATTACATGATGGTAAACGTTGCTACACGGGCCTCTCGGTCCCCCTGCACGCTGTGTTGCAAATCCATAGTACACAGTAATTGTAGGCAGCCTTTGAATATGTAATGTACTCACGCTGTGAGAGTGACGAACGCACATCAGGCAGCATGCATAATAAATACGTTGTTTTTTTTTTTAGATAATGCTGCTGATGGACACAGCTCGCTCACATTACACCGCACAAAGGAAGCAGGCATTGAGTAATGAATGAATGTGTAATGACTTAATGTCTAATGAATCGTAGTAGTTGCTGAATGTCTGTGAAAAAAGGCTTTATTACGGATAATTGTGGTCGACTAATTAGTGTGCAGACTGACTATCGCTGTATTATTAAGTCATTAGTTGCTCGTCCATTCAAAAACCTCTGAGCTGACAGACCTTCTTCACTGGTCGTTGGTTGTCACAGCTTCTGTTTCAATCTAATTACGTTCTCATATTTGCTGGAAAATGTCACAAGACTGTGATTTATGGCTGTCAATCATGAAGCTATAATAATGAAGTTTTCAGTGTTGTAATCCATATCAACATTTAAGAATTTGTGGAGTACTTTAAATAACGAGGCAACGCATGCGTTTAACCATTTATCTTTTAACTACTGGGAGCATACAACCAAACACACACGACACTTCCTGAATAAAAAACATGACATGCACAGTAGATGCAATTACAAGTACGGCAAGTCTGTAAGGTCAAGCAGTACCAAACAATCACAGTATTAATGTATCACATTACCTCTCCCCTTAAATCAAAGGTAATTTCCACACAGTACATTAATTGCACTAACTCAATTTAAACAACTAACATATAACCTTCTTTACACGGATATGATTTTTCTTTCCAGTAAGTTATTCTCTTGTTAACTTAATGACCATTTTGCTACTGCATATTAACTCTTTCATAACTCTTACATAACGACACCGGACCGGTTTGTTGTGTTACAACTCCTGGAATCCGTTTGGGTTTTTGTCCTGCAGTGTTTGCAAGATATACGAGATCATCCACATCAAACTGTCTCTCTCTTGGTCCTCTGTCGTGCTCTGCTGATACTGCCTCCTCCTCACCCTTTCGATGATGCCTGGTTTCCCGGAAGTCCCGTCTCTTTAGGTGTAAGTCCGGCGGTGACTCACCAGTTGTACTGTTGGGAGTTGTGTGATACCTCAGCAGGAAATGTAAGATTTTGTCTTCGACACTCAAGTTTTCTCCAGCAAGCTTCTTCATGCCTGCTTTGAATGCGGCAAAATACCTCTCAGCTCGACCATTGGTAGCTGGGTGCCTTGGCGCACCAGTCGTGTGGAGGATGCTGTTTCTTTTAACAAACTGATGAAACTCATCTGACATGAAAATCGTGGCGCTGTCTGTGACGATTTGCTCTGGTACACCATTTAATGCAAAAGTCTCTTAAGCCTTGAGATGGTTAAGGAAGAAGTTATTAGTGACATCTTAGAAACTTCCAACTGTGTTGACCACTATCATAAACTGGTGACCTATGAATGAGCCTGCAAAGTCACTATGGAGTCTTTTTCACACCTCTCCAGGAAGCTCCCAGGGGTGCAGAGTAACTTGGTGTGGCATGTGTTGTTCCAGCTGGCATGTCTCACATTGCTTGCAGATCTTTTCAACGTCCACGTCTACGTGTGGCCACCAGACATATTGCCAGGCAATCGTCTTCATTTTTACAATGCCAGGGTGTCCGCTATGGATCTCTTTAAACACTGTGTTTCTCTTGTTCCCCAGAAAACAAAGCCTTGCTCAACAGATAGTTACTAACTTTTTGTTGTAAACTCTCAGTTCTTCTGGTATTTCTTTTGGCCACCCTTCCATGATGTATCTGTGCAGCCTTGAGAGTTCTACATCCTTTCATGTTACTCTGGAAATCTGCTTTGCACTGAGGGGTGCCTCTTGGAAATGTTCACACATCAGTGCATTTGGGCATGCCATCATCGTTCCTGTTCCTGTGGTCTCAGGCAGTGGGACACAAGACAGTCCATCTGCATTGCCGTGTTCTTCTGACTGCCAGGAGATTATGCGGTAATCGTACGCGGACAGTGTGATGGCCCATCTCTGGATGCGAGCTGCTGCCATTGTCGGAAGTCCCTTCTTTCATCCAAATAGACTGAGCAGTGGTTTGTGGTCAGTAACCAAGTTGACCTTACATCCCCACAGATATTGATGGAATTTCTTGACTCCATACACCACGCTTAGTGCCTCTTTTTCTGTCTGTGAGTAGCTTTTCTCTACTGGCGACAGCGTTCAAAAAGCATAAGCTATTTGGTGTTCTTGTCCATCGGGTGTCATGTGCTGAATAACAGCTCCAATACCATATGTGGAAGCATCACATGCAAGAGAAAGTGGTAGGCGCGCATCATAGTGGATTAACACTTTGTCACTTGTAAACAGGTCTTTGCACTTATCAAAAGCGTCCTGCTCCACTTTGCTCTATCTCCATTTTGTCTGGTCCTTCAGAAGTCGATAGAGTGGGGCTATAACAGTGCTTGGCTGTGGCACAAACCGCCCAGAGTAGTTCACTGAGCTCTTTAATGTTGGTGGGTGTGGGAGCATCATGCACGGCGCTGACCTTGTCTTTAGAGGGGTACTCGATTTGTGTTTTCCCGAAGTCACACTTGGACTTTTTCCACTCTCTGGCCATTTTCTTGCACCTGCTGTAGAACTCTGTCCAGGTTGATCAGATGCTCGCTTTCGTCCTTGCCTATCACAAGCAGGTCATCCAGGTAGACCACAACGATGAGATCCTTCATCAAGGTCTCCATGATCCTTTGGAAAATACCTAAAGCCGACTTAACGCCAAAGCAAAGCTGATTATATACAAACAGTCCTTTATTCGTGTTCACAGTCTTGTACTTTTTTGACCTTTCGTCCAGGAGGACTTCTTGGTAAGCAGCTGCTAGGTCTGTTTTTGAAAATGTCTTCCTGCCACATAATGCTGCCAGCACCTCTTCAATGCGTGGTAATGGGTACATTTCATTGTTTGCAGCCAGGTTCACTGTTACATTGTAGTTGCCGCACAAGCGAAGTCCACCATCCTGCCACTACTATTTGGGGTAGGTCAATTTATGCTGACTCCAGCCCCTGTGTCAATTCCCATCAGCACTTTTATTCCACTTACATCAAAGATTGCCTTGCATAGGTGTTGGCCGCCATTGCGTGCAGTGAACACTGATAACATGAGAACTTCATCTTGTATTTTGTTAGCTTTTACATAGCCGGTTAGCTTGCCTTCTTTTCTTTCATTGTTTCTCTTCCCCTTTTTCTCGTGCTGGTCGCCCCAGCTCGGCATGCTTTCTGAACGTGCCCTATTTTGCCACATTTATGGCACTTGGCAGTTTTGCAGTAGCAGTCACTGGTGTTGTGATTCTTGCCTTTACATCTCTAGTATTCATCTTGTTTCAAACATGAGCGCCGCCGTGGTTTCTGTATGACCCTGTGAACCCACGTGGCTACATCCTGACTTTTCCCCAACTGCCGCGTGTCCCGGTGAACCGTCTCCATGTTGACAGCGAGCTCCACAGGTCTTGCAAAAGTCAATCTGTCTTCTGAGAGCAAATTGCATTGGCTCCGCTAACGAATCCATCCCGCAGAGCTTCATCCAGCTCGTCCCCAAAATCACACTTCGCAGCGAGTTGGTTCAGCTCAGAGGCATATTCACTGTGCTTTTCTGGACTCACTTATGGGACCTGAAGCGCTCACCTATGACCGATGACTTCAGCTCATAGGAGTTCTTTAGAAATGGCTACAATCTGAGCAAACGTTTTATCATTGGGTTTGTCAGGTTGGACCGGGTTGCGTAGAAGTCCATGCGTCGCCACACCGACTGAGCTTAGCAAGACGGGAACTGTCTTGTCTTCGTCTATGTCATGAGCTCAAACAGCAACTCCACACGTTTCATGCTCCGACTTGAACTCGTCCGGTCATTGGGATGCTATTTTCACAAACTCGCACTCTTCCGCTACTAAACTATCAAAAACCGATTACCTCATTGGCACTCATGTGGTGTACTTTAAATAATGAGGCGATGCAGGTGTTTAACCACTTTTTCTTTGAACTACTGGGAGTATACAACCAAACATACGAAGGCGGTCACTTCCTGAATGAATAACATGACATCGACAGTAGACACAATTACAAGTACGGCAAGTTTGTAAGGTCAAACAATACCAAACAATCACAGTATTAAAGCTATTCTTACCTTTGTTGCAATTGTGTTCTTTTTTATTGCAATTTTAAAATGTTCGTATTTCCTCGTTGAAAATATCCATCGTTTAGGTTGTCACACACACTTGACAGTTTTAGGTCACTTTAATTCTTTCCAAACACTCAATTCTTCTTTTTTTTCCCCCCCAAGTCATTAAAATAGTGTTTTTGATTTCGCTCTCCACCCTAACAAGCTCCTCCTGACAGAAGTCCCCTGTTGAAGCACCTGGAGTTCACTTGTCTGTGCCTCGCTCCTCCACCAGCCTCCTGACGTTGGGTTGAGCTGCATACACTGTGTGATTTGAGCCCTTTTCGTGCCCGAATTCCAGATCACGCAAGTCATTATTGGAATGGAGCTTGTTTCAGCTTCGTCGGGTGCTGTTTGCTGTGCAGTGTGCCAGGGGAGCGAGGAATGATTAACAGCTCCAAACAAACCATTGGAGGCTAAGCACAGCTCATCAAGGTTCGAGGCAACCGGGCTGCCGATGGGCTCCTGCTCGGCTGAAGCGGGCCAGTGAGTTGACTCCTCGGATCACAGCTTTGTCTTCTGTCACTGCCACTACGTAAAACAGCAAATCAAGGTGAAAGTGCTGCGGTGAAGCCTTCTGCAAATAATCTATACCTCCAACTGTGTGGACCAGACGAGCCACACAGCCCATGTCTGCACTGTGGTCCTCACTACCTGCAGCTCTGTCCACAAAAACAAATCCACCACTTCTCCTCTGGTGGAAAAACTTTGTGACCCTTGCTTTTAACGATTGTTAGCAAACAGTTTTCAGATGCATCGCCGTCACCGGCACCGCCCATCCAACAATCTGCCCCGTAATGATGAGCTACCACCCACATGCTTAAGAGGAGGATTGTGCTCATACAGCGCGATTCCATCGGGTTGTGGTTGGATGGTAAAACGGTACAGTGTGACTACACTTTACAGAACACAGTATCATTTGCTAATACAGCGTGAGGTGGAGTTGAGCATCAGTCAAGGGCTGGAATTTCGTAACAGTGTTGTGTGAGGGGGGAAAATAAACAGACACATTCTTCAATTCCAATTATCAAGGAATCCACCTCAGGTGCAATAAGAGCTACTGATGTAACACATGGGATTGGAGCTCGTAATACACATCATACAGCGTGCAATGATCAGTCCTCTCTCTCCTGTAGTCTGAATAGTGTCTGCTGTAGTCTCTGCTGTCTGTCCTGTAGCCTCTGCTGTCTGTCCTGTAGTCTCTGCTGTCTGTCCTGTAGTCTCGGCTGTCTCTCCTGTAGTCTGTTCTCTCTCTTCTCTGTTCTTTCTTTGACATTCCCTGGCTGGAGAAGGAAAGTAACAATTGGTGTTTCCTGCCCTCATCAAGTCTGCAGCATGTGCAGGTCAATCTTTGTAGCTGGTGTTATCTTGTGGTTCTTTCTCTCTGTCTCTGTCCCGTCCTTTTCCCTCTTTCTTTCCACCGACTCCAGTAAAGCAGTATCCTGCCACCTCTGAGTCTGGTCCTGCTGGAGGTTTTGTCTCGCTAAAGAGAGTTTTTCACTAAATTTGTGTATTTGTTGACACTTTTTCTCTGCGTTTGAATGTGCTGAGCCATAAAATGAAGATGCTGTAATTGCCGCTATAAAAATGATTCTGAATCAAGATGAATTTTATTCTAATTTTGCAACATCTCTCCTTTTTCCAATAAAGTGCAAAACACATGACAGAGATGTACGTATCTTTCCCACATCTTGACATTTTCACATTTGATATCAGTTGCTATGTGTGAATGGTAGGGAGTTATAACAGTAACCTGTCCACTGAGAGACATTACCTCCAACCTGATCACCACTGTTGAACATGTCGCCTCATGTTTCCAGTCAATCCACTGACTAGAAATCAGATTTTGTGTGTTGTTTGTGGTACAAGTGCTTTATCTTGTGAAAAAAAAAACATGATGTTGCTACTGGCTCTCCTAAAAGTCACTAAGTTATGTCATCACTTCAGTCGCATGACGGCCAATTTGCCAAGCGGGGGTCAAGCGGCAGGTTTACACAAAATTCGCACTTTGGTGGTAGAGTGGTGTTGATCTCCTGCCTGCTCTGACTGCAGTTGGACACCAGCTGCACCTGTGTCCTACAAATTAGGTCAGGTGATCCAAATGTAGCGACAGTGAACAGAACTCAAAACAGCAGAGAGAGAGTCTCAGGTCCTCAAAGTCTGAACCAACCAAAGTCAGCAGATCAAATAACAAAGTTGGGTTAGTGAGACTGTGCAGAACGATGGCTGCTCAGAAAAAGTTGCGAGAATTCTCACTCGCTGCTGTTACCGAAAAAGATGACGCCAAGTTGTCAAGCCGGCTTCCGCAACAGCGATTCTTTTGCTTTATTACTTTTTGGACTTTGACCCACAGACTCCAACCTTGAGCGACACAGCGCTATACGCTGACACTTACACAACACAAGATGCAGAAAGCAATCAAACGCCACAACAAAAAGCTTTTATTGTCCTCAGCCGAAGCTTTTGGAGAGGATGAAAAGCGTCAAACATTTTATTTATAGTTTATATTAAATCGGCAAAGAGAACTGCATTAGGCCATAGGGGCGCTTTGAAGATTAAAGTTAACTGTGGTTTCACTCCACATTACAGGAGGTAGTTTCATGCTCAGAGACAGCATAATTTATTTTCATCGGGATCTGTCGGCTTCACTGGCTGGAGGAGTGTGGCCTCTGTTTGCGACGGCTTCTGACGGAGAGAGAGAGCGCTTGATTGGAACACACGAGTTCTTAAAAGGGGGACAAGCCCTGTGACTTTGATGGATTTCCGGGCAATATTAGTCAGCGAGCATGTATCCCCCTAAGCTGCGGTGGAACTGATCGAGGTTGACCAAATAATCTGCCAATTCCCTCCCAAGAAATGCAGAGACGACAAAAAAGCGTCTAAGTCTCTCCAAGCCCTCATCCCCCAGAGCTGGATCAGCAGTTGTGTCAAAAAGTCCCCCCCCCCTCCCCCCAGTTAAGAGCACCGTGCTCCAACTTTACAGAGAAGGTGGCGGCAGGACTCGCAATTTCATGGTTTCACTTTTAATTCATGTCTAATCACACAATCATTTACGGGATCAGGGAGCGAGTGCTGATGCGGCGTGACAGCGCAGTTAAAGGAATTGTGATCAAATGTCACGGCGTTCGGTATCGCTCCGCAACACCAAATTAACTGTCACCCTGCTCCCTTAAGCCTCTCATTTACTCCTCAGGTAATGAGTCAACACTCCGCAACATTTTCACGTTTTGTGTGTTTGTAAGTCGTGTCAAGGGCCGGCCTCGGATCTCCCAGCGGCCCGCCATTCATCTCACTTCATAAGGCTCCAGGCTTCCAAGGCCCATACGTGCTGGAAAAGATTGTGTCAGTGCACCCCCTCCCCCCTCCCCCCCTCATAGTTTCCAGGCAATATAGTCAATATGGTTTATGAAGTCCTGGTCTCCCCAGGTCACATGAGAGCAGGACATGAAAGTGGAGCGCTCTGCCTCCACTTCACAAACAAGCTGTCCCTACTTCAAACGGGTGGCAAAGCTGCCCCACATTTTTCCCCTCTCTTTTCACGTCCAATAGCCAACGCCGCTAATGGCCGCCGGCTCTCTCCATCTCCCCTGTCCACCTGGCAGCGGGAACATGCTCACAGCTGCGGCCAAACTTAGCCTGAACCGTGACAGCACCCGGCCATGGCAGGCCGCGCCACAGCCCCGCACTAGCAACACCCAACTTCTAATTTGTGTCTTCCTTTTGTAAAAAAAAAAAAAAGAAACAGGACTCACTATCCATGAAGTTTCGGAGGCAAAGAAAGTTTGGCAGGATGAAGAAATGAAGTTGATATTTGTTTTGGAACAAGCTTGATGCTGTTTTCATAGGATTTGGGCAAAAAGGTGAGAGTTCTCACCCCACAGCCAGAAGGTCCTGCTTCAAAACGGGTGTAGATAAAGTACATTTGGCTAATAAAGTGATTTCTGATATATATGTACATAGATATCTACATACAAAGACACACACACACACACACACACATATATGAATGTTATATGAATGTTTTTAGAGCCCAAGCAGTAGTAAATAGCGCTTCCTGAATGCACGCGCCTGCGAGTTCATGACACTACGGAAATCGCGGCAGGCCAAACCAGATGAGAGTGCGCATTCAGCGTCTGCATTATCGGCACAGCAGACGCTGTCACAAGTGTCATTTCAGGTCTATTGGAAGCCAACCTGAACATGAAGTGGAGGTTTGTACTCAGATGACAGTACATCATGTTGGTAAGAAGATTCTTTTATTTGCTTATTTTTAAAAGAATAAAACCCCTTTTAATAATGGACTCATGAAATTCACAAGTGTTTTCAACAGAAGGGGAACAAAAGAACAATTCTAACCTCTCCCTACAAATTGTTTGCGTTTATAAGTTGAAGGCTACTGCTTACGCTATACTTACAAATAATGGGGAAGGTCATGTTTCTCTGGAGCACACGATGGAGCAGTGAAATGTTCCTTTTGCAGAAGATAATTGTCCACTTTATTTCAGTTTTCCTCTTCATCAAGTGTATCTTCACTCTCTCCTGCATTTGAGGATGCTGTTACATTTGGTCATGAAACATGTCTTTCCATTGTCTGTGTTTACTGAGCGATGGCACAGAGACGCTCATGGGGGAACTCTCCACCAAACAGTGCGCCGTGGGCCCGCACGTCCGTAGCATGACGCGTTTCATGCGGCCTCCTGCTCTCGTGTTATCTAAAACTCTGTCCTGTCAGAGTCATGCGTTCCTGCACGGTGCTGTTACAGCTCATCCACTGTTTACAAAAGTAGCACACCTCCTGCCAAGCTCGCAAAGCATTAGTTTGAAGGCAAGTTGTTTACTATTCCAAGGTGGGTCTGTTGCGAGATCATAGAATCGTCGGTGCCAGCCGGTCTGTTGTCGCCGAGTCCGGCCAGATGCTCTACCTTTGGCAATGGCTCCACTATGGCAGTGATGTCTACCAGTGAACCTTCAGAGGGAAGCTGTTAAAAGAAAGACAACAGACAAACCATCCAGCCAACAAACAAACTTGGGTAAAAAATGAAACATAATGGCCGAAGTAATCGAAGGGAATTATACTCATGAATGATAATCACTCAGCCCCCCCATGATTACATGCTCTTTTCCAACTATTTCTCTATCTTTGATAGAACTCGATGCAACACCAACATATGCAAGAGTGCAAGAAGAGGGCAAGAGTTTAGAGTGGACTATCCCACCCATCTTAATGATGTTCATAAATCATATATATAAATCAGTCATCATTAAGGGAAAAAAAAAGGTTTTCAGTGAGGAGGGAAAGGCCTCAGTCTCAGTTGGAGCAGGTCAGCTGTTCATGCTCAGAGGTGTCAGAGATGAGATTTGCTTTGGCTTCCCTGTAGAAAGTATCTGAGCTTGTTGCGGAATAAAACACGAACACCATTAAGTCACTGGTCTGAAAGCTGTGATGTTGGTCCAGATCGATGCAAATACCGGTAATAACTTTCTCAGCTGGTCGAAGCGTCTGAACTGTGTGTTTCAGTGCTGTTGAGATAAATGCTATTGTGCATCTATCAATAATACAGGATTAAAAGCTACCAGCCACCGTGGTGCCTCTTTATTTGGTGTAAAGTTCATGTAATTTTCAAATGGGGCATTTCACCAATGTTAATAATGATCATTCATCATAAACGTGGTGCTGGTCTTGAATTTCAGACTCATCTGACACATCAGTTATTACGACTTGATTTCGTACACAAATCAAATCAACGAACACACATTTTGTAGAACTCTCATCTTCTTATGGTCATCTGTCACTCATGGCTTCTGGAATCACACATTCTGAACCAAAAGTGCATCATTGTGCACCCCCCCCCCCACACACACACACACACACCTCTGACTGGATCAATGGAACCATCACATGAAGGTGGAATTCACCTGAGAGGGTGTGAAGGTCAATGAGAGCAGACTGTACCGAACAATAACTGTACCCACCTTGACTCCACAACAGAGCACAGAGCCGCTGTCCACAAAGATGCAAACAAGGAGTCTGCATCTTGCTCACCCAACCCCCCAAACCCCCCCACCCCACGCTCATTTGCAAGAGTAGCACCCCTCCCCCTCCCCCTTGTCTACCGCCCCAGTCATCCTCCACAGAACTTCCCCACTTCAGACACCCTCCACCCCCACCTTGCTGCCAATTTGACTGGAACAGCGAGTACGGGCCGGGCAGCCATCCAGGAGCCTTTCTAAAGTGGCTGAATATTCATCTTCATTAGGCGTATCACCACTCCCGCTCCGTCCAGGGCTGAGTCCGTTTAACAAGGAGCAAGTGCACTAAAAAAGAAATGGAGGGGGTCAGATGCTGGTGGCAGTGGTGGTGGTGGTGGGGTTCTGGGTGGTGAGGACAGGTTTTTTTTCTCCTTCTTACTCCTTGTGTTGTTTTGCTGTCTGCGTGGGCAGTCTGCCCTTGTCAACATATTTTTTAGCATTTTCCTGGTCCTGTTTTGACACTGTGCGAGGAAGAAAACCACAGCAAAAACGACTGCAAATAGTTTTGGGGGGCTGACGCCACAGATTTGTCTCTGCCTGTTGAACAAGAACAGAGGAGAACTGCAGCAGAGCTGATGAATCCCTTTTTTTGGGGGGGGGGGTTCTGTGTTGTCATTTGTTGTTTTTACTTACATATTTGGCAACAACATCAACAGCTCAACCACCAAAGGAGTTGAAGCCAAAAGACGCCATCACAAACACAGTAAGACAAAGGGCGGACGAAAACATTGTGGTTTATCCAAGAGGTGTCATTTTGTCTCGAATGATCAGCACACCTCCTCCGACGACAGACGCACACGTTCTTGGTCTGGACGGTGCATCAACTGGTCCTTGGACAATACAAACTCTACATGAAGATCACTACAACTTAGTGTTGTGAATGGTTTGACCCTGGAATGATACAGAAACACACTACTTCTTGAATGTTTCAGAAACAATTTCTGTCCCTAAAAAGCCTTAAATTTTCCTTATAAATTCAAAGCAATGAAATACATATGTGTGTCTTTAAATATTCAAGGTTTTTAAAGTTTCATGAGTTCATGAGCGCTCACATGACGCTTCACACATTTAGGTCACATGCAGTAAATTGAAACTGTTGGTTTTCAGTCCACCGCTTGTCTCAGCGTACGACCCTCTGTGAGTTTAGGAACTCCTCATGCTGATTATTCAATGTTCTGTGACCAACTAATGGAAAAACAATGTGCTGCGCATACACTGCACTGGTTGTGCTTTGTGATAGGCCTCATTTACACCAAAGCCCCAAATCCATTTCTTTTTTTTCCCTATGCTGATTGTATCTGGATGGAAATCAAAACAGATCTCATGAAGTGCAAACCTCAGGAAACGACGTGATTGATGAATTTTGCATGATGGATCCAACCAAAATTTTCAATTAGAACCAATCACTTTTCAGGTCCTAAAAAAACCCGACCTTGATCAGTCATTAAAGTAGAATTCACTCCCTCTCTGCCTCGTGGCCTAAAGCAAACAAATGGAGTCTTTCCTGGCTGCAACATCACAGAATTAGAAACAACAGAAATAGAGCGTCTTCAGTCACAGTGACACCAGACAGTCCCTTCATTGAACGTGACAGATCCCAAGCCATCTAAAAATGGTGCTTTGTGATACGACCACATTGAGCTTTCATTGTGTTCCTCTTCAGTTGGAGAGAACTGACGTAAAGCCTCAGTCTATAAAAACCATAAGTAATTGATGTGTCAGCTGGCAGCAACTCTTACAGTATCTCACAGGGTCACCAGACTGAGCTGTGCCATCAAAACCATCCAGCAAAGTTCTTGCTGCATCTCAAGAGATTCGACCTCCTGTTGTCACTACAGTTCGTTCAAGCGTCCTTTGGCACCACGTTTGACAGGTTTGAATGTTCCAGTTCAGGAATGTAAACTAAAATTCTATTCTAGTTTTGGACCACTTGCAGCCATATTTGGTATCAGGAGGTCTGGTACTGTTGCTCTTGTTTTAGTTAAGCAGTGTGTAATGTTTGCAGCATTTCACTGAACCAAAGTGGGACAAACGTGAATCACGTAAAACAGTTTTTGAAGCACAAACGTTGCTAAAATCCCTTTTCTATATTACTTTGAACCCTTTCTGATACTTCTTCACTAGAAATATGGTAGCTCACACCCACTCTTGTCCAATGATATCACTGCCACCTGCTGTTTTGTTGTGGGTATTATTGCGATCCTCTGCTCTGAGTGGACTAGTGGCATCATTTTTAATCTCAAAACCTCCCCCTGCTGGCCCAAAAAGAGACCCTCTAATGACCATCTTTGGCCTCCAGGCCACATGAAACCTAACCTGAAACCTAACCTAGTTGTTTCACAATGATGAAAAGGTGCTTCTTGTTATGGGTTTCGTATGCTGCAGTCCAAAACGTTCACATATCACTTGTTTTCTAACAATTCAGAACAGTGGAGTGCACAAACCCTTACATTCCAAGCTTGGCATCTTCACAAGAGCCTGAATTGATTAAAAATGGAACACAAGATTTGTTGATGGTCGAGATAATTTTTTTTTTTGTGGATTAATAATAAAACCACATAAAAAGCCTGCAAGACAGAAGCCAGTCACGTGAGAAGGCTCCACATGGGCTGATCTCACTGTTGCAGGTGAGAGTTTGGATGGCTGTGCGTCTCCACTGGAGAAACATCCCTCTCCTCCAGCTTTTTCACCACCACAAGAAAGATGCGCCTTTGTTTTTTCGCAGTTTGACAAGACGAGGAAATAACGACAGTTGCGACGGAGCAGGCTTCTCCACTGCGAGCGCATCAAGAGTCGGATCATTTTTGAGCTCCGAGGTGCTTTTACACAAAACCGCCAGGAGCAGGTAACTTGCAACGTGCCCATGGCGCCAAACCAGCACGCCGAGCTTCCGGTTCATTAAAAAACAATTACACCCCAAAAAGAGAGAGAGAGAGAGAGAGAGAGAGAGAGAGAAAAGGAGGGCGCATATTTCCTGCACGAAGCCTTTCTCGCATGATCACACCAGGCCCTTTAAATTGGATGTTAGGTATATGAGAAGTGGAAAGCATTGAATAATGGAAGCGGCGACACGACTGCCTGTTGTCATCTCACTGGCGGGCAGGAAGGCTGAGAACGCTTGTTGCAGGTGTCTTTGGAGCGAGGCGAGATCTCAGGGCTTGCCTCGGACCTGAGGGCACACCAGAGCACTGCCGCTCCATGCAACCTTTTACTGCGCAGGGGGGAAATTTCTTAGTTATTGCAGTATGCGTAAAAAAAAAATTTGACTCCTCTGTCAGAGGGAATGGAGAACTTGTGCAGAAACACAAAGCTTCAGACCCCAGACATTTTCTGCCAATTACATCATTTATTTCTCCTAGTTCAGAGTCTGGGAGGGATTTGCTTTTTCTTTTTTTTTTTCTCCACTCAGCTGCTATTCCCAGACGCCTGTCAGATAGTGCACTGAGTGACTGCCGCAACCTTTTCAACAGAGTCGGAGAAGATACGTTTTGGCTTTTGTTTTGGATTTGTTTCACCTGCACGGCCATTAGCACATGGACGCGTCAGGGCCGCCGTGTTTTATCGATGCAGCCGGCCATGTTTTGAGCCACCACTGAATATGCATCCCAATTAAAAAAAGGCAACGTGTGGACATTATTTAGTCCTTGCTTGCAGCTAGTGATGTATATATTTCAGTTCATGTAACCCAGGAAACCACACTTCTTCCTGCCCCTTGTAGGAGTGAACCACCTGCACACGTGTGAATTATAAGACTCTTCCTCTCTCTTTAATGTGAAAATTCTTTGTCTTTCTTAGGGCAAAGAAGCAACCTGACACTTTGAAGATCTTCTGCAAACTTGGAATACTTTTACTTTTTTACAATTGCTTGCCAAAATAGATCAGCATTTTGTTGTGCCCAATTTTCTTCGACCTAAGACTTTGCCTCCTCAAAGGGGAATTTTCTACTCCTCGGTGAGTAGCCTTTTTTCTATAAAAGTATGATAGAAATTGTCTGTGACAACCGCCACTCAAACTGAGCAGCCCATAACGACAAGAGAGCCAAGAACAGGCTTAATACTATTTATAAATCTCTGAAATGGCAGGGTTTGCAGGAAAGTGTGAGGGAAGAAGGGGTGGGGGGGTAGGAGGGTGTGTGTGTGTGTGTGTGTGTGTGTGTGTGTGTGTGTGTATTTTCCTCACCCCAAAGCTTCTTATGACCTCAGTGTTCCTCGACTCTAAACATAGTCCCACTCAACATGCCACCCAGCAGTCCGCCTCAGTTCATTCGCATGGCCGAACATGCTAATCGCCGCCGCACTGCTGTTTGTGTGTAATAGGAATTGATGGTAAATTGTTTTTTCTATTTCTGCCTTCAATCACTGGAAATTTTCCCTCATCATGCGTAAGCGACCACGAAAGTTCCCTCCATCTCCATGGAGCGCATTCAATAATTTTCCCGAGCGCGACATTCCTAATCCCAGAAATAGTTTTTATCCGACGCGCGATGATTTCAACTCTTGACTCTTAAGGCTTCGTACTTTTCCAAGAGCACAGCAAGTGTTCAGTCCTCCAACATCCAGTTCCTCAGAAGTCCCGAAGGATTAGCCAGATTATTGAATCACGGCTTTAGATAATACCATCAGTTACAGTTTACTTCTGAGAACAGATGCAAAAAAAAAAAAAAAAGAAGGGAGAAAAAAGAGGGGGGGCAATATGGCAATGTTGTGAATGTGCTAATGATAGCAGCAGACTTTTTTTTTCCAAATAAGCAGATGCGGCGAAGTTTGAACAGCTGTCACACGTGATGAGCGTGACACAAGCGTCTGCAGCGGAGACAGGGGGACTCTGCTTATGATATAGCAGCCTACACAGCGGCAGAACATCGTAGATGACAAATCGCGCTATCTGCGGAACACCTGGCGCTTCTCTTTGAGAGGAGATTCGGGGTGCGAAGGAATTATAATTTAATCAAATGCAGCACACACAGGTAAAGTGAGCAGAAAAACTTGAAGATTACAAAAAAAAACCACGATAACAAAGCTATCCAAAACGCAGCTTTATGTCAGATTATGGTTTTGCGCAGCAGTGACTAAAAATACTTGATATTTCAAACTGCTTAAAACTGCGACGAGCCGAGTGCCCCTGAACACAGCATGCTCGCATGTGAAGAGTAGCTCGATTGCCTGCCACTGTTGCTGCACTGAATCTCTTTTAAAGGTTACTGAAAACAGGCAGACAAATAAAAGGAATCGTTTACCTTTAGCGGTGTCTCGCCATGCTGATAGTTTTTGGTGTTTTGTGCTAAAAATGTACCTTTGGAGATTCGTCTCTGCCTCCGGAAGCGATGGAAGTGACTGAAGTGTTACTCTCAGTCAGCGAAGCGCCAGAAAAAGCATTTAAAGGCAAGCTGTCCTGTGAGAAACAGGCGCCTTGGTTGCGCTGGCTGGGCCGGGTTGGTCCGTGAGGACATCATTTCAGAGTGGAACCGCTTTTTTTTCTCCTTGAGAAACAACGTCCCCTGAGCCTTCAAGCTGCATTAATATGCAGCAACTTTGCATTAGTGATTTAGCTTCACTGGCAACACGACCGCATACATGCACACCCAAGTACAAACGTTTCCCAGGCCTTCGAGAGGACGTTTTTCTGTGCATTAATTGGAATCATTTCATCAATTATCATAAAACTTTGAACTCGCTGTTTATTGATGTTTGAGGAGATCATTTGGCTTCAGTTTGAGGCTGTGTCCTCACTAGTGGTGTAGATCCTGAATATGGAGGATGGCTGTCAGGCCGCCCACAGGGCCCGATTGAGGGTTGATGATTTAAAAAAAAAAAAAAACAACCTGCTTGACACTTGTGGGACATTTCTGTGTGTTTGGTGCTGTAGGTGGTTATAGACAAGCTGTGGAGACCTTTGGTGCAGCTCACTGAAACAGCTTTTTTTTTTACCTCCATGTCTGCATTTCTTCTTTAGTATTGACATCATTGCTGAAGGTGTCAATTTGTTGTAGAAAATATGCAATTTAATTATTTAAAAAATATATATATAACTGTGACCATCACCTGCCCTCATTGGCTTCTGGCCATCTTGCTGGGGTTATCATTAGGTAAAGTGGTGCAATGAGGGCTGTACAAGGAGGACAAGACAAAGAGGGAAGGGAGGAAAGAAGTGAGGTGAGAGAGAGTGGTAGTGGTTGCGAGTGCATGATGTGCCTGTACCCAGTGAGCTGTGAGCGTAACCTATCAGCCCTGTATTTAAAGCTAGGAGAGGGTGAGCAAGTAGAAACAGGAGTTGAGAACATATTGACGCTAGAGTAGACACAGGATATATACTGAGTCATATTGTCTGTGGCCACTTAGCAGGCACCTGACTAGACAGTGGGGTGGCAATAGATTTGCCAGTGGGCTTATCCGACTATTACCAGGTGACAGTACCTGACATATGTGGGATGGTGAGCATTCTTTGTTCATGTGGTGGGGGGGATAACCATGAGAACCATACCCAGGGCCAGGCCCAAACCAATGGTGACAGGTCAACCGGAAAACCACAGAACCAGAGAGGTGTAGCCCACGAAGCCCGCCCCAAACTACCATCCATCCCCTGGATGCAACCCCGGCTCCGAACCGCAGGAGGAAGCAGCCAACCCCACACCTGGGACCGACTGCGTATCCAAGGAGATATACGACACGTGGGGCCCCTCACCAGCCACCCCCTCATACCACCCTCTCCCCCTTGTTCCCTACCACCACGACCCCAACCCCAGCCAGGGCCCGAACCACCACAGCCCAAGATGTCAAACGGGACACCGGACGGAGGCCCCAGGACGGCCAGCCCGGCAAGAGAGAGGCCCAGATGTAAAGAGGACCGGCAGCAGGGGAGATGGAAATGAAACCATGGCTCGCCTCATGCCCCCATCACCCTGACTCAGAGCGGCCATAGTGCGGGTAAGCGCCCGAACACCCCAGGACTCCCCTCTGCCTCCCAGCCCCCCAGCCGAAGCTGCAGCGAGCCCCAGACAGGGGAATGCCAGCCCAACCCACCACCCCCCAGGGAGGAGGCCACGGCAAGAGCCCCAGATCACCCCCACCGGCCAACGAGCACCTACCGACAGGAGTAGTACACCCAAACAATGATGTACCTTCATTTTCTACTCACCCCCATGCTGAACAACACTCTGAAGCACTTTTCATCTCAAATGCAGCTGGAGATCTTTCAGGTTTCTTGTTATCTGCCCACGTTCAAATAATGCAGGTCCCTGACGCCCAAGACAAAAACGTCCATAAAAGTCCACAAAAACATGTCAATATTCCTCCAAACTGCTCGTCCAATGTAATCCAAGTGTCCTGAGTGGATACCGTCCATGCTTGAAACGAAATCATATACAATGTTTTTAGAGCCTAAACAGCTGTAAATAACTGCGAGCCTGTGAGTTCACGACACTCCGAAACCGTGGCAGAACACACCAGCTGAGAGGGTGCGTTCAAGAGTCCGCTGTCCCGATAACGGAAGCGTAGAAGAAGAACTCCTGCAGTTTGTGTTTACATTTTGCTGTGAGCCAGACTAGCAGAAGGTTAGTGTCTCTGAGAGTTGGAAAAAGCTGCTGATTAGTCATTTTCGCCGTGAAATTAAGAAGATGGTTGGAGTGTGTTCATTATCGGAATGGCGACGCTGTTTCATAAAACAACACGAGAGCGCCCGCTCCCAGCTGAGTCAGAGGAGACAGGAGGTCCACACCACTCCAATACCAGACGACGCGCACATACGCAAAGCCACCTCTGATCCCATGCTGGTAAATTGCCAGAGATGCCAACTTGGTGAAGGCATCATCGAGTGACACCTCGGCCAATAGTGAATCTTCTTATTGAGGAGTGAGCAACACCGCTTTGAAATGAGGAGGCCAAGTCATGTCTTGTATGACTGCAGAAATGCTTGAACATCGCGCACCACACCGAAGGCAGTTTACCTCCAAACCCCAGTCAGTAGCAAATCTACGAGTTGCCGTAGTGTTGATACAGTTGTTGCGAGCACTCAGAATTGGTTGTCAGACCTCAAACAATGCTAATTGAATTTCAAAGAGAAAGTAAAATGTCTGGAAAAAAACAAACAGATGGGCGAACTCCTCTGTTTTCTTGTCTTTCTGAAGCTGCCAAATGATGTCGAGCAGCAGCAGCTGCTTTGCATTGTTGTGCCTGCGCATTGTCTTGTGGAACAACGGCATCGCATCTCGTAGAACAACACATCCAATCATCGAATGCTTTCAGCTCGCATCACGATATTCGCTGAGATGCTTTATTTTCTGTGGTCGTTTTTGCAACAGGGACGCTGCCTACCTCCAGCATGGCCCAAACAACAACAAAAAAAAAGCAACCTCACAGGCATCAGGATGCAGCTTCCCCACAGCGCTGTGGGCTTTGCCTCAGACAAACAATGTCCTCCAGGCAGCGGTGCGATGAAACAGTATTATTCTAAATTAGAACAACTGTTGATCAACCCCTATAACAAGCCCGGTCCCACTGGTTCACAGGTTCCCTAAGTGTAATTATCGTATAGATTTAATGAAGAGTTGTAACACAGTGAAGCTGTCAGTCAATGACAAATGGGACTTTAGCAGCCTCAAAGCTGCTTAAAGGAAAGAAAGAGGAATGTCCATGTTGTTGCGCTGAAATAAATAATTACCTCGTCTAATTACCTTGTATCCAGTGAAGCTTTATTTATCCCTCTGTTTAGCATTTACAAACATTCATTAAAGAGTCATTTTCACAGCCTTATTTACTTAAAAGGTTTCGGCAATTTTCGCTGAGTAAATGTTTGGTATGTGAGGAGACTAACTAGTGCTGGGAGATGAACATTGTGTCATTACTCAGTTCCTCTAAAAAATCAAGTGCCATTCTGTGATCGTATAATTCAATGTTTAATCGAGCAAATAGTGCAAATCATGTTGGAGTCTCCATTTCATTGTTTCAGAGGGTGAATATTAGGGTTACCAACCGTCCCTTGAAAAATGTAACCGTCCCGTTTTTTTCAAGGAACCCTAATGAGATCCTAATGGGACATTCCGCTTTTTAAAAGGGACGGTTGGCAACCCTAGTGAATGTTGACTGACAAGGACGCACCTGCACACACACAGGGGAGACTGGAGACAGTCGAGACGCAGGTAGAAACAATCAAGGTTAACAATCAGGAGGAGAACTTTTAAAGAGGAACAATAGCACACAAGGTGGTTTGTTCTCTCCAGGTTGGAGATGAGTTCCTGCCTCAGGTGGAGGAGTTTAAGTATCTCGGGGTCCTGTTCACGGGTGGGGGTACAATGGAGGTCGACAGGTGGATGGGTGCAGCGGCTGCAGTAATGCGGTCAGTGTATTGGTCCGTCGTGGTGAAGAAGGAGCTGAGTCAGAAGGCAAAGCTCTCTGTTTACCAGTCAATCTACGTTCCAACTCTCACCTATGGTCATGAGCTTTGGGTCATGACCGGAAGAACGAGATCCCGGACACAAGTGGGTAAAATGAGCTTTCTCCGCAGGGTGGCGGGACGCATCCTTCAAAATCGGGTGAGGAGTTCTGCCACTCGGGAGGAGCTCAAAGTACAACCGCTGCTCCTCCACATTGAGAGGAGCCAGCTGAGGTGGCTCGGGCCTCTGTGTGGGATGCCTCCTGGTCGCCTCCCTCGGGAGGTGTTCCAGGCATGCCCCACTGGGAGGAGGCCCCGGGGAAGACCCAGG
>JAUESF010000001.1:880729-891531 GCA_032274765.1 Malacoctenus tetranemus | reverse complement strand
TTCTTCTTCTTCTTCTTCTTCTTCTTATTATTATTATTATTATTATTATTATTATTATTATTATTATTATTATTATTGTTTACTTTTTGCTTATTTTTCAAAGTTTTTCAAAGTTTCAAAGTTAGTTTTCAAAGTCATGTTTTTGGTCATCAGCAGCAACAGCCTATTGATTGACCTTGTTTAGTTGTAAAACTGACTTCAGTACAATAACTCTACGCGGCTTTGACAATCTGAACCACGATGCAATCAAGTGCAAAGTCACAAGGATGAAGCCACATGCCATGATATTTACCATATGTGCTGTGGACCAGCTCAGTACCATCAGACCCCCCACGCTGACTTCTGATCTGAATGTGTGCTGGATGATCGCAGGACACCGCAGAGCACAGAGCAGGATCCTGCCTGTCCTTTAATGCAGGGCTGCATCAGGAAGTGAGGACCACCATTACCCATAGCGACGCTTCACACAGATTTATCAGTATTGTCAGGGCTGTTTGATGCAATAGAGGTCCCCACAATTCATGTTGGAGAACATTTTCACTTTAAAACTTTGACAATTTTGCAGACTGCCAGTATTCTACATATTTGTATCACAGACAGTCATAGTCTTCAAAATGCTCTTCTTTCTATTCATGGTACTGATGACTTAGAAGAGTTTCTGAGTAGAATTATACACTTGGATACATGTAGACTACATAGTTTAAAGCATGTTCTCTTTGTGTTTGAGTGTGATTTACAGTTATTCTTGTCGTTAAAAACCTGGATTGAAGGTCAGATGTTGACTCGCCTGGAAGTGCACGTGTGTGCGTGCATGCATACATGCGTGCTTGCGTCACGGTGCCAGACTCGTAACCTGACCAGGGTGGACTCTGTCTCCGTCCGGTGTCCTGCTGCAGTTCTAGCGCCACCTTCAACTCAAAGTTGGAGAAGTGTTATTGGAGGTTAATGGCACTGTTCGGTAGTTGTAATGTTGTGGCTGATCATGTTTGTTCATTCAGAGTATTTATTGCTGAGGATGGAAATTCCTTGTGTTCAGACTTAATTCTGCTGAACTGCAGATATTCACATATGCACAGCGCCTGTTCTGATGGCTTTCACTCACTTTGAGGCATTTATTGTTAAGTGAACAACTGAAACATTGTGGGAACTCGCGTGTCGAAGCTTTAAGAATAAATCCTCTGGTTGACCGAGTCTCCTTCACCTCACTTTTTCCCCATACCTGACGAGCTGCTGCCTCCTCCGCTGTGCCTTGTTACAATTACAAGATTAATGATAGGGTGGATTTTGGTTCACGGGAACTAATTGTGTCTCATTTTACTCCGATGCCTCATCAGATGAGACGATCGGGGCAGAAAACCTGCTGGTGATTCTTGTCAACACGAGTGCGGATGCGAAATTAATAGATGCTCAACAGGCCATAACTTCCTGCAGCAGTGTGTGCAGGTTCACATTATAGCAGGGAATGCGAATAAAAGGCCCCTCCCTCACCGCACAGAAACAATACAATAGATTGGCTTCAGGACAGTGACGTTCACCCTCAGTCTCGCTCAGCCAACGACGCTTCAGAGTTTCCAAGAACATACATCCGGTGAGTCATGCTGCTGGTGCTTCGCTGCTGTCCAAGGTAGATTTACTCCAACACACATGTGAAAACTGTCGCAGGTGCATTAAACGTTGTGGCATTCCTCGTTGTATGCGTTCATTTGGTAGTTGGATGATGGCGAACCGTTCAGAGGGCACTGTTGTGATTAAGATGGGGGCTGATACCAAGAGGAAAAGTCACTAACGCGATGGGGGAAGAGAATGCAGAGCTGATGTTGAGGAGAAAGGCGCAAATGGGGTCGTGACAGGCCTGTAAGCACCTTCAGCTCCACCATCAATCCACTTTCTGCCTGCAATCTCATGACTGCCCCCCCTCAGTTCCTGGTGGTACTGCGGTGTTCTGTCCATGTCCATGGAGGTGGATAAAATGACACATGAAATGTACACACAGCAGTTGGAATTCGCCATCCGCATTTGTTTGCATCAGCGCTAAGAATCCAGCTTTAAGGATGGCCTCACACTTGCCTGGTTGTTCACCTGCTCTCTGGGACTCGGTGTGACAGAGCAGAGGGTGCAGGATACAGACCTGAACACACGACACAGCCGGAACATTTGCTAAGCACCTTCATTAAAAGCAGGCAGAGTGAAAGCAGGGTGCTGGCGTGCACCTGATGACAGCCGGAGACAGCAGAGTCAGAGGGTAGCCGAGTGTCATGCAGGAGGGGGGCGATACCGCGAAACAGGAGCACAGGAGGGGGTCAGGCAATCCACGGTCAGAATCCACCAAAGTACACTGGGTCAGGCAGGCTGGGAACACGGAGGGTCAAACAGGGAGAGAATAATTAGGTAGCAGGGAGCTCGGGATAAGGAGGCTGAGATGGCTGGAAGTAAACATGTAGGACTGAAGTGACAAACATTTCAACATGCAAAGACAGGCGAGGACAATCAGGCCACAGGTGAGATACATGAGGGAGGGGAAACAAGTGACGAGACACAAGGGCAGGAGGGGAAGGCATTATTAAAGGAGACAGGATATGAGCGTCAGGACGCGGGACAGGAAGAGACAGGACAAACTGTGACATGTGGCACATGTATTGAGATCGACAGGTGAAGGTTATTGTCTGCCACAAGTGACTTGGTTTTGTCTTTGACAGCGTCATTAGAAGCAAACATTTAACACGTAAAGAAGCGGGTAGAGGGGCCCAACCCAATGTCTCAGGTTCACATGAACCAAAACCATTGCTGCTGTCACTTGCTGGAGCCATTTGTTTTTTTGTTTTTTTATTTACTTGTATTTTTTTGCTTTGCACAGTGGGGGCCAGTGGAGAGGTGCACCAGGTGTGTTTAATGGAAGCCGCAGGTGATGTTGCGGGTTAATTGGTTGCGGATGAGGGAAGACACACAGTTTTTCCCACTTTCAAACATGATCTTTGAGTTTGTTAATACAACAAAGCTGTCAATAAACAGTAACATCACCCTATGTAACCAGGAACGTTTTTGGACTTTTTGCCAAGAAGCGTGTCATTTATGATCTTTGCCCTCACCCAGCCGAGTGACTGTTGCAGTCATAACAAAAATATTTACCTGTATTTAACATAAAATGCTTCTGTTGAGGAAGGAGATCATGTTTTCTCCCATAATTAAAAAGTCCTAAAATGTGTCAGTGCCACGTCCTTCCTGTGTGCACACAGGAGTCCTGCTGCAGGTGCCTGGACGGAGGTTTGTGCTTCACGGAGTGGACCCCTCCAGTTCAAACTGATCTCAGTTCCCTCCAGTCCAGCTATGGCCCCTTATCACTTGTAAAGCTGGGAGCGTTACTCATGACTCACGCCTGTCCTTCTGTACGACCGCCACACTGATTACAAGAGAACAATGTCCTCTACAAACAAATCCTCGACAAATTAAAATGCTGTTTCTCAAGCACTTGACAATCACACGCACCCAAACATACCGTCGGTACTTTTCAGTACCGGCTCAGCGTGAAGACTTCGAAAAGCCATACAAATAGGTGGCCATTGTTTTTTAATCAGCAGTCAAGTATCAGATGCTGCTGGCCTGCACCCTTCACATCAAGAGCTCATTGTGACAAAAGCACATAATTATACACCAACGTCGTGTTCTAGTTATGTACATATTGATACAAACTTACTTGAAGCAGCTGTAATCAATCTTCCACTGACTGGCATGAAACGAGCGTGGATGTGAAAGTGACGGCATAGACCGGATTGCTGCAGCCGGAGCTTGTTGGTGTGTTATTACTGTTTTGGTGGACTGCCAGGGCCTCATCAGTGTCATTCATACTCACACGGTGGCAAATGGTTGCTTAGCACAGTTAGTGACTGGTTAATGGCAGTTTAAGAGCCAGATATTTGCTCAGTTGGTAAATTATGCAAACAGAAGCTGCATTCACACAATGGACACAAACAAGGCTGACTCCATGTAGGGAACAGAATCATTAGCTGCGGAGGTGACATGTGTCAAAGTCCTACATGTATTCATGCAATTTCATATTAAAAATAGCAAAAGTGACTGAAAGAATAAAAGAGTACGGCAGTCCCCATCGTTTTATGTATTGATGTTGTGTGACTTCACTGTAGCACTTCTTCCCCCCCCGGAAGATTATTCTGTGGCCCCCCAATGATCAAAAAGGAAGTCATATTTTCCTGTTTTTTGTCAGAAAAACACTTTAATTACTTTCCAATCTGCTGTGAAAATACCATAAGAACTAGTGATGGTGAACCCGATTCCTTTTACTGACTCGAGTCCTCATGAGTCACTCAACTCACTTGAGTCAGTGTGCAAATGCGCATGCGCAGTTTGGGCATACAACTCCCATCTACCCCTGCTCCTCAGAGGTCAATGCATTGAAATGGGAAACACTGCTCCATTTCATTTTGAACAAAAAGAGAAAAATCAGAAAACTTCAAGAGTGGAGCAATTATTTTTTTCTGTCAAATTCAAACAAATAAATTCTCATAATAAAGCAACGCACAATGCTCGCATGTATGCAACATTTTGATGAATGAAGTGTTAAACAACCCCAAAAAGTAGAGAGTAGTACATGAGAATTGAGGTTTGTCCTTAAAATAGACCACCAGTCCCGAGTCAGTGAAGTGACTCACAGGTTTTGAGTCAGTAGTTCATGACTTGCACATCACTAATAAGAACCCATCAAAACATAGTCCAATATGATGCATTTTATGGCCAGCTGTCACTGATAAAGCCCCTCCTCCCTGTCAAGATGATGCGCTTTAGACTTCAGAGAAAAGTAGGAGCATAAAGATAGATCTGTGAATGGATTAAAGCCCTTACTGCTTTTACTCTGGTGTTAAGAGAAACCGACTTGGTTTTCAACTCCACCCTGGATACTGTAGCTCCTTTCAGCCAACGTGGAGTCTGAACACTCACCCACCCCCCCACCCCCCACCAACACTCACGCACGCACACATGTGGGCATACACAGACAATCTCCAAAGCTGAGCTGCTGCCAGCTTTGCAGAGTTAGGGAATATCAAGGATCCTTTGAGCCATTTTGAGTTTCCAGTGATGGATATTGGCAAACAGCTTGCCTCTGTGAGTAAGGATAACCTTCCATTTGATCAATCCTGCTCCCGTCTCTAAGACTATACCCCCCAATAAATCAATAGCCTGGATGTGTTTGTCTTGGTGCTTTCCATTCTCCTGCAGCTCTTTACCATACACTCCCGTCCACCAGCACCTTCCCTTCCCGCTGCCTTTCTCGGCTTGTCGTCTTTGATATCCATGTCCCTTTGTTCTCTTCCATCTCATTTTTAAGCCTATTTGTTTGACGTGATCTAAAAGCTGTTGCAAACTGCGCCGTCTGCTAATTTGCCATGATACAGTATTTCACAGTGTTTCTTAGTGTTTGTCATCAAACGGTATTTCACACTTGGCTGTCTGTTTTGGTTGATTCTAGTGAGAACAAAGGGAAGTTTCTGCGCTGTCGCTGCAGTGAGGGAGAAACTTCTTTTTTTTTTTAGGAACTGAAAGATATGGAAAACCAAACACAGAGGGAATTTGATTGAGAGTCGGGACAAGTGGCAATTTATCATCAAACAATAAAGCAAAACACTGAGAACAACAGGACTTAGGGTGTTAGCAGTAATATTTTTTCCATTACGATTATTTCAGTCTGGAGAGAACAGAAAAAAAAAACATTTTGTGCTTTTAATTTCGTGTTAGAACAGAGTCATTATTTTGTAATACTCACAGGAACAAGTTTGTAGATGCTGCAATTAAATTTCCTGAACAAAAACAGTGTCGGTGCGATGGCGCAATCCCCGCAGGATTGCGAGTCGCCTTCTTCTCTCTCCCAAGATTCAGCAGAAACGGCTGTCTTCTAATGACTTCAAATAATCTTGCTCAGCGTCCGCCACATACACGAATTATTAATTAGGAACTGAAAATCCCACAGAGATCTCATCTTGGGGGGGGGGGGGGGGGCGGAGTGGGGGACGGGGTTGTCCCATGGTTGCAGAGCTGCAAGCCATTTCATGTTTTTCTTTAAGTGCAAATAAATCAAAGGATCTTTATCCAGATCATCCAGTGTGAATACAGTCCCACTTAGACAGGAGCTGGTTGGTTTAATGGTACATACCAAGTTAACTGACGATCGTTGCTTGGAGTACTACATCTGCATTAGGACATGTATTTTAAACAATAGGCTGGATAAAGTACTCTGGGAGTGTTGTGGAATGATCCAACACATCATCCTTCTCAAAGAAATATATGGATGTGTTGAAGAATTCCTCTCAGTCCAAAAAGAGACTGTCATAGGTAGCAGGTCTAGGTGGTTGTGTAGTTCAATTCAATTGTATTGATATGAACAGTTCTACAAAAGTCACATCTAAACAAAAGGTTAACAAACCAAAGCCCTTTATCTTTCATTGATCCTCTTGGGGGAAAATTCCTCCTCTGTGTTTAACCCATCCCTCGTTAGTTCACATTAACTACTTGCTTGGACTTGGTGAAAGATTGTGGTTGAACGGGACCCTGTCTGCGTTTGTCACTCCGTGGTTTGAATGCTTAGTTTTGATTTTGCTGGGTGGATTTTCAGCCAATTCTGATTCGAATACATGTGTGAACATCAAATCTGAAATCAATGATTAAAGATTAATAAGCTTTATGAAAGCCGTCGTGGAAACTTTTTGTCCGAGTTGTCTGTGGTTTGAAATGCTCCTCAATAGTATCTAACACTGCACCTCCGCACTTTGATTCTAAACAATCGAACTGAAACCTCAGATTTCTCTTGTGTCTGGAAACAAAACAAGGCTTTAAGGAGCAATTTGTAAAAATCAATGAGGCAGCATGCTACAAAGGTAGCCCCTGTGTGCTCTGCTCCTGCCACAGAATGACAGTACCACCGGCTATGTAAACACGCTGCAGCATCGCAACGTGGGAGCGAGCGACGCAGGTGTGTTCCCTTTCGTGTGTCCAAAAATCGAAGAGGGTCCTTGGCGACTGTCCTCTTTCACATTTTTACGGCGGTCAGCAAAGTTAGTGTCCCCACGCATCTAAAGAGAGTTAATGGTGATGAGACGCCAAAGCACGGTAGTGCTTGTGGACTGTGCACAGCCAAAAGGCTTCGCACCCACTGCAATGAGTCAGACAACCTCAGAATGCCTGGCTGGCAGCCGCGGGCCAAAACACGGATCAGTGTACACCCGAGTCACAAGTAGCACCTCTGTCCATTCAGTGTATTTCAGCAGGTTTTTTTTAGTATTTGGCGATCAGTGAAGAAAATATGAGCATAAAGCAGAACTGAGATTTTCTTGCATTTCACAGAAAAAGGGAGGAGAGAGTGTTCTGACAAGGGATGACAACGGTTCTGACAAGCACAGGGGAAAAAATGAATGTGAAGCTTCTCAGACGAGTTATGTGGTGGCAGCGGCGCTAGCAGCAGCAGCAGTAACAGTGGCAGAGCGGAGCGATGGAGTCAGGCTGCAGGAGAGGCGAGGGCGCAGAGAGCTGAAGGAGTTTCCCCCGAGTCAGACCAAACGAGTTGATAGTGTCATGGCTGGGTTTGCGAACTCAACTGCACGACAGCGCCCAGTACGACGTTTGAACAGTTTATTCCAGAAACACAAGTCAACGGTCCAGAGTTTGATAACAGCAGTCCCGCAATGCAGATGATCCAGGGACGTCATCGGGGGACAGGCAGGGGTCAGGCACCAAACAGGGGGAATCCATGGAGATGAAGCAAAACCAAATCCAAAAGACAGTCCAGGGGATCATGCACAGGCAGGCGATGTCAGAGGGTAGGCAGGCTCAGAGGTCAAACAAACAGGTCGGCACACGGAACTTGGAACAACAGGCAGGGAACGAAGGCTGGTGACAACCGGTAGTGACACACAGATGAGCTGGCAACAAGACAAGCACAGAAGCCCACATATATACTAGGAGCACCAGGTGAGTCTAATCACAGAGCAGGCACAGGTGCAGCACGTTAGGGAGGGACCATGCAATCACACAGGAGGAGAGGAAGTCAAGCAGCCTGCAACGAGAGACAAGGTGAGCTACCAAAATAAAACAGGAAACAGACAGGACAGAAACGTGGAGTGTGACAGATAGGAGGGAAGTCCAATAGCTTGCTTTGGTCAGCTGCCTGCACTGGCCCATTTAGCACTCAGTGCTGCTCGCAAAACATTACGCTCACAGATGTCTGAAAATGAAACTCCTCCTCAAGTCACTTACTCGAGGTGAGAAAGGGACTGGACTTTGGGTTTGAACAGCATGCTGCTCTGTCAGCTGAGGGACATTATCTGCATGTGCTCCGTCCAAACACAGTGACCCAATCAGCCCTCACCTACCAAAGGTTTGTTTAGGGAGAGAAGGATGCAAACTTCATATCTCACACACACAGGTGCGAACAGAAACCAAAAAAGAGGGACACTGACCATCACATCTGCCGGAGGCCAAGAAATGTGCACATTGGTCAGTTAGCTCCATTGGATAAACATGTAACAATAGATGACATGGAAATATTTAGGCTAATTTATCTAGTGGGAAGTAATTAAGGCCTTTGCTGACCTTGGAAATGGGACACAAACTGTCTCAGCCTTTGACCGGTGTCTGGATGTGCATGTAATTCAGTGGGGAACTCTCAGATGAGTTTCATGGCGTGTTTGTATTTTTCCCTACAGCGTTGCATTTGATGTGTTCAATAACTTCCTGCACCAACAATTCCAACTCTACAGATCACATTTCAATGAGTGCTCGCAGGCAATTCGCAGTGCACCGTCCAGTTCTCCCAGTAGACTAGAGTCCAGTAGACTGACGCCGTAACACATACAGTCTCATTCAAATAGTGGTGTTTGCACGTGTTGTCCCACTGTAAAAAGGGTGGCTCACCTGAAAATCACACGATGACAGAAAGCACACTCTTTTTGCATACACACAAAATGCATGGGTTACGGCAGATCTTATGAGACAAGAGCCCATGTGTCTTTTTAAAACGATGCAGCCCATTAATGTGTCAGCCAGCATGAGCATGGGTGTCGACGTGCACCTCCAACCGTAGGGGGGTTCTGAGTTGGCTTCACCTTGAATCGCTGTGAGGAAACACCTCAGATCTCCATTGGAGCTTCCACCCGATGCCTTCCGACAAACGGCAGAGAGCAGCTCTCCCTCACGCGAGCCAAGTTGCTGCTGTTCCGAATGAGCATCATTACAGGTAAAGTGTCATTGCTGCGCCACTCTGTCTGTCCATTAAAGCCAGCGGTGTCCATTGATGTCATCTAATCATAGGAGTCGCCTGCCCACTTGTCTCTATCTGTAACCTTCACCTCGCCTTGTCAGATTGATGTGAGTGACCCCCCCCGGGTCAAACTCAAAGTTTCAAGGGAATCACCTGGATAGTTTTTGTACAACGTACCACCAAGTACTGAAGAAAAAACGCCATCATAGATTACTCAGTCAGCCACACCCACCAATTAATGTATAATTAGGATGGGTGGAGCCCATGTCAGGGTGCTTTCATACCTGTACATAGGGTCGAGGTTTTGGTCCATACAATGTGTCCCTGTGACAGGAATATTCACACCGTGGGCCTGCCCATGCGTTCACCTCCAGTAGTCATGGCAACACGATGCTTCGCCTCATCAGTGCTGCCTGGTCTGCAGAGACAGTGGTCGGTGTGAACAGGGCTCACTTGGTCTGAACTGACTGGTGTGACAGCACTGTGGGCCAGTAATGAGTGAAGGACAAGTTTCTGTCCCAGCACTGTCCAACAAATGTTCCACCAGTTCACCCCGCTGGGCTGAACTGGCTGGTGAGATGGGGAGGGGGGGCTTGTGCTCTCACTTCACAGCGCAAAGGTCCCGGGTTGAAACCCCGGTGGGGTCTGGCTGAGAGGAGTCTGTGTGTGTGCGCGTGTTTCCTCCCTTCAGCTCTGAAACATGTACAAGGTCATCTGGTGACTGCAAATATTCCATATTTGTCCCTGCAACCTTTAAATGGATCAGTGGTGTGGAAGGTGAGCGAGGATACACATGCTTCTATGTTTGGCTGTGAGGTAAAGTCGACATGCTCAAGTCAACTCATTTTAAGATAGAATAAAATGGCCTGAGAGTCAACCGCTTTGTGGTCATGCCATGACATGATGTAAAGGGAATCCCTGGGTATTATGCCTCACATCCAATCACTCCTTCAGTTTATAAACCCCTGCACATTGCAAGAATCGACCAATCACTTCTGATGATCAGGGTCCTGGCTGCAGCCCCCCCCAGCCTCGCGGAGTCTTTTTACATGAATCCTCTAATGAACAAGGAATGGAATTACTGTTTGTTATATCAGCAGGGGTCTGAGGACTGTCCTGCATAATTGGGAAGTAAGTGGAATAGATCTGTGAATATGAATAAATAAGTCCAACGTAATTAATGAGGACCAATGATTCGACCGGTGATAATTAAATCTGCCATGTTTTTCAATTTGCATGATTAAGATGTTAGTTAACGTTATGTTGTACGCGCGCGTTACAGGTTGTTCATTCTCAAAATGTCAACATATCAGAATTCTCAACACTGCACTTAATTATCTTCAGGAGCTTTAAAACTATCAGCTAAATCAATTAACTTTAATCTGCAACCAATTAAAGTGTGACTTTTAGGAATGCTAATGTGCCACATGTTGTACTTATACCTCTCAGAAACACACACGCACATGCTCGCATACACACACACACACACACACACACACACACACACACACACACACACACACACACACACACACACACACAC
>JAUESF010000001.1:764616-776921 GCA_032274765.1 Malacoctenus tetranemus | reverse complement strand
TGCTGCCTGCGCGCAAAATTTAGCTGGATGAGTTTCTCTCCAAATCACAAAGCGCTCCGCGAATCCGCTCGCCCAAACAAATGAGTCCATAAGTGAAACGCGCAACACAAACAAGTCACCCAGTACTCAGTCTTTCATGTACACGCAGACACAGACACACACACACAGACACACACACACACAGACTCACACACTCATCCTGCGAGCAGCAGCAGCAGCAGCAGCAATCTCATCTCTGTTGATCATCGTTAATTATTCAAATTAATTCCTAATCACTGAAAATGGAGGATAGACAAACACTCATTTCCATAGTTATTTGCCTCAACTTTTTTTTTTCCCTTTCTACCGACCATTAACCAAGTGATGAATTGGGGCACCGTGTTTATTAATTTATTAAATGCGTTTCATTTCCAGTGTGGTGTTGTAAGTGTCAAATGCATTCTAATGGTTGTTTTCCCCTTACCTTTTATTTTTCATTAACATTCATTAAAACATCTGGCTCACTCGAACAAGCCATCTGCGTGTGCGCCGATCTCACACAAAGCATGAATACAAATCGTCCGAGCGCCGCCGCGTCGTCTGTGGCCACGTTTTTCTCGCGGCTGCAGATGCGTGGAGGTTGTGCGGTGGCGAGCGGCGACGTGGGCGAACTTAAAGTGCTCGTCTTAATTATGCACATAATTTGTTTTCTTTTGGTGGGCTTCCATTTGCGCCGCATGTTTATTGTGCTGTCGATTTCCATCTCATTTCTTATTAATGTCGTTTCACCATTATTTAATCATATTGCTCACAGACACATGTTCAAAAGTCCGCTGAAAAAGCAATTAGACATCCAGTCCGCAATCTGTTTCCAGATAAACTTGACGCATGATGACACTACTGAGGAGCTTGCCTTGTGCAATGGAGAACTAATTATCATTGTTATTAATATTATTATCATTAACATTTTGTGGAACTCTTAATTCAGCAACGTTGCAGCTCACTGTGGCATATGAGGTCTGGTCCATTTAGCAGTTCGGACAAACAATGAACTGATGGAGGCTCTCTGACTCGAAGCTCCAATAACATGAGTCTCATATTTTTGCAGCTCTGATATTAAAGGGATAGTGCACCCAAACAATGATGTGCCTTCATTTTCTACTCACCCCCATGCTGAACATTCTTGTTATCTGCCCACATTCGAGTAATGGAGGTCCCCGGTGCCCGAGCCAAAAACATCCATAAAAGTCCACAAAAACTTGTCAATATTCCTCCATGCTGCTCATCCAATGTAATCCAAGTGTCCTGAGTGGGTACCATCCATAATTGACTCTAAACGAAATCATTTAGAGTGTTTTTAGAGCCTAAACATTAGTAAATAGCATTTCCTGAATGCAAGCGCCTGCGAGTTCACGACACTACGGAAACCGCGGCAGACCAAACCAGATGACGGTGCGCATTCAGCGTCTACTGTGTCGATGATGCAGACACTGAATACGGGTGAGTAGAAAATGAAGGCCCATCATTGTTTGGGTGTACTATCCCTTTAAGCTTTCATGCAGCCCAGTACAGAAGTATATAAAGCAGGGGGTGCCCAACTTCAGTCCTTGAGAGCCCCTGTCCTGCAGGTTTTAAAAGTTTCCCTGCTCCAACACACCTGATTCACGTCAGCATGCCGTTATCAGCGCTGAAACGATACTTTGATCGTGGTCCATCCTTTCATCCATTGTCTTCTGCTTATCGGGGCCAGCAGCCTCAGTAGAGATGCCCAGACTTCCCCTCTCCCTGGACACTTCCCTCCCAGACACAGCCGGATGGTGAAGTCCCCCCAGCGTGTCCTGAGTCTTCCTGGGATTTAAACAGAGTGAATCTAAAACCAATGCCCTAACCACATCAGCTGGCTCCTCTCTATGTGAAGTAGCAGCACTCTTAGCTGAGTTGTGACACAACTTTTGCCCTTATCACTGAAGGTCCATCAAATTTTTCCCTCACTCAGGAGCCCCAGGATACTTAAGCTCCTCCACATAAGGCAGGAACTGTCCCCCGACTGTGAAGGGGGCACAACCCTCTTTTTTTTTGAGAACCTTGGATTCAGCTCGATCATCGCGACATCTTCTTGTGAGGGTCGAGAAGGTGTGTGTGCGCGCGCGTGCGTGCGTGTGTGTGTGTGTGTGTTTGGTGACATGTAGTGTTCAGTTTCTCTAGCTGACGTCTACATTCTAATGACTTCTACATTCCAACTCACTAATGAGTTGCCATGGCTTTCTAGCACTGTAGTTTTTGACACAACAGGACTTCCTGGGCAAGGCAAGTTTATTTATACAGCACAATTTATACACAAAGTAATTCAAAGTGCTTTACAGTAAAGGCAAACAAAGTCACGCATAAAAGCAAATAAAATCGCATAATGGAATTAAAGAAAATTGGTAACATTCAAGAGAGAGGTATTGTTTTAAGACAGCTGGTAACTAAATGTTTTGATGAAAAGCCTGAATAAATAAAATAGTTTTGAGGCCTGATTTAAAAGAAGTGAGTGAGTGTGCAGTCCTGAGATGATCTGGAAGTTGGTTCCAAAGGTGAGGAGGAGCGTAGTGACTGCTGCTTCACCTTGTTTGGTTCTGACTCTGGAACAGTGAGTAACGCTCTTTCTGAGGATCTGAGGTGTCTGGATGCTTTATGCTCTATGAGTAAATCTGAGATGTATTTAGGTCCAAGACCGTTCAAAGATTTATAGACCAGTAGTAAGATTTTTAGGTCAATCCTCTGACACACAAGAAGCCAGTGCAGTGACTGAAGCACAGGTGTAATGTGCTCCACCCTCTTTGTGTTGGTGAGGACTCTGGCTGCAGCATTCTCAATGAGCTGGAGCCGTCTGACTGATTTTCTACTAAGACCAGTGAACACATTGTTATAGTAAAAGAGTCTGCTGAAAATAAAGGCATGAATAAGTTTCTCTGAGTCCTGTTTAGTCAAAAACCTTTGATTCTTACAATATTTTTCAGGTGGTAGTAAGCTGATTTGCTGACAGTCTCGATGTGATTATTAAACTTCAGGTCTGAATCAATTATTACCCCAAGATGTCTTTCGGGCCTTTGGGAAAACACCTGTCTGAAGAGAGCTGTTGACAATCTGTAGTCCATCTGGTGTCACACAGTTAAAAACATTTTTAAAGTAAGTGGCAGGCAGTTCCTAGTTCCTAGTTCCTAGTTCCTTAGAGATGGCATTGACTGGGATTTCATTTATAACCGAGATAAAAAAAAAAAAAACAACAGACCTGACTATCCGTCAGTGCTTCGCCTAACCAGGGCTAATATCATAATTCTTTTGGGAAACCATACGCCTTGATACTTTTCACTGATAGGGTGCAAGACCATGTTCATACATGATCTTTGCTCCTGTTGTGAAAGGGTAGATCGGCAGATAGATTACCTCATCGATCCCTACAGGAAAAAAGACTACAGCGCTACAGCAGTAGTTCATATAAATCACCAGGACATGACCGACACAACACAGATACTGACGCAGGTCAAAACAAACCAAGAGCCTGTGAGTGTCCAAGTAAATACAAAGCTGAGATGCTTTGCTGCAAACCATCTTCAGTCAAAATAAGTCAAAACAGGCACACAGCACACATTTAGGTTTCACTTTCACTTTGCATTGGAGCAAATAAGAGATAGGACATGTAATGTTACGCACTCTCAAAGAAAGGTATTAACAATATTTGTAGAATTTCCTGACAGCGTTGCCTTTTTAAAAACATATTTCATACCATTGTGAGTTAATCGTATCACTGTCTTGTACATGTGCGAATTCCTTCAGATGTTGTTGATGTTTCCTCTCCATCTTTTTGAGTTCCACATTCACACTTCGTGTTTCAATTAAGCCTATGCAATCCTCACTCGAGTTCGAGTGCCCCCAGTAATAGACATGTTTGCCCCAGCGCAGCGTTTATGTTTTGAAGCATAAGTGTGCATGAGTGAGCAGCTGCGGAGGGAAGCGGTGGAGAGGGGAAGTGTGCCTGGCAGCACCCGTTAACAGCGGCCCCTACGCAGCCATCATCTACAAGCGTTTCCAAAAACAGATGGGCTGAATTACCTGCAGTCCTGCTGTTGTTACACAACTCTTAAAGCTCCAACCAACACTGTCGGCCACTTCTTAGCGTGCGCTTCAAAGTGCCAGGCCTCGCAGCTTGGCTGAATAGAGGCAGCGTTGTGTCGTGATGTAGCCCGACCCACTGATAACACTCAGCTAGAAAACCAGTGAGTGGTGCAACGAACTTCTGTTGCTAATTTTCTCTACGGTGGCAATCTTACCATTTTAGTCAACGTAGGGGTCATAACACAGTAGTAAGAGACAAAACTGAACCGCAGATAGCAGAAATCCCATTGAACAAATAAATAAATAAATAAATGACTTCAAACGAGCCACAATGCAGTGAGCAATAAGGATTCAATTAAATGTCGACAATTTTGGAAATAATTTTTTTTATTTCATTTTCTGCTCAAACAAAAGAAAAATGTGTTGTTTCTGGTCCAGCCCTCAAACAACAAAACCCATGCATGTTCCCTGAATTGGAATGAGCCTGACACCCCTGCTCGAGGTGCTCCAACCAATCACGTTCCTCTTCATGATAGTGAGCCTGGCAGCGTTTAGCAGGTTTTCCACGGCATCATCCCTTGACAGTGTCTGCCTTGCCTTAATGCCTGACAACATACTTTGCTCTGAATGGTTTCTGAAGGTACAGAAAGAGAATATTGCCTGCTACAAAATTAACTTTATAGTATAATGTCACAAGCGTTTAATTAAGCCCTAAATACAGCCAGAAACACGTGTTATAAATACACATTGGTGGCAGACTTCAATAGCCATGGTCGCCATGGTCGCGTTGAAGGTGGTGGTGGTGGTGGAGGGGGGGGGACTTGAAACTGTGCTGTTAGCATGTGGAAAGCATGGCCCTGATGCAGGGGGTTTGTGTGTGCTGAAAGAGGGTGGAGTGACTCCTTTTTCCACCAATGCTGTGCACCAGAAATACTGCGACGTGCATGGTTTGCATCTGATAAACATTTCATAAGCTGCACGGGCAAGTTGACCAGCCGCCCTCAGTATCCCCACGTAAACAACATCACTCAACTGCTTCCGTCTTCTGCATATTAGAGGTCTTACTGTCCCCTGTCGTGGTGACAACCATCCTCTTCCCTTCTGCAATCCTACTCAGTATGTATGTACCCCGAGTCTTCAACCCGCTTGTTTCATGTATGCATGTCGCAATAAGGGGTAAAGCATTTTTGAGCTCCACAAATAGCAAAGTACATTTGTAGTTTTTCTTTGTCACTCAACATGTACAGTAACTGTAAAATATTTAAGTGTGTTACTGTCATCCCAGACAGCCTGTGGTTGACTTTGAATATTTGATGCTATCTTCACCTGTACAAGTTTACTGCCTTATCTGAGCGAAAGAGAAGACCGAGTTCAAACAAAGACATCACGCTTGGTTGACAGGAAATACTGCTCCAGGACTGATTCATAATATTTCGATATTACCCCGCAGCCACAGATCTGAGAGCAGCAGTCTGTGGCACCACTGTGACTGGCAGGTCCAAATCAATTTGTTGTGTTAATCCCACAGTCCATGTGTAGCATTCTGTGTTGAGGCTGAACCGAAAAGCTTTCGCTCCTCCCAAGGAATCATACTGATGAGGTGTCTAACTCCATCTCTTCTCTTCTCCCTCACTTCCTTTCCTTGTTCGGATCACCGGCGTTGTGCGCGCTGAAGTGTGTGTGCTCGTGTGTCTGTGTGTGCTCGTGTGTGTGTGTGTGTGTGACCTCCAAAAGCACAAACTGACCCTGAAATTATGCAACGTTTCTCAGCAAAAACCTATTTCGAGAATAAAATGCAGGCGCTGAAAACATCCTCAGCCCTCTGATGCTTTTCATCATAGCCCAGCATATTATCATTGTCTGAGGCAGCTCAGGACCAAGACAGGGTGTCATGCCAAAGCCGGGCTTTTATGAGGGGTTTTATATTCATTTGATGATCCTGCGGGCCTGTGTTTCCTGAGTGGATTATCCATATATGCCAGTGCTGAGCCCTTTTTATATTCAGCGCTGCGGCAGAGTCAATAAGGTCCATTCTGCATACAATATTCAAGATTATACAAGACAGACAGCATAATTCGCACTCAATCAGAATACAAATGACTGCAGACAGTGGAACAACACACTCAAAAACAAACACAGCTGATTCTCGGTGCCGGGACGGGCTCAGGCGTGAGCACCTTGGTGCGCTCGCAGCCACACAGGCACTGCTTTCCTCAGTGCATAAACCCACAGGGATTTTGAACCTCTGTTTGCTATAGAGTCCTTGTTTAGTGAAGTCATGGTCTGAAATAATGCATGTTATAAAATGGGAGGCAGAGTGGGCATGAAGGTGACAGGCCGCCTGTCCATTTTTTTTGTCCTTGCTCGTGCATACTCACCTGAGCAGGCTCTAAAATGACGCTCCGAGCACATAAGTCATGTTTATAATTGCATTAACGCATTACGAACTGTTCCCACTTGCAGCCACCATAAAAATCGCTCTCCATGGGATGGACCGGGAGATGAGGGAGGAGTACCTGGTGGTCATTCAGGCAAAAGACATGGGAGGTCACATGGGCGGCTTGTCGGGAACGACCACTGTCACCGTCACGCTGACGGACATCAACGACAACCCACCAAAGTTCGAGAAAAGTAAGTGACTTTCAGCATCTCCCGATGGCTCAAATTCAAATGACTGCTGCCCAGAACAAACGTTTGTCAGACAGCGCGGAAACAAATGTGTCACTGTGACGCCACGTCAAACTGTGACGTCATGCGGTTTGGTGGAGGCAGTCGAGACTAGTGTGTGTTCCTCTCCAGGTCTGTATGAGTTCACCATCCCTGAAGACTTGCCAATCAGGAAAATGGGCGGCAAAGTGAAGGCCAACGATCGCGACATCGGCGAGAATGAGAAGTCCACGTACAGCATCATCGAGGGTGACGACCAAAACATGTTCGAGATCGTCACAGACTTGCAGACGCAGGAAGGGATTCTCCAGCTGAACAAGGTGAGATTCCCCTTTGTTCTGTGTGCTGTGCACTCAAGTTTATTCTTACCGGTAAATCGACACACATTCACCGAGCGCAGTGTGGAGCTGAGAAGTCAGCCACAGCTACTGAACATTCATGGACACACAAAGGCTGCAGCGATCCTGTTCCAAAGATCATGTCCCATGTTAGCGCTGGTTGTACAAGTTGACCTCCGACCTCAGCTGGACCTCGGTGGATGTTCCCTCCACTCCAGGCCCAACTCACTCTGAACCAAATGAATTTGTTTGGCTGGTTTGATGTTTGCGCCTGCTTTCCCCCTCCAAGACCCCCGTGTAGCTTTGCATCAATGTGCTTGGATGCAGCTCTCTGCTAACAGTAACTCACCAGTCAGCCTCTGTGACGTCCCCCGTCTTGTTGAGTCAGCAGATTTTCCATTGATTGCTTCTGAAAGAAACAAAACCGGACCTCACAAATTCAGGAGATTTATCCAACAAAAACTAATGCTTCAGTCAAACCTGATATCTGAAACTTGAGACCACAAAATCCGAATTTACTTTTCACCCACTAAACAAGACAAAACTAAAGAGTTCATGCGAAAAACAATCAACTTCTGAAACAAGATGGTTAAATGGCTTTGAATTGTGTGCAGCGAGCATAGTTGCTAAAAGATGCTGCAATGTTCACCTGCTACGTGAATGGAGGACGAGTGCTTGCCTACATGGTGTGAGAGGTGAAGCTTGCAAAATTAAAGGGGCAGATTCTTCTGGCTTGACTTGAACACGAGTCTTTTGTTTCTTACCTTTAAGAGAGGCTTCGACGAAATGATGTTAAATATTAAAGAAGTCTGGAGTCTGAACCCCCAAAGAGCCAGAAGACTTGAGGAGTACTTGCTCTTTAGTGTGTATTGTTAAAAACAGTTTTTTTGTTTATTGAAGAAAAAAAATCTTCAAAAAAGAGCAAAAACACTCAAAATGAATTCAAAAACTACTTTGGGCATATTTGTAGTTGTGAGTAAAACGTGGGACCTCTCAGCGAGGACGCTTCGTGGCAGATATGTGGAAACGAAGAGGCCTGACTCGCTGTTTTTGTTGCATGATGGTGTTATTTTGACATTACAGGCTTCACCCGTTTAGCTGCAGCTTCGCCTCGCTTCAGGCGAGGTGTTGGATCGCTCCCGTTGGCTCGGCTGACATCCTAACTTTGGTTCGGCCTCTGTTTCGCTAACACCCACACTCCCAACGCCACGAGAGCAGATGGACACAAACCTTAAGTAGCCGGTTGTTCTTTGCGACACTCACGCATCCACATGTGAGCGAAGCAGTCGCTGGTAAATTGCCTTGCTCCAGGATACTTCGGCAGCTCTTGCGAGGAGAGGCGAAGTGTTTCGTCAAGCGCGTTCGTGAGGGTGTTCCCAGGTGCCTGGGGAAAACAAGTCATCCTGTCAGGAAGCTCCATTCATGGATCCTGAGGCCAGCACAGCAGTGCATCATGGTGTAGTACAGTGCAAGACGGGCATCAAATATAGCATGCAGGCCACAAAGTAGCCCTGCATCCAAAGGAGTCGCACCTCCCGTCGCGCCATTTGTGAAGTTTCTTTCCTTGACTTGCCTGTGGACAAGTCCAGCATCCGGCCCTTTACTGTGCTCACTGGAGGGACATGGGATTTGCATGTTAAAGGCACAATGCATCTTAATGACAAAACGTGCACGCACCCGTATCTCAAGGCTATCTATGGAAAATCCAATCCGGATTTAGAGCCCATGCCATCAAAGAGCCCGCAGCACTTGCTACTTACACATGCATGCAGTCGAGAGAAGCATTGCTCACTCGGAAGGTGTTTGGATTTTTCTGACTCATGCGCATGATTGATGGATGAGTGCTCCTGAGTGCCGAGTCACAGCTGGTTCAATGTCTGCGGAGAAACGGCACAACATCACTCAGGCACGCGGCGCCATTGTATCGCGATGTAAAAAAAAAAAAAAAGACGATTCCCCCAAGGACACGCGGTGTGACTTTGTCAAAGTGTGAACAGTGGAGCGCGTGGGAGGTGGAACGTATAGGAGCGGAAAGCAATCTGCCGGGACCGCCATTCACCACCACGAACGAAAACATCAGAGGAGAACAAACTTGACACAAAGTCATAAAACCTCCGAGTGTTGACAAAGCAAATGTCAGATGCGTTAGCCTTTTAGGCAACCTCCACTTCTACATCCCCGCCCAGAGACCTCCCCGATCAGCTCCTGCTTTCTGCCCGCGGTCCTTAGCAGTAGGGGGTGGGGATGGGGGGTTTCCTGTGTGACTAAAGCGAGATGGATGATGCAGCGCGTGTGCGCGTTTCTACGCTTCGCCGTGTCTTCCAGTTGGAACGATTGAAAAAGCAGGACGTGTCGCTCCGTTCCCGCTCTTCGGTTGCAACGTCTTCACCGAGTGTTGCCCTCTGACAAGGCCGATGGAAGAATAGACGCCGCGCGACTCGCCCCCCCGTCCTTGTCAACAGCTGTGTGGGTAAAGTGCCATCTAAATGTGGAATTCAAATCATTGAAGATCCTTTGCGGCAAGGTTAAAACATATTGATCTAACTGGAGCTGGTGGAGGCACAAACCGGGGGGATAGATTCTTCGCTGTTTGAGTTTTTTAAGCTTTTTATCTGCTTCGCCCCCAGGCCTGTCGAGGGATGTTAGTGGGATTCTGAGCTTTCACCCCTGCAGCCAGCGCTGAACTTTGAAGTCCCTAAATGGCCTGTGTGTACATGCTGATTTCGATGTTGACACTTGAGCAAGGCCCGAGAATAACGCAACGGGGCGGCGGAGAAAACAAGAGCGTGGCTTTGTTGTCGAGTGTATTTGCTCTCCTCGTTTGGAAAATTAAGACGTGCGGAGCTGAAGAAAAGGAACCTGTACACCGGTTGAGGAACCTTTTTTTGTAAAAAAAAAAATTGTTCAAGATTTTTTTCTTTATCTGCTCTCTGCCGTTTTTCTTCTGCACCAGCGGATCTCTTCATAATCAACAGGAGCCGTGCACCGGCACCTCTGCGCATACTAATACGAATCAAAGTGGCTCTCGCTGGATTATTCAGCCAAAGCTCTGTGTTCGCTCATTGAATTAATAATTTGAAGGGGTCAAAACAGGACTTGTGTTTTGATTCCATGGTTAACGTATTATACAGTTTGAAAAGAGCAGTCTGCGTGGATTCTTTATTTGATCGGGTAATTGCTATTGAAAATAATTCTAATTAAACGTAACTGGGGGGGTGATTAAAGAAGCTGTTTACCACCATGTTTTCCTTAAAGTGGATTTGGTATAACTGAATATGCCAGTAACAGTGAACAAGCACCCCCCTCCCCCTCCTTTCCCTCCTTCCCCTCTTTGTGACAACACCTAAAACAAACGTAATGAGTTGTTTCCACATACTGTCAGGAGCCAATAACTGCGGAATGCCCAAAGCACAGAGACACAACCCCACTGGCTTTGTAACAAAGAGATAAAGGTAAGAATTGAGTAGCGATAGCAATCAGACACTCCACGCAGCTTTATTCAGTATGAAATGAAACTATTCTATAATGCATACATGTGCTTTTCTTATCTCAGCACACATGGAGAGAGAGCGTCTGTCTCTGTATTTTGTGCTTGTAGCTGGGTGTCATCTGATCCTTTAAAGCCTATTGTTTTGATTGAAGGCCTCTGCAAAATGGCATAAATGCTGTCTTTTGTAAAAAGCCAAAAGAAAAGAAATGAGTCCAAAAACTATCAGTGTCCTCTCACAGAAAACCAAACGACAGTATGTTTTTAATGGAGCCAATCTGGTAAACACAAATGTGGCTCACAAATTGCCAAATTGCCAAATGCTTTGATTCTATCCAAACCTCCACTGAATGTGCGACCCCCCCCCCAAAAAAAACAGGGTCAAATATCATAATAAAATATTTGATGAATGAAATTCTTACGTTTTGACGTAACCTTGGCAAATCCAACTGCTTTCATCAGCTCCAACATCAGCATGGTGCCATGGTGTTTGATGCTGTGTGATCGTCCAGGTAAGTTCGGGCTGAGACTCGGTCCTTAAAAGAAGAAGCTGGACCCATCCCGATGTAAACAATGGTGTTTGGATCATCATGGTTTTCAGATCACCTCACAAAGTTGTAATTATACTGGCGCACCAACAAAACACTGAAAGCTATGTTGTTTCTATCTATCTATCTATCTATCTATCTATCTATCTATCTATCTATCTATCTATCTATCTATCTATCTATCTATCTATATTAGGGCTGGGCAACGATTAAAACTTTTAATCCAAATTAATCCCATAATCCCACAGTTAACTGCATTGAAAGCGCAAAATCCAATAATGAATTGAAAAGTAGTTTATTGTGCAGTTTTATTGGAATATTCACCCATATGAACAAAAGCGTCAAATCCTTTGTTGTGCAAACAATATTAAAATCAGCACTGTTAAATATCATATTCAGTTAAAATGTACTTATTTAATAGATTTAAATACAAAAATGCAAGCGTATTGCCACTGCCAGGGCGTTTAAGTGATCCTGATGGTTATGAAAAATAAACACAATCTACGTACAAAATCCTGAGCCACAGTCATAACATTGAAACAGACAATTTCTGAAGCAACAGCAGAAACATTTCTCTTTTATCAGGGAGAAAGAAAAGAAAGGGTGAAACACCAAACACTCCACTGCTGGGACTTTCCTTACAGGGGACTGGAATGATGGTCTGCAGCTATCCACTTCACTTTGGTGTTTGTTAGCCTCCCTTGCTTTTGTTTACCTATACGTCTCCCACACGTTGCATTGAACGTCGTCTGCCGAAGCCTTGCTGCACTGTCTGCTTTGTTGAATGGTTAGCTCACATCAACAGTGTGCTTTGCATTAAGGTGATAGTTGAGACTGGAAAGACTCCTGTAATGAGACAATTCAGCTTGGCAGTGGCAACAAACGATTTTGTTTCTGTCCAATCCGCCGTCTGGAAGTACTTTATAATGAAAATGACCATGTAAAAGTTTTGTAGAGTTACTCTTTTTCTCCATGCTTGTTCTGTTTTTATTCCCACATCCTCTTTCCTCCTTTTCCGGCTCCGCAACAGACGTTTACAAAATAAAAGCATGTGAACAATGCATTAAAAGATTGATGGGTTTACGCAAAAACAAGACACTACATACCCAGCCCTAATACACACACACACACACACACACACACACACACACACACACACACACACACACACACACACACACACACACA
>JAUESF010000001.1:727031-749260 GCA_032274765.1 Malacoctenus tetranemus | reverse complement strand
ACACACACACACACACACACACACACACACACACACACACACACACACACACACACACACACACACACACACGGCCATAAGAGACATCCAGGAACCAAGAAATTAGCTAAGTAAAAATAGTAAAATTGGCAGGTAAAGTGTCTTAGTCCAAGACTGAGACTGATTAAATGTTACAGTGAATAAGTGAATTATTTCTCAAAATAACACACAAAGAATTCAGAATGCATAATTTGAGGCTAAAAAATCAATAAGCAAACCAAAACTCATAAAATGTAAAGCCAAGCTATACAACACAAAACAAAGAAGATCATTGGTTTATTAATTATCCGTTCACAGAAGTTCACAGGCAAAACAAATAAGGTTGCACAGGACAATAGAAAATGAATTTTGGAGAAAGGTTTTAAACTGTTAGGTGAAGATGGTTACACTGAAGACAAGAGCTGCTGCAGCATCAGACACAGGGTGGCCAGGCTTTCAGATGAACACGTCCAGGTGGACTTGTGAATCTTTCTTGACGTGGAGTGAGGGGAAAAAAAAACGCAACCCCCAAAAACTGCAGAATATTTCACAGTTTCAGTACAAATGTCAACAAAAGATGGCATTAATTCACATTTACATGTCATCATCTTTTAATTTAATTTAATTTAATTCTAATTGTTAATTTTGTTAATCTATTTTAATATTATTAATTGTATTCATCTAGTTTAATAATTTTAATTAATTAATTTTAAATTTATTTATCTATCTTACACTCCTTTATTATTTTTTTAAAGCACATTTTCCCTTTCTTTCTGCACCCCCTGTGTTTTCCCGATACAAACTGCTCGTAACGAGTGAGTTTCTTAATCGTGAAATCAATAAAGTCGATCTTATCTTATCTTATCTAATCTTATCTTTTAAACAGCAAAATTGATGGTTTTTGTGAGTCATTTTCAACAAGACTCCACGGAATTGAAGCTTTTAGAGGAAAGACATACAAACTACAGCAGTTTGTCTTGTGAATGAAGTGAAATCATAACAGTTCCACTAAAATACAAACAATAACGTGAATAAATGACCTGAAGAGGTCAAAATGCTTTGGAAAAACGGTCAAAGTAAAAAAAAGAAGAATGTTAAATGTATTGAATGACCTAGGAGGGACAAAGTATCAAATGTCCTTTACTTAATAACACAATATTTCTCAGATTTTGAGTGTTGTGTTCAAGAAAATCTGCACAGGCTTTGAGCCAGGTAATGAATAAAGGAGTCAACAAAGGGGAATTGAATTTGAAGGAGTCAAAATGCCAGTTTCAGTGACCACAATGACACAGCTTGCTGAGGGCCGCACTAAAAGATGCTTTTTTGCAGAGTTACTATTTTGCACCACTGATTATGAATAGCACCTATTCTGTTGGGAGGGGCAGGACGGGACTCTCGAAAGGGACTGTCAATTACCAATGATGAATAATTCCAATTAAAATGCAATAGAGTTAGACTACCTTTATTTTTTGTCTTTTTTGACTTTAGTCACCTATGACTCATTGATGTGTGTGTTTCTAAAGCCTCATGTTTTAATCATAGGGGCATGTGGGGATTTTACAAACAGCCCTTTGAATGGTGAGAGGGTTTTTTTGTTTCTCCTCCGCTCCTCCTTTTTCTTCTCTGCCTTGAAACCCGTCTCGCTCCGTCGATATCGGCCGGAACGTGGATTGATGCGTCTTATCATCGGCTCAGGAAATGAGGGGAGAAATAAAGGCTCAAAATAAAGGAAATTAAACTAGGTCACAGAATTACCTGGGAATTTGGCTCTAACGCTGTTTTCTCCCAAGCTGCCTCCCATTCATTCACCTCTGCTCTTCTTTTTTTATCTCCTCCTTTTATCTGTTTCATCTCTCTCTCTCTCTCTCAATCTGATCTGTCTATCAGGGAATCACAGTCAGATATCCAGAGCCATCGTGGCCATCAGGGTAATGGACATTAATGACAATGCCCCCGAATTCGCTAACGAGGCCGAGGCCTTTCTGTGCGAGAATGGAAAACCCGGACAGGTAAGAAACGGACTCATTCATCAGCGCGGCGATCTATCACTTTCTTTCTCCCTCTGTCCTTTTTTTTTTTTCTCCCCCTCCCTCTCCTCCCCCGTAATCATTGGCCACAGTGAATTATAGGCTATTTATTTCACTGGGAAACTACCGAGGTGGGAGTCGTACTCCGCTCTCTGGGCAGCGGCCCTCCCTCGACACAGCGGCGCACAGAGCGAGGGGGGGGGGGAATGAGAGCAGTCAGGATTGATCAGAGTGGATCATAATTCAAGACCGTCTTTCATGTCCTCCTCCAGATGGCACAATGCTTCCCCCTCAGCCAAAAGCTCTGGACGAGTGCTTAGCGTTCCCCCCTCTCATCAATCGACCTCATTCAGGGGGGGGCCTCACGTGCGACATACAACGGGGAAGCTTTATTGAAAGGAGAAAGAGGGAACAGTAACCTGAAAAAAAGCTGGAATCTGTCCTGCAGGGCCTCCATTCTAATTTCGAATCAATCATAAAGACGTACAGCTTGATAAGGCCTACGATGACAGATTAACAGATTGAGCCAGGAGCCTGAAAGTGTGCCACGCCAGACAGGACCTCATTGATAATAATCTCGCAACCCTGGGAATGAATAGGCTGCATATTTCACCAGGGTCGGATGGAGGCACGCTGTTGCGCCGGAGCGATCTGCTGTGAACAGAGTAATGAATTGGCTGCCTCTCGCTTTAACGTCTCCTCACCCCTCTCTGTCTGCTTTCTCATGTGTTCCACCCAGGTGATTCAGACGGTCAGCGCGGTGGACAAAGACGACCCCATCCAGGGCCACAGCTTCAATTACCGGCTGGTCCCCGAGATGCTCAACAACCCCAATTTCACCCTCAAAAAAAATGCAGGTGAGAAAACAAAAAAAAAAGGAGTCCAAAGGAAAAAAAAAAAAACAACGAGCGGCGAAAACGCTTTGTGGCAGCATGACGGAAGCTTCCCCAAATTCTTCCAATGGGGTTTGCACTCGAATGTCTCACCCGCGGCGCGTTAGCTCACGCTGCAACGCGAAATCTGGTGGATCAGTGTAGCTCACAATTAGCAGATGTGAAATTGTCCGGACACCAGCTTCCTCTTTACTCCCCAGTGCGTTTTGAGGGAAGCTAAATGACTGGGATCCAAACGGCTTTCCCCGGTTGTCTCGCGGCTCAATGTAGGGTGACTTCCCGGGAGCTGCTGCAGCACAGCAGATGGCACTAAATTTATTTGCTAAATACCCTGATTGGCTTATTTTTCCAGACCCCCAACTCCACCCATCCACCCACCCCTTTCTCTCGAGCACGCTGCATTCAAAATGACGTGGAGCGTTTTGAGCCAAGGGCGAACGCGCCGTTATGTGGCCGTCTGTTTTGACGTTGCGGCTCCGGGTTCAGTCACTGAAACCAGAGTCCAAGAAAAAATGGTCATTAAGCGAGGTAGCCATGAAGATACAAAGCTCTCGCTGTTGAAGTAGACACATTAGCATCGGCAGGAGCACAAAGATGCTGCAGTCATAATCACAAGCCTTGGCCTACCTGCATCTTTTCCTCCATGTTTCGCAAGAATCCGCCCTATTTATGGCTCCTTAAAATACTCACTTTCATTCATTTATTTATAATTATTTCCTTTTTTAAATTTTTCTTGCCAGATGCTGCTTTTATACATCTCATCACACTTATTAATTTAATCAAATTTCCACAGAATTTATTGAATGCTGATCATCACCGTTGTCACATTCCATCCAATAAGAAGCTAAGTCTGCTTAGTGGTAAAGCCAATCAGCACACTGACGTACAGGAGGAGAGAGATAAGGTTAAAATGAGGTAGAGAAAAAAGAGTCATGTCATTCATTTAGCATTCAACAAATCCTAAAGCAGCATCACTACAAATTGAGCATGTTGTTTAAAGGTCCAGTGCAACATTTTGTAGCGTGTTGACACAAGACATCCAAACTGAGTCCCTCCAGCCTTTCGTGAGTTCTTAGTCCCATTGAGATTTCATGGTTAAACACAACAATGACCAACGTCTTCCTAGCTGCTGGTTTACATCAAGGACCAGCGAGATGTAACAGGGAAATACTACCTGCCTGTAATGTGCAAGCGTTTTATAATTCCCCTCTTTTGTGAGGTGTAAAAACTGCACTCAGCCCTGATGTAAACTGTGCATTGACCTAATAGTGTGTGGAGCCGGCAGTTTCCTGTACTCAGCCCTTCTAAGAAGCGGAGATTCAAAAGTTTCCCGAGACGATGTCTCAGATAAAAACCCTCATGAGACGTGTTCGCCACTAAAAACACGCCTGTGTGTGACACCAAAACAACAAAATGAAGCTTTCTCTCCCGCTCCCCCTGCCTCACAACCAAAGCAAATACGTGTTGTGGTTTCGCTCAGTATGACACACACCACGCGAACACGCAGCAGCCCCCCACCACCACCACCGCCGCCGCCATCACCAATCCCACCTCGCACTTCAGTGACTATTTCCATCTGAATCGGCAGCTGTGGGAGACACTTCAGTGAAGAGCGCCGGGCTCCTGTGAGCCTCCGCTTTTGTTTGCTGTGATGATTCTAATTGTGGGGATTGCACAGTGAAGAGGTTAAGGGTTACCTTCCATTTGGGGGGTGGGGGTGAGGGTGAGGCGGCGGGGCAGAGGCTTCTGGCTGAATGCTTCCAAGATGTCTGACGCCGTGACAAAAAAGTGGGGCAGTTGGCAGCAGAGGCAAGTGCACGTGCTGTAATGCTGACAAAGACAAGCTCGCGAATATTTCCAGGCTCTGTGATTAGCTTTTGAACAGGAAACACAATGCTCCTCTTCACAAATGCAAACAGAGCACATGCCTGTTTAATTCAGGAGGCTCAAGGCCTCTTTGTGAAGCCACAGTCTAACTTGGCTCCACGTTTAGCTAAGTTCTCCAAAGCTGCTGACTCCTCTCTGTGTCGACTGATGTCAAATCATACATTAGCTATTAGCATCTGCATTGTTAATGTGACGGGTCAGTCATTCTCTGTAATCAAAGATACATAGAGGGTCCACAGAGCTTGGAAACTCTCTTTCTTGGAGACTTCGGCCCTCCTGCTGATTGGCTTAAAAGAAAATCCCCCCCCTCCAGCCCCCCCCCTTTAATCTGTGATTTGCCCAAAACTTTACAGTGAAGCCAAACATTAGCTGACACACCCATTCTCGGGGACAAGCAAAGACAGGAGCCTTCAAAGGAAAACAACGCGCAGCATCTAATTGTTTTCCGAGCCTTCAGGCCCCCTGGGGTCTTTTCGAGGCCGGCCTCTATTTTTGATGGCCCAGTCTCCAGGTCAGGAGCCATTGGGATTCTGGACTTTAATACTCAGCTCGTAATAAAGTCAAAAGCTGAGAAAATCCCATTGTAAAATATTTGGCATGTTCCTTTTTTTCCCCACAAAAAATACAGTTCAAAAACTGAATAATTTTACTGTTTTCCACACAAAAACAGTTGGACCAGTTCAATGCACGAATGCGGTTCAATAAAGTGATTAGTAGAAGCAAAGGAGAATGCAGTAGATTTAGCACAGCTGCTTTACTTCTGATGCTGCTGTGAACGTGGTGTCAGACCACTCGACGCAGGGAAACACCAGCCTGCTGCTGGCGACACTGTCGAGGGGCTTTTTGGGGGGGGGAGCGTAAAGACAGAGCGCTTCAAGGAGGCCAGTGAGGCTGGTTCCAAATTACAAACATTATACTACAAGTCAGTCCATTCACTCATATTGGAAAAGTGGCCTTTTAGAAGCCGTCCATCCATCCATCCACCCATCCATCCATCCATCCATCCTGCTTTTCCAATTAGATGTTAGGGTGAGCTGAAGCTGATCCAGCTCGGAGTGGATCTGGGCTCTTCTGATCACCATCTCTACACATTCTCAACCGTCCAGGGTCTCTGGATGAGCTCGCCAGATGTGCTCAGATAAAACACTCGTCCAGTTGATCTGATCCCGCCTCCTTGAGACACTGTTTGACCGCAGAGCCTGATCGAGGTACGTCTGAGTAATGAACTGACAAGCTGCAAAGAGGCCGAAATTCAGTGAAATCCAAGAAAGCGTTATCTCTCCAAAATGTTGTCTTTTTGACACAACATGATAGTCTTGCGTGCAAAGTCCAAGTGGTGAAAACGCGGGCAGAATTGAATCCAGCAGCATCACCTCTTCTGCCCCCTCCAACCCCATTCACATCGGGTTATGAAGTATGTACGTCATTGTGGTTTGACAACCAAGGTGCCGCCGCCGCGCATTCGCTCGTCGAGTCGCCAGAGGCTTCAGTTTGAGCGCGCTCCGACTGTTCGCGTCACTCCCGTTGTCAGTGCTGTCATTTGCAGCCTCCCACATATTAAGTTATTTACAGGCGAGTATTAATTTAAACGGGGCTTTTGCTTTTGTGGCTGTGCTGATTAATATTTGAGCGCTGGCAGCGTTCATCACCATCCCACAGGCGGCAGATTAAAAAAAAAACGCTGCTAATGTGGCCTCACGTGCGCTAAAGAAGAAAAGCATTCTCGTGGCTTCTGTGTTGCGTCTGCGCGAAGGTTATCTGCACAGCTGTCTCTCTTTGTGGAGCACATTCCCGTCTGTGGATGGCTCTGACGAGCACGACACGGTTCTTTCTATTTTTAACATCAGTCGTTGCCAAGAAAACCCAAAAAAAGTGCAAAAAAAAAAAACAACAACCCAAAAATCCGACCTGTATACGGGGGGACATGCCCTGATGGTTTACTACAGTGTGGTTGATGCGCAGCGCTGCTGAGTGATCCAAACGAAATAGGACATGTTGGTGCTCACAAAAGCAGAGCGTAGCACTTTGTGGCAGCACTCGAAAGAGAATAAATCTGAGCATATGTTCACATCAATTACAGATTGTGCAAAGCAAATAATTCTATCACGAAGCGTTCCATCTTTTGATTAAGTTTGCTCTGTCAACGCGGATGTTTCAATGCGGCCCTTCTCTTGACATTACAGCTCTGCCCTCCCCCACCCCCCCCTGCCGCCCCCCTCCGCCCTTCCCACCCGCCTCCCCTTCTTATCAGTGCGCCCCTCAAGCAGTGAGGCAAAGGTTAGACTATCAGGAAATCTTGTACATTCTCCATAAGATCTGCCGGAGGGGGCTCCTTATGGGAATGTGAGTGTTTGATAATGCAGGCAGGAGTAAAAAGAGTGCCAGCTAATGAGCAGACAGCTTCACAGAAGTGTAATCAAAGAGCAGCTGGCACCTTTCTGGGTCAACATGTGCCATCTCCTCAGCCAGTGTCGTCTGCCGAAGTCCCCCCCCCCCTCCTTCATTTTTCTGTGGGTCTCAAAGGAAGAGGGAGGGAGGCAGGGAAGGAGGGAGGGAGAGTGACAACAGTTGGGAGAGCACCTTCTTTCAGAATTCCCAAATTGGAGCAGAAGAAGGTTCCCAAAACGTGAGAATGCTAAAAAAGTCAGGTGACGATGGCTGTGAAATGAGTTTACCCTCGCGCCGCGCTGATCTTCACACCATTTAATAAGAGGACTTCAGTCTGTCACCGCCATGAATAATAACGGCCTCCTCACGTATGGGCGCCGAAATTCACGTCTACCCCCTTCCTCTCGCCTGACAGACAATTCGATCAGCGTTGTGGCCAAGCACGACACTTTCCGACGGCAAAAACAGGGGCTGTACTACCTGCCGATCATCGTGACCGACAACGGGAACCCACCGCTGAGCAGCACCAACACCCTGACGATCAGAGTGTGCGGGTGCGGCAAGGACGGCAACATGCTGTCCTGCAACGTGGAGGCCTACGTCCTCCCCATCGGCCTGAGCATGGGCGCGCTCATTGCCATCCTTGCCTGCATTATCCTGCTGCTAGGTGAGAGTTTTTTTCTTCTTTTCACGTTGCGCTGCTGCGTTCCAGTGAAGTGGGTTTTTTTGAAACGCAGGATGTAAAATCTGACCTCAATAAACGATCAACTTGAACTAAGAGAAAATCCACTTGTCAAAGCTTGACCTAGATTTCCTGTCTTTTCTCCCTTGTGCTCCTTCGTTCCATCTTTCTTTCTGACAGTAATAGTGGTACTATTTGTGACCCTGAGGAGACACAAAAACGAGCCTCTGATTATTAAGGATGACGAAGACGTGAGGGAGAACATCATCCGCTACGACGACGAAGGAGGCGGCGAGGAGGACACCGAGGCCTTCGACATCGCCACGCTGCAGAACCCGGACGGCATCAACGGCTACCTGCCGCGCAAGGACATCAAGCCCGACCTGCAGTTCATGCCGCGGGCGGGCCAGCACTCGGGCCCCAACGGCGTGGACGTGGACGAGTTCATCAACGTGCGGCTCCACGAAGCCGACAACGACCCCACGGCGCCGCCTTATGACTCCATCCAGATCTATGGGTATGAGGGGCGGGGCTCCATCGCCGGCTCGCTGAGCTCACTGGAGACGGCGTCGTCGGACTCGGACCAGAACTATGACTATCTCAGAGAGTGGGGCCCTCGCTTCAGGAGACTTGGGGAGCTCTACTCTGTGGGCGAGAGTGACCGCGAAACCTGACCTTTGGTCTCCTGAGAGGGGGAGAACATAAAGACCTTTGAGAATTTTTTCCTGTCCACATAACTTGTGTAATAAACGCTAGGGGGTTTGCTGGCTTTTAGAAACAGGAGTTCAAAAAGATTAAAAAAAAAACGAATTCATAACCTGGGGGGGCCACTTTTTGTATTCTTTTTAGAGTGAGGTATAGCAGTCGTCATCCACTACGCCAAGCGCATTGTAATTGTTGAGCCACACAATGTCTTTATTAGGAGATCTATGATTCTTGTGGAGTATAACTTAGATTCCGTTGTGGAGTGTCTAGCAGTGTTTTGGGTGTTAGTCATTTGCAGTGACTGCCAGTAGAAGAAGAAGAAGAAGCCCTGCGGGTGCTGACACGAGGGTCCTGGCTGTGTCCTGCGAGGCCGGAGCAGACGCCGCGCCGCGTGGACGCCACGTGGCGCGGACACCGGGACCGGACCGGACCGCGGAGGCTGCGGGAGGACTCTGATCTCGCGCCCCCACCCCCCCCTGCCGGGACGTGAGATCACAAAATGACAATGAAAAAGCAATACACGGTCTACATTACAACGATGAATGTATGTACGATTCGGAAAAAAAATGAAGAAAAGAGCGAAAAGACAAACTCGCGCTGGATTTAAAAGGTGAATTTGTTATCATTTGATATGTTCTCCGGTGGCCACATTTATAAACTATGGAAAGCCCAGAGAAGGCTTGCTTTATACAACTCTTTGTATTTACACACTGCAGGTGTGGGTCGCGAGTATTACTAGCCTATACAAGACTGAAGTGAAGACAAAAAAGAGAAATGTAGAAACTTTGAGGCCTTCTTTTTACAGAAGCAAGATTAAATACAATTGTAATCTACTGTTTTTTGACAAAAGATGTGTTAATTCCTCATTATTGTTCTCTGAGTTTTTGTACATGTGTTCTTAAGTCATTCTTTCTGTGCTGACTATTTGAAGTGAGGTTGTTTATATTATTTCACATTCAACCGTATTCCCGACCACTTGATCACTATGTCATAACAACCGAAGCATATCATGAAGTTTTATTGCTGGTAGACTAGAAGTAAACAGGCAAACAAGAGCTCTAAGTTACCGAAACGAGACAGAAAAACGAATTGGGACCGCGAGACGTGGAACTGTTCTGACAACGTGCTAATTTTATGTAAAATATATCCCATGATAGACTCTTAGGTGCAGCCACTGAGCATTTGAGCACAATAGTCCAATTGATACCCGAGTAACCCCCCCCTCCTCCCTCCCCCCCAACATCCGATCTCATTTAGGAAACACAGACAGCATAAAGCCCGAGGAAAACTGCGACACAAATCCAGACCATGTGCATATTGTGCTTACACTGTATGATATCAATAAAAAAAGACTTGTACTGTACATAGAGTTACTGCTAACGTCATTAGCTTTCAATGAGGTGGTAGGTTTTGTCTCTGCACGTTAGCTCTTGCACATTACACGAGAATTTCAATGGCACTACAGCTGCGTGCATACTCAGTTTGTACTGATACAGTATTATGGCAGTTCTCGGTAGACTAAACAATATATATGGAATAGTCCTACATGCAGATCATATTTTCTACTGTGCTTTAATGCTTATAAATGTGTATGTTCAATTATTTACTCCCTGTACTGTAATCTAAGATACCCTGTATTGTTTCCTACTTTGTGAAATATATTTTTATAAATATTATCGGATGGGTGTGATTTTTGTCAGAGTATGAATCCAATGAGGATGTAAGGAGTCAAGCAGAGTGCTCATAAGTTACCTAGCAATGGAACACAGGAGTTGGCATCATCTCGGTTAGCCCTACAGCAAACAATGACAGTGATATTGATTGGTTGAGTTGTTTTAGTGGTTCAGAGTTTATGATCATTTTCATATAAATCTTTTCATGAATGCTGTTTTTTCTTGCGTGACTCAATTCAATGCAGATAAATATGGGTTGGTGTCAGCTCTACGACATTGACTCTAAATGGGAACTGTTTGTTTTTTTTCTTCAAACATGCAACTTTATTTTTGGTTTATTGTATTGACATAAATGGTTATTTTGTTATTTTTCATGTCCACTGGTAGGTCGGGTTGCGAGGTTTTGTTGAGTTGCCTGTAGAGGGAGCTTTTTTTTCAACAGAAGATTGGGATTTGCAACAAATGGGCGTTTTATGATATTGAGTCCAACGAGCCTCCATTAAATACAGCGAACCCAGCAGTGGTGTTGACACAGGCCTTATTAAGGTGATCACTGTGTTGAGCATCAGGGGCCACCTCAGCCATCACTGCATCACCATTTGCTTTGAAACCTTACTTTTTGTCTCCAAGCTTCAAAAATAGTTCAGTATTACTGAAAGATCTTTAAAAAAGACTTTAAAAACAAACAAACAAACCATTTTTCTAAGAAATAAGACAACAGTTTCACTTGGATTGGAAAGAAATTCAAGTATTTCAACAATTCTTCACAAAAAAGCTCGTAGGAAAGCGTCCGACAGTTCCTGTGAATATCAGGCTTCAGAGCCTGAGCGTGGGGAGACACAAGTGGACCCATCCTGCAAACACAGTGGTCACGCCGAATCCCCTCTAAAGCTTCTGGCAGGCTGATGCGTCATCAACTGGCGTGATAAAAACAAACACAGCCCTGTAGCATTATATTTTTCCTGCACTGTTTCTCAGTTAGTCACCTCGCATGTTTCGGAGCCCCGCAATCGCTCCAGCTACACAAAAAGTCAGCTTCGCTGTCTTCTCATTGACGCTGCAGGAAGCAAATAAGAAGGGCTTCTAACCCCCTTGACTTAGCATTCAGTTGTTGTTGCTGCTTCGCAATGAACCCACAACCCTCAGGAAGCAGCCATAAGATGGGGAAAAACACATCAACCATGAGGCAAAATGACTGATCATTATCGCTTCACTTTTTCCTTCTCCTGTGATGTTGAAGGAAACATTTCATTCCTGGAAGTTGTTGATTTTCTTGGTCATAAAACATTGTCTTCTTGTGTTTATCAGTGTGACATTAGAAAGAAAGAACAGTTCTATTTTCAGGGCTGCAACCTGACTGAGGGCTTGCTTCCAACCAGTTGGAACCACACAGTTCTTAAGAAGATGCTTGTGGTAACTCGAGTACAATCATGTTTCAGTAGGATCACATGCATTCACATTACATTGTTTTAATAAAAATACATTTTACGGGGTTCTTCTGTGGTAACACTGTTCCCGAAAAAAGGAGTTTGTTCCTATGTGTCACACTGTTTCAAACAATGCAATTGACCTTAAATAGTCTCTTAAAGGCGCAGTCCGAAGCTGTTCCCCGTTTCTGTTTGCAAAAACTGTTCAAACTGAGAGCCCCTCCCCTCGGGCTAATCGGTGCCCGCCCACAGTCTCCTCCAGCACTGTTAGTACGCACACGATAATGCTCTTGTCTATTGGCAGCCTCGCTCACTAACAAATACGCTACTCAGTTAGCAGCTTAGCATGCTGCTAATCGAGGAAGCTATCAGTAATGCAGTTTGCACGTAACCATCCCAAAATGTCTCATAGGGGGAACTTCGGACTCCACCTTTAAGAGTTGTCTTAATTTTGTTTCGCTCACAAATGTAGCTCCAACTTCCCTTGATTTTCGAGGCGTGACATTTACTTCTCTGTGTTTCGCATGCAGGACGATGTTTTCGGTGGACTTTGCGGATGACTGCGGTTTGAAACCGTCCTTGAATGCCTCTCGAGAGGCATAGTTGGAGCACTCGCGGCAGCTGCTTCTCTGCTTAATGTGCTGCATACTCAATACCGGGCGACACCTAAACACTGTACAAGTCTCGAGCAAAGTGGTTTTCAGCTCATGCATTTCAGCACCAGATAAAGGAGCTCCTCGTGGAGGTCCTTGGTTTTTCATGCTTTTATAGACCAAACTACTGCTTGGAATGCAGTTTCTCTCTGCTCTTCACGGACCGCTTCTTTGTTGAACCACATTTTTTCAGCGAGCCTTTGTACGATTTGAATATCTAACGACGGCCCACCAACAACGGGTCCTGACGTTTTGAGTGTGAGAGCAGGTGCCATTGCAGCACTTTGCCTCACCTCCTACGACTGAAACATGTGGGACGAAAGGTGAGGGTGCAAGCCACCGGCCAGTGGTGACTGGTGGCTGGACCACAGGACACTCGATGGAGCCACTGTTCCTTCCTGGTGGTATCAGGAAATAATGATGCTACTGTTACAAATAGCACAACCACAAGAGTGTTTCAAACCAAATATTGGCAACTGGGTCTTTATACATAAAAAAAAAATCCAGTCTGATTTGATGTCTGACATAATCTGTGTCTTATCTAAAAGAATGGAAATGCATGTCGGAGACCGCTGCGTATTAATCCTGATTTGTTATCTCCATCTCACAATGCTAGTTACCCAGGGAGATACAAGGCTTGTATGAGAATGTCCTTCATTACATTAATTAGTCTGGATGTGAAATGAAGAGTTGCGCTAGCGCAGCGCACATCTGCCCCTGCTATTTATTTTTTTATATTTTTCATATGAGGGAAAAAAAGATTAGACATAATGCAATTTCCCATTTTCGTGTCTGCTTTGAAATTTATTTATTTCCCTGCGAACATTGTCTCCTCTTTGTTAATCTTGTTGAAAGATTACACTTTTGTACGGCTTGATCTGATACGGAGGTTTCTCATAAATAACAAAAGCTTTTGATCGTATCAATTACCGACGGCGCCGCGGCGAACCAAAAGGCACAAAGTCGCACTAATCCACTTGCGCACGCGTGCAAAGTGTGCCTATATATAGCTCGGGTAGTTGCGAAGCACTTACCATTCAGACGGGGGCCTAATGTTGCCGGGATAAAAACAACATCAGAAAGATGCCACACATTTGAAGTCAGAAATCAGAAATATCACTGAGCCCTTATCGTGCGCCTCCATATTGCGGCGAACATCCCACCTTTCCCAAAAAATTTGCCAGAGTGGCGTTGGTGTTTCATGAAGCCTTTGCCCTCTGGGATTGGAGGTGATGTTAAAACCCGGAGGCTGTTATCTTTATGCACTTGATCCATTAGTCAAAAATCCACCATGGAACACATTTTACCCGCCGATATCACCGGCTAAATGATAGCGCAAATTGTTTTTCGGGAATGTGCGACCCCGGCAGGTCAGCCGGCTCATTTGTAGTCAATCTTCATGCGCCCCCGCTGCTGTGTATGGCTGCGGGTCTGACAGAGGTTGCCTAACTAAACAGTAAATCAAATTACCTTCTCACTTTTGTCACGTAATAGAAGAGTCCCTCGGGTGACAACCTTGCGCTCGTTGCTCCCTGCTGATATGTGCCAGATTTTATATGGCAGGCCTGTGGCTGCGGCTCGTGTGCTGGAGAAACTGTAATTACTGTTGCCTGGCAGAGATGCCCTCAATTACAAACAAACTTTGCTGCATACAAATTACCAAAAGCCTCTTTCTGTTCTGGATTTCTGAGATATGGGTATCACGTGTTGCTGTGTCTCACTGCACAATGTTTTCCTCTTCCCTCATATTAACCATTGTGCTTGTTTTTTGGGGGGGGCTGGTTCGGCTCCTTTTGGATGCCAGAGAGCCAAAAACTACCCAAAAAGAAGACGTTGGATTAGTCTTCTGTATTGCACACTCTGTGTGTTTATACTTTGACCCGTTCAAGTGCCGATCAAGCGCACAGCAGAGACCACGTAGCCCGTTAATTATATTTTGCCTAAAGCTCTAGAAACCAACCGGTCCTCCTGAGCAGGATTTACACCTGGCCCCAGGTTTGCTGGGCGCCAATTAGTTTGCGGTAATTTCATTAAACACTAATTCACTTAGCAATATGCACCGTGTAAGCACATTCTGATTATCAGAAGTAAAGGCTTGCAAACCTGCTCTTTTTTCCAAGCAGGCCGAAATGAAGCTGCAGTCCAGCTTTTCCGTCTGTTCTATCACTCTGGCTCATTTCAGGCCGTAACAGAAAACCTTTAAAGTAGGACTTTTATTCTTTTACGACTCTAATTTTTGTCCTGCAGCTTTCCTGGTACGTATTTTAATGAGTGGTCATATTAGAAGGCTAGCAGTACCTGTTGCCTGTGCTTTATCACTGTCATACTTAACAACCCTTTTGATGATGTCATTTTGCCTTGGATGAGATAACGACCCTTGAACAGTGGGACGTCGTCATCAGAAATTGAAGATCAAGGCACAACAGTATCAAGGGGCATTTCGGTTCTCCACCTGTGGCATAAAGCGCACGCGCAACCCAAACACGCCTGCACGGCTCATCCACGATGGAAAAAGGACAGACAAAGACTCATCAGGAGTGAACACACGGACACGTTCAACATCATATGTCAGACTTAACACGTTTGATTTCAAGTATAGTGAGAAAGTATGCCGAAACATTAGGTTCTCTTTGGAACAATATGTGCAGTTTTCAGTGGCTTAAGACAGTGTTCTCATTTTCAAACAGATTTACAACCTTCATGGGATCTGTGGGAATATGGAGCTGAGGAGAGAGAGAGAGAGAGAGAGAGAGAGAGAGAGAGAGAGAGAGAGAGAGAGAGAGAGAGAGAGAGAGAGAGAGAGAGAAAGGGTTTAAAGATCTGGATCAATGTGACATGGAACAGGAATACAGATGAGCTTTCAGGAAGGAGCAGCAGCAGGCTGATGAAGACTTTAGGAGCGATGAATTGATCCGACATCAGGTGACCAGACTGGTTTGATCACGTGACAGATGACCTCAGTCAGCTGATGAGATGATGTCCTTATATGTTTTGGGAATAAAACAAGAATAATTTACAAAGAGATAGTTGAAAAGCCTGGACCCTCTCCTTCATTTTTTGATGGTGTAAAAAGGTTTCCCTTAGAACCAACCAGTCAGGCGGTGTTGTTTCAAATGTGTAAATGTTGAAGATAATACTGACACAAACAATGTCTCCCACTTTTACTCTGAAAACACAAATAAACAGCACTTCCACAGCATTCATATTACGCTGCTGCATTTGGCCACTGATGAACACACTGCTTTTGTACTGTCTAGCTGCTATTAGCTATTAGTGTGCATGGCAGGTACATGTATGACAGCCCAATGAATTTTAGTTTTTAACCGATTCTGGACCTTTTGAAATTTGCTCAATAATCTGTGAAGTAATTTACAGACCTATTTCGCTCCAACCTTCTGTCTCCAGCTCTTCTAATCTTAGGCTTTATTTCCAAAGTGAAGTATCCTTGAATGTTCTCTGGAAAACAATAATTTTTCACTCCTGCAGTCTTCATCTGATTTCATTTTAAAGCTAAATTTGAAACTAAATTAGATTCTTGGCAATATTACGAATTGTTTTTCTTTTAGCAATTGACCATGGAATCAATCCCCGCCTCCCCCCCCCATGGGGGCACAGCAGTTCCACATTGAATGAATTGGTTGAGAAAGGGACTCTCTGTAGGTGTGAAGCTCAATTTAGACCGACTCTGTCACAGTCTGTCTGCTTTCTAGCTGACCTGTAAACACCCTCTTGTTGAACACTTGCGTGCGCTATTGTTAAAATGTATAAGAAAAAAAACCCAAACAAGTTAACTCAAAAGCAAAGCTTGCAAAAAAGTCCAGAAATGAATAACAGACATGAGCTGTGGTTTGCGTAAGCAATACAAATGTTCCAGCCTCTTCATTGGCCTAAAGCACATCAGGTGACATGTTTTGACCAACGCTGATTGGATCCTCACAACTTCAGTCGTGTATGTGATTCAGGGAGTCAAATGGGAATAACCTTTCACTGCAAGTATGCGGTACAATCACAAGTTATGCCATTTGGTACGGCTTGAATTGGGACACACTCTCCTACACAGAAGGCCTAGTTGAAGGGACTGGCCTGCCAGTGAAGATGCGCTGTAAAAGCTGCTGTGTTGAGGGCAACTAAAGCCCCATTGGAGAGGTTGGAACTGTGGAGGGCCCCTGCTGGTCCTCCTGAATGTTTGTGGTGTTCTCCTGCTCCAGCACACATGAATCTAATTGGTGTATCCTCATGAAGCTCTATACTGACTGGTGTCAGTATTGGTCCTAGTTTCCAGAATAGGTGCATCTCTCAGTCTTTTGTTGACATGGTCAAGTGCTCAAGCTGCAGGGATGATATCTGCTGTTGTTTTGAAGAGTGAACAAGAATGTTCTCTAAATGTGTTTCAGTGACAAGGTGGGACCTCATTGTATTGCATCCCAGGCTCTCAAGAAGGTAAATACAGGTGGCAAAACCTAAAGCAGTCATTCTGTTTAGTTTCCCCCTCCTGGTTTACTGCTCAGAGACTTGTTGTTCGTCCACGTTTGAGTGTTTTTATAGTCCCATCTGCAGGTCATGTTTCAATAAATCACTGGAGGCACTAGAGACACAGTACATGCTGTATATTTGTTTGATTTGTGTTAACTGTCCCCTTTGGGCTTTAACATTTGTGATTACACAATACGTATCCGCAAACAAATTTACACTGATTAAATTAACACTGACCAAGTGAATCACTGTGATTATGTGAATCACGCGGGGCCCGAGACACCTGGGGCCCTTCTTTATTTGCCTATAGGAAATGATAGTGCATCCCACTCTGCTGCTTTAGCATTCAGAAATGATTCTAATTAGTTATGAATATGTATTCTAATTTATAGCATGGTTTAATAAGGCTTTACATTAGTTGGAATGAGTTCATTAGCACCACAAACACATATCACATATTACTGTATGCGGAAGAGGCCCTGTGCAGTTACTCTGAAACAAATAGTTTCCTTACCTTTCCTCTCAATAACAAAGTCCCAACAGGATTTACAAATAAACTCACTTCTTTATTGTATGAATTTATTCCCTCATTATGATTGAACTTATTCAGGCAGGATAACCTTAACTGTAACTTTTTTAATTATGTTCCATCAAACAGTATTTACATGTCTAATTTAGTCCACTTTGATCTTCAGAGGTTGCTGTGAGAAGTGCTGCACAACATCACTACAAAAGAAAAAAGGAAATCAAAGCAAACACGGCGATCAGGTGCAGCTGCAAGCAGCCGCATGCGGGCCCAAACAAAGACAGAAGTAAACTCGTCCAAAGATTAAAGGTAAGCAGCCACCAAAAGTTTGCTCCTGGAGTGGATGGTGGACTCGAGGAGCTCTACTACCTGCTCCATCGTGGAGAAAGAAATCACACTAATGGTTGAACCAATCTTGTGGTTTCATCATTGGTCACCGAACCACCAAGCCACACAAACACCATGGTCCTCGGGGCCCCTCTGATCCATCCTGTTTGCCCTTTTCAAAGTTGCGCGGTGGTAGCAGACAGCTGATTTTGCAAACCCCCATGAAAGCTAACAGAGGAATCCCCCCCCCCACCCCCACTTCACATGAGGTGATCGGCTCGTGATTGAAATGAGGACAAACTTGTGTCTTTGTAGATGAGAAAGCAGTCTGGAATCACGCTGAACCACTCCTGGTGCCGGCAGTGTAAGCTGCTGAGCAGGTAGGAATGCACTTAACTTGTCCCGGGATTGTGGTGTGTGTGCATTTATTCCTTTATAACTACACAAGCTCAGGCTTGAAAAAGAAAGAAATGAAAAGCAGAGTCACAAAATCCCAAAAAAAAAAAAAAAACAACTGGTTGGACTCCAGTCAACACTGTCATCCTTTTGTGCCATGACGGGAGAGTTTCCTTCCTGTCCTGTGTGTGTTCCACCACCACGACACTTTTTTGCATTGTACATGCAGCAGAGGAGCAGATCGCTGTTGTTTTGATTCACTGGTCACAAACACAGTGATCCTAATCATGCACCGTGGAGTGGATAATTGACCCCCTCTCGCAATTAGCATGAATTAGATCCTCTGTTGGTGGATAGCGCAGCCAGCAGAATTGCCCCATAACTGTCCTGCAGTTTGCGCTGTGCACCGCTGGCTCGCTTTCAGTTCCAAAAACACTGCTGGAGCCTAACTGGGTCCCTGAGCTAAACCCAGTCCCCTCGCAGCTGCTCCGAGGATGAAGGAAGCTCGGCTCTGCTGGAGAACAGAGCCGGTCTCATGAGCAGATGCAAGAGGCTGTGTTTGGATTAACTTTGTTTGACACTGCTCTGTTGGAAGTTACTGCTGCCGGTTACTTTACAATGGCTCCATGGTTTCATAGGCTCTTCTGTTTTCCTCACAGTTCCTTCTTTTGTTTATGACAAATTTGTGCTCCAATCGCACGGCAAAAGGCTTTATTTCATTGGTGAATGGGGCAGAAACAGAGAAGGGGGTGCCAAATGTAAAGTCAAATGTACTGTTGTAAAACATACAGATGGAAAACTTATTGCTTCAATATACTGTACAATGAAAATCACCTTTCCACCTCCCTGACACTCAGCAGGACTTTCCCGGCCTCTCTGTGTTCAGTTGTGCTCTCTGTTGTTCCTCTGCCAGGATATAAACCACATTCTGACACAGTCACATTGAAGATATTGCTCATCAATGGACAGATTCTATTTCTACAATTCCTACTTACTTTGTGTGTTATTACACTGATAACTGATATAAATAATCAGGTGGCTTTCTTTGCTTTTCTCAGCCCTTTTCATTGACTTAGGTCAATAAGCACATTGTCACACTCCACGTTCCTGTCCTGTCTGTTTCCTGTTGTATTTTGACAGTTCCCCTTAGCAAAGCAAAACAGAGGGTGAGATCTCATTTATGTCATATTTGCATCTCCTAGATATAAATGAGCACAAATCGAGACAAAAGTGGTTTTCTCATTCATCTCAAATGTGTCTCCCGAGAAATCAGTCTCATAGTGGGCTCCCAGGTGTCCCCAGTGAGCGCTCTGAATTGTCTCACTTCTGTCTCTTTTCTTGCTCTCATCAGAGACAAATGACAAAATGAGACAAATTGTGCCGCTCTCAAATATGTCTCAATTTGATATCTTACGAACCTCTATCTCAGTTACGTCTCAGTGGGAAATACATATGGTTCGGTCCCGCTGCTCACCATTTGAGTTCTCAGCAGCTTTTAACTGTCCCTGCAAAAAGAAAAATAACATTACCCACAGGAAAAAAAAAGTGTTGCTCATCTGTTGTTCAATCTCATCTCTTCAGATAAATTTGAGCTGCTCGTGTTCGTCTCAATCAGTGATCAGTTGTTTCTGACTGACTTCTCCTCAGAGTCCTGTTGGAATTCTGTCCTTATATTAACATTTTACCCAGAATCCCTGCGTGTTCATTAATTGGATTAAAACAAAGTCATTAATCAATTCAAAAAGTGAGTATTTTACTTCGCCAATCAAAGAATAATCCTACACTCAGAATTAAATGTGCAGTTGCAGAGCTCTGGGTCAAATTCTCCCTGACAATCAGACATCAAGCGCGTCTTATGCTCAGCTGAGAAAAAGACACCTAACTGTCCCTAGCTCCGTCTTCTTATCCCCTTGATCCCTGATCAGCTTCCATCATCTCATCTCTCATTGGCAGGGGCATTTTCGAACCATCGCAGGATCAGTTTCCAGACACACAATTGGCTCCTTCACGAGTGTCCCCAGCACCCAGTCACTCCTGTCCATCTCCAGGAAGTGTCGTAAACTGCTGTGGGGGTTGCAGCTGTGATCTGCCCCTCTGGCAAGACTGTTTGTTTATTACCTAGAACAGGAATTCAGCACTAACTGGAACTTTAAGAGGAGGTCAGAACACAAAGGACTGCCTCCAGTTAAGATATTAACTCAAGAGGCTCTAACCTCCCCCCCAAACAGACAACTGAAAAAACACAGACACTGTTCACATTCTTTATCTCTTTGAAGGCACTCAGTGACTCTAACTTACGGTCAACTTTTAATCTAATATTTAACAGAAAACAAGAAAGCAATAGAAACAGCACATTACTAGTAACTAAGTAATCTTGTGTACAGATAGAAATTAAACATCAAAAAATGTGGCATCTTATGTACATTTTTTCTTGTCAGACAATGCCTTTATAACTACATTATTGCAAAAAAAAACCCAAAACCAAACACCATAGAAAGTGCTTCATATGCAGCAAGGAATGAAGGAGTAACATAATGTATGGCCACTAGAAGCAGGTACACGTGTGGAACATGTCTCTTGTTTCAGGTGAACCTTTGTAGAGTCACTGCTTGCTACAAGTCAGTGATTTACGTGTCTCAGTGTCACGATCCGTCACGTGTCTTCACTGTCTGGTCTGGTTTCAGAGTATAATTGGTCGTCTGTCACCCCTAGTTAGATCACACACCCGGTTTTCAGACTCCTATGCATCCCGATGCATTCCTCCGTGTCTCCTTGTTCCCTGTCCTCCTGTCTCCGCCCCTCACTGATTAGTGTAGATCAGCTGCACCTGGTGGGGCGGTTACTTAAGGGTGTGTTAGTGGGTGTCTCGTTGCCAGTTTGTCTGTGTATCTCCAGTGTGTCCAGGCCAGCATCCTGTGTCTCCCTGTGTGTCCTCCTGTTGTCTGCCAGCATTCCAGTGTTTCATGTCTCCCCGTGTGTTCCCCGGTTGCCGACCACCTGCACAACTCGAGCTTGGAGCTTCCCCCAAACTGCCTCCCTCGGATCTCCTCGCCTGTCCTCTGATGTCCACGCCTGCTGGCTCTGATCCCCGTCTTTGTCCGGACCTCTTGTCCACCTGTCCTGACGTCTACACTCCCAAGTTCCCAAGTTCCCGAGTCCTGACCACGTCTCCGCCTGTCCTGACGTCTCCGCTGCCTGCCTGGGGGTGTCAATAAAACATCACTGAACTCAACACTGCTCTGGCGTGTATTTGGCGGTACAGCCGGTCTGACTGTTTGTTAGATGGTACAATGGATCAAACCACAGCTTGGCAGATGATGTGAAAAAATGGTTGCTGTAAAATAAGTCAAAAGTTATTAACAGATTTGGATGACATTGATCGGCTTGGTGAGGGCTGCATTTTTTTTTTAAAAATGACAATTTTTGGATTGTTTTCAAAATGTGTAGCCCTTTAAGAGAGGGCAGTATTGCAGAGGTTGAAGTGGGAAAGGCTAAGGTGTCTTAATGGAGGATTGCGCTCTCTGAGTGCTTCCAGTTCCAATGTTGCCGGCAGCAGTGTATTTTCAGGCTGTCGCAGCTTGTCAGGAGTTCCCTGTAAGAGCTGACAAAGTGCCCAAGTTGTTGCCAGAGACATTCCAGGATTTTGAGTCACTCTGTGCTGCAGATGAGTTAAATGCATTAAAATCTGTAATCTGAATAATTACCATGTCAAAGTGGATTAATTAATCCAAATTCTCTTGGCAATTTGTGACAGCCCTACTTTTATTGAAAAAAGGGTTGAGTCAGAAATCAGTACTATCACAGATGAATTACTCTGATATTTTTTTGATAGAAATACTATTAAGATACGTTTAAAGGATACTTTCTCTTTTTCTAAAGCAACAGTGATTCTCAATGAGGCCGTGGTGTCCAGGTTGCCATTCCAAACTCCAGGCAGCTGTTAGAAAAACCTTTTTCGGTAATTGTAGGGCTGGTGGTCAGCTCCTCTGAACTGCCTGCTGCTTGTGATGGGTGCACCTATCTGGGTGCCATATTCACCCTTGATGGAATTGGCCAGACCCCATTGAAACACGCACACACGCACGCAAACACACACACACACACACACACACACACACACACACACACACACACACACACACACACACACACAC